>CM052337.1:19471151-19891510 GCA_028455595.1 Lasioglossum vierecki
GTTAAATTAGGACTCTCTCTGATATGAAAGTATCTGGCAGCATAGTGATGTAAAACAGGTAAAACCTATCAGCTTCCTGTTACACGGTTCACCATTAACACATTCTGTCGTCACTTCCGGGAGCGCAGCAAATCGGAAAAAAACTCAATTCTCATCTTATTTAGGTTATCTTGATACCATCGAACCGCGCGCACACCGATTATGTTCTACGAGCTGTTGCTATTATCATTAAATTCGTCCATCACGATCAGCGAAAGAGATGATGGTTTTATCGAAATTTTTTTTTAACAAATCAATGATATATTGTATCGGCATCGAAGTCTTTCAATGTATATTGAATAGAAAAATTGTATTATCTCGATAATTCCGTTGCAAGTTGGAGTAACGTTCGCTGACCCTGTCGTAATTGTAGCTCGTAGCTGATAAACCGCTGATATACTTACCTTTGCACGACGTGCGACGGCGCAAGGCGCCGTGGTACCGGCATCGGCATCGGCTAATAGTAATACTGAGGTAGTACGCGAAGCAACACCGATTGCCGTCAGTTTCACGATTTACCGATCGTCGTGCTCGTGAAATAAACATATTAAATTGTTCAGTCCCGTGGTCGCCATAAAACGCTACACTGTCAAATAAAAAGTGAGTTTCTGTATTACTGATAGTAATACTTGGGTAGTACGCGAAGCAACACCGATTGCCGTCAGTTTCGCGATTTACCGATCGTCGTGCTCGTAAAATAAACATATTAAGTTGTTCAGTCCCATGGTCGCCATAAAACGCTACACTAAAAATAAAAAGTGAGTTTCCGTATTACTAATTTTACTACTCGAAAAGTTGCCTATATTGAAAATATCATAATTTCGTAGAAAATGATTTTACGGCGATAAATTTGGACCGATTTCAAATTTAGAAGCCTCTTTTCAGTATCGCAATCCATAGTTCGTTTTATTTCAAGATTTTTTATGTAAAAATATTCTTATATTCTTATATTTCTTCCAAAAATTGAAGATAAATGATTGAGATCAATCGATATAGATAAGAACTTCGTTGGTAAGTAGACAAATCCCCTTGAGCAATCTAAAATAAGGTTTTAATCTCGGTTTCTACCTTGACTCTATGAGCGACCACAAAGGGTACACAAACATGCTTTTATCGAGTCAATTAATAAAATCCGAAAACTTCCACTAAACACTTGAGCTGTCGTAAAACCATAAAATTTGTATCTTTATAATCGTGAGATTCGTGTTGGAAATAAAATCAATTTAATTTAGCTGGTCGATTCTGATTTTCACCGAAAATATTCTCGCGGGAAAGTGTTCTCAGGTTGCGAACCAGCTGGTCGCTGTTATGCCAACGTCCGCAGGATATTCAGTATGTGGGCGATAACACGAAAGTTTTCTACATGCAATTAGATATTATCATAATAAATATGGTTGAGTAGAACCTTGGCAATGAACAGTGGAAGTAGGCAATTAAGAGTTTCATTCTATAATATATATGAACATGAATTGTTCCGTTGAAAGCAAAGGGGAAGAAATTTCATCACTGATCTAATAAACGAATATCGATCGAAAAGTAGAAATACGAAAAAGTGCGAATACATGTTACGAACAATTTCAAGGCAGATGCGTGTTATCAAGCTGATAAGAATATTTGATTTTGTACAAGTAGAAGTAATGGTAATTAAGAAAACTGATTAAATATGAATAATTATTAAAAACGAGTGCTCATCGTAGCCTGGAGAAATGGTCTGTTCTAATTTCCAATTTCAATCCGAGACATTCGCGTGAATTCGATATGACGGGAAGATTTGTCCGACATATCGATCGCGCGGATCACGCATCAAGTACTAAATGAAATTGTATGGTTGTAATTTTTTCTCTAACTAGGTGCCAGTCTTTCAATGTGGTAATAGCGACGAACTTTAGAGTCGCAGAGTCGTTGACTTTTGATATTAGCGAAGAATTTCGGATTTTCTAGTCCTCGAAAACGTTTTGCGTTTTAGATTATGAAATGACCGGATTTGCGAACGAGATTTAGAGCTCGAGCAAAATACAGTTTCTGGTCTGGTTGTCACCTTCTTCCACTTTATTTACACCCCAAGGCTGCAAATTAAGCGGAAGAGAGTCTCGACGAGCTCGAGATGTCCAAAAAGATGTTCCGTTATGTTTTCGCAACGTTTATTTCATTCTTCCTTCTTAGAGCTCCTCGTGTGTGCTTTTCGCGGAGAAATACGCGTGTACTTGAAACAACAATTAGAAATCGAATGTTCGACCAGTAGCTAAGGTCATAATGCTGGATTGAAAAAATTTCGTGTGTTATTATTTTCACGTGCCAGTATGTGTATGTATTAGTTAAACGCGACCACACGAAAAATATGCTTGTTGTCCTTCGTGTTTTCAAGCTAACGAAGCCAAAATGAATATAATTAAGCAGGCCAATGAATATTTATAGCTTGCTCAATTCAGCGCATGAACAAATTTTTATAGAGAATTTTTTCTGCCCGCATCGTGCATACATGTACAAGTATATATTTAGTACTATGTACATATGTAATAGCGAGTAGACGTTTCGAAGGAAACCCGCTTCGAAACACTGGAAAATTAGCTGAAAGATTTCGATGATTTTTTAATGTGTTATATGTAAAAATAAACATTTATATATAAGTAAATACGTGTGGCTACCGTTGACAGATATTTTTGCTACAAAACAGGTCATTTTGTTCAATTCCTCCCCGCCACTCGAGATTAAATCCTCGATAAGTTACTGCTACTATTAATAACTTATCTACATTTTCTATATTTTAGTTTTCTATATTTATATCAATTAGGTAATATCAAGGTAAAGCTGTGTACTACACGGTAATTAATTCGAGTGTACATAATCCGTGTTGTAATCGAGGGCTTTTTGATTTTCGTTTTTCCAGTGTAGCTGAATGGACACTGTGAGTGGAGCGGAAAATAGCATATGGATTCCTAAAGATTTCTGACAAGAAGGAAACGTGCGGCATGGGTCTGCCGCGTTTCTCTCTGAAGGGATCCTTTTTCTATGTGTTATGCTTGTCCGGTTTGTTGTTGGTCATCCTGAACCTGTTGCAAGACGAAATATGGCATCGCATGCGACCGCATCCTGGACAGACTACGTCTGTCCGCGTCTCCGACAACGCCAAGGTACGTTGTAATAAAAATTTCGTCACAATTACACTGTACATTGCAATAAAAAAAGAAACGTGATAAAGTGACGATAAGACATCGTACTAACGAATCCGATATCTCGTATCCGGTATCCTTTCGAGAGGTTTACCCTGAAAATAGCAAACGACACTTGTAGATTTGTACGTTTGTCGACGTACAAGTCGTATTCATGGAAGACAAACTTAGGGCGGCGAAGAGAAAACATTTATGGCCGCTATAAATGTCGAATTTTGATCGCAGATCAAACGAAATTGGCCTTCGAAATCGAAGAAACCGACGATGCAGGTTCTGCAGACTCGGGCAAGTCTGAAGAAAAAACTTCTGTTCGAGGTACAGTCATTAGATCGCAGAATCATTAGATGGCTGTAAGACAGTAATCTGCGAAACACGGCTGAGACAACCTTGCTATCTACCTGAAATTATTATAATTCCCATTTTTCATAATATTTCTGACGACGATATTGCTTAAAACAAAATGTACATTTTTACTTTTTGCAACTGACGAGATCTCGATAAATCCACAATAACGAACAAGTTTAATAAGCATTAGAATAAGCATTAGATCGCAGCACGAACGCTTATGGATCGATAGCTGTTTGTTGCAAAGAAGCATAGAAGTGCATCGACCGATATGAGATTCCTATAATAATGTTATTCGTTTTGTTTAAAGGTTACCAATTTGACCGGCGTTACACCGTTATCGCGAAACACCGTGGACGCGTTAGATCCATCGAGGAGACCTTGGTATATGAAAGAAGGAATCAGAAGACCTTTTCCTGCTTTAAAATCAAATCGGACTGGACGAAGACTAGCCCGACTGTGGCCCGAAGAAGTTGCTTACGATGACCGTGTCACGAATCAGGTAAGAGAGAGAGATCAAGAATTATTAGAAATAATTAATAGGACGACTTGATAACGAGGTCGATGATTTTCCGGTCGATTTCTGTTTTATCGTTTGTCAGCGAGTCGGTTGATCATCTACGTTCGTTAACGGGGGGGCGTATGGGTATTTATGTCAGCATAAATTTCCTGATAACACAGGGCTACTCGAATCGAGTGGATGAATCATCAGGTTGAAACAATACCCAAGTCTAGTTTCTTTATGCATACGTATAAGGGACTAGTTGATTGATAAATTATTATTATTATTATTATAGACGGGCAGAAGCCCTTTTTACATAAGTATTTACAAAGAAAAGAAAAAAAGAGAAAGATACAAGACTACTTATATCTAATAAGAAAGAAAGGACATGCGTACAAATAATTCTAACATAAGAATTCAGAAAACGAAGTTAAATAATAATAAAAAAAAATGTATTATATATGGCGTCACTACGACATTGTACCCCTTTTTTCCGGGGTCCTTGGACTTCCTTTTCTCCTTCGACCTCAGAGGACATATACTTTTCCTTTATCTACGACGTTGCACCTAGACTGAAAGAAGAACGCCTCGCGCCACACCTGTGCCGCGCATTTTCCGCGCACGGAGTAGATTTCACTGAAATACTCCGAGCAGAGACGCGCTACTTGTAAGCCCTTTTGTTTACGACACAACGGAATCTATTGTTCGCGTATTTGGGGCAACGTTCTCAAAGAATTATGGAATAGTAAGAAACATTTTTAAGCTGCTGTGATTCTTCCCTTGATTCCCCATTTCTCGGTGGCTGTCGTTGCTTCGACACTCACGCGGTCGCGTTCAAACTCAGTGTAATATGTATGTTTACAGTTAATGTTCGTGCCACACGATTACAATAAAACGCTGTCAGAGCATCAGTTAAAGAAAATAATGGTACCACATGGTATGCCTGAAGCTAAAGTTGGTCAGGACATATTTCTTCAGCATCGTTGTCCGGTAAACACGTGTACAATTACTAGAGAAGATGCGTCCGACGCGGATTTAATCCTTTTCAAGGATTATGTGACGCACGTGGGCAGAAGATCGTCCAAACAAGTATGTACCAAGAATAATTATCCTCTAAACGCGAAGGTTTTGCGAGAAAACGATTAGCCAATGTAATTAATCATTTTAGAACGTATACGATATTACTGCGTACGCGATCATGTACGCGCTACCGTTTTAAATGTAGCTAAAACTTAGATATATAATACGTATACACGTCGAATGAGACTGATGCGATTTTCAACAGGTGTGGCTGCTGTATTTTTTAGAATGTCCTTATCACACGCAAAGCGTGAAGAACGCCGTGATCAATTGGACGGCGACTTATCGGCGTGACAGTGACATAGTTGCGCCCTATGAAAGATGGCAGTATTACGACCCTAGCATTACACAAATAGCGCAGTCGTTTAATTACGCAGCGAACAAGACTAAAAAGGTAACGCTCTCACTATACGTATGTAGATAGTATTGCTAGATAGAATATAGCTGGTTACTGTGCACACTATTCAATATTCTGATGCACTAAGCTGTTTCGCTGTGCTCGTTTCAGGTAGCCTGGTTCGTTTCGAATTGCCATCCCAGAAATCAGCGTATGCTTTACGCTAAAGAACTATCGAAACATATTCAAGTGGACATTTACGGGACCTGCGGTACTCTGCGATGCCCACGTTCGCAAGCGCAAGCGTGTTTCGATATGCTCGACGAAGACTACAAGTTCTACCTTGCCTTCGAGAACTCGAACTGCAAGGACTACATCACGGAAAAATTTTTCGTAAACGGCCTTGGGTATGACATAATTCACCTACATTTTTTTATATCGATTAAACAAGCTTACATAGCGTACCATACCGTAACAGAATTATATTGCAATTATAGAAGTGAAATTTCAGTTTCACACGCATCTTTTTGTCCGCTGTTTTGAAAAATATATGTTACTCTCTTCTTTTCGCATCAGAATATAATTCGGTTTCGCGTGCGTCCCTAACCGCCATTTTAACAACTCGTCGGAACATCGAATCAATAGTTTTAACGAGACTTGTCTTCTGTAAAAAATATTTCACTGCTATATTTGATTATTTCTACAAAAGTTTGTTGAGAAATGCTCGGACTCTTAGTCGTTTAGAAAAGGTGAGAAAATTTTGTTAGGTTCTTACAGTAATTACAGAAGTGTGCTTTCCGCACAGCTGTTGTCAGTTGTCACCCCTGTTTAGTGCACTTTGGTATATGTAGTGGTCCTTAAGATTCCCTCCTGTCCTACTTCGTTCGAGTGCTGTCATCGCCGAGATTTTGGTACGAGGGTGACTGTGTTACCAGGAGGCAAAGTATCGTTAAACTTCACTGAGACATGTCCCACTTTACGTGTTTTTTTCTTTATTTCCATAAAAAAACTCTTTTCATTTCATTTTAATGAGGCACGCGAAGATGGAGAGAGGGAGAGAGAGAGAGAGAGAGAGAGAGAGAGAGAGAGAGAGAGAAGTGTACGCTTCTTCTCTTATTCCGACATTTCCAGAGACATTCGATATACATAACAAGGTCAATTAGATAATTTTATACATTTTTTATACATTAGAGAGTTCCCTAGCAGTTTTTTCAATGGTCATTACCATCGAACCATTCGAAAATTGACCAAGAAAAAACCCTCCGAATAAAATTACAGGGTAAACTAGATTTCGCGATATTCCGCGTATTTTCTGATCTCCGATGCGTTCTAAAATTCTGAAAAAAATGTATTACAGAATTTTTTCAGGTTATTGTTGTTGTTTGTTGTTGCGCGAAATCTAATTTACCTTTAAAGAACCACCCTCGCGGGCAAGCTAGAGGGTTTGAAATTTTACTGGGAGAGATTTGTTCTTACAATTAGCTTTCGAATGGTTCGATCGATCGATAGTCGTTGAGAGAAACCTCTAAGGGCAGTTTAGGCCCATTGCGTTTGAAAATTATGCGAAACAAAAGAACGAACGATCTGAGTGACAAGTGGTTATATTTGAATAAGAATAGAATTCATTTTCAAAGTACGTTTTCACCGAATGTCAAATTGTAAATGTGAATAATGAACAAGTAAAGAAGAAAGGAACAAGTAAACAAGCAACCAGAGAAATTATCGAAGAAAAATTCCATTGATCATACGAGATTTGGTTAAAGTAGTTTTATGTATACGAGTATTACCTGCAGTTTTGGAAACTTGCAAATTGACACGAGATTTCTTTTGATCTCTCGTTAGACACAACGTTCTGCCCATCGTGATGGGCGCGCATCCAACGGACTATGCTCGCAGTGCACCCTACCGGTCCTACATTCATGTGGATGAGTTTGAGTCGCCGAAGGAGCTCGCAGAATATCTTCACCGTTTGGATCGAGACGACGAGCTGTACAATTCGTATTTCCGTTGGAAAGGCACCGGAGAGTTCATCAACACGTATTTCTGGTGTCGAGTGTGCGCAATGTTGCACGACGATCGGCCGCCAAAATCGTATAAGGACGTGAACGAATGGTGGAGAGGCGAAGGCGTTTGCACAACGAACTCGTGGCGCGAACACGACTTGGCGCGCGCGGGAAATTTGAAAACCACCTGAGAACGTTCCTCGCGAGGTTCGTTCGAAGTTTTGTGAAACGACGCGACGCGTACGCTTTCCTCTCGGTCGAACTTCCAAAGAGAGTAAAAACTTTTGTTGTCACGGAGAACCAGGAGAACATGGCCAAGCAAAATGGCCATGCTCGATTTTCGACGCCGGCAAGGCCTCTCTCGTGTCTCGCGTCACTCATGGTCGCGTCTCGCGTCCACTCACGTTGGAGGGATAATCGGCGCATGCGTAGAAAAGACTACTGAACCGACTAAATACGAATTTGATGGAACACAACATTACGATTTCGCGTAGTACACCGAAGAATTTGTACTTTTCGACGAAGAACGTGGACTTTTACGCATCTAATTCGAACGAGACACCGCTGCTGATGTCGGGAGTGATTTCATGTTGGTTTACATACTGTGAGTTACGGGTACTTTAACTGTTGATTATTATCGAATAAGGTTACGCACAGAGCAATTTCTTTTATTTATTTTATTTATTTTATTTAGCATGTTGCTCGGTACGATTTTTCTATATGTACTTACATATACGTATAGTGTTCCTTCACTGATTCTGTCAATTTCGAATCAGATTTTACTTTCATTCTTTTTGCTACATTCGTTCGAACCAAGACTTTTCGAGGTGTTCAGTTTTTCAAACGTAAGTTTAAAACGGTGGCGGTTCAGACAAAATTATTCATGAAACGTCGACGAAAGTTGACTTTTCTCGAAACTAGAATGCAAAGACTGCAAGGATGTTTTTTTTCAGAAATTCTTTTTACATTGTATTATTACATATTGCACACAATCAATGTTGTCAGTCGGTACGTACACACAAAACGATATTTTTTAATTCTGAAACTTGCGCTGAAAATAGACAGTGCAGATATTAATTAGTATAAAAGTATCAAATTTGAGCATATAAATGTTAACGTAGCTTTAAATGTTCCTGGAAAACCAAAGATGTAAGCCTGTAAACTTTCTGTTCGACCATTATTTAGATTTACCATAGGACACATTCGTTGTACGTGTTACCAGCATGTTCGATGAATATTTATCAGTTTTTAGATAAACTGCTCGTGTGGGTTCGAATTTGGAGGGCGCTCGCTTTACTATTATTTAATGTCTGTCGGTTACGTAATCTGCATAGACTGTATAGACTTGAAATCATAAACTACACTGTATAGAAATAGTAATAATTTTTTCTACTCTTTCCATGACTTTTGATAAAAGGAAAAATGCAATATTTACACGAAAAGGAGTGTTCAATAGTGTATAACATACTCTACCCACCGAAAATGTTCATTTTCAACTAAAAATGCTGACGATACTTAATTTCTTAGGTTTTCTTCTAACAACACCAATTTAACGTTTTTAATATATGGTAATATTAAATTATTCTCTTCAAGACTTTAATGTCGTAATCAATTGTTCAATTGGTAATAAATTTTCTTTTAATTTCATTATTATCATATTGTTAAGAATGTTGTAATGAGAAAACTATCGACATAGCATGTTGTTGCTTGCAAAGAATGGATATACTTTAACCAAACGAATTGATGTCTCGTATAATCAATTATACGTATATTTACATGATGGTTTCAAGAGAAATCAGAGACAGAACTTGGAAAGTTGGAGAATTTAGGAAATCGTGTGATCGTGTGTCCGTGTAGGCTGATTGATCTTTAATGCAAACTTAATGGAATTTATTTTCTGTTCAATAATACAAATTATTACATGAAAAATTTCTCAGAAATTTGCAACATACAAAAACATAGTTCCGAGGGTTTGCAGCGGTGGGTAATTCGAAAGACATGAATTGTTTGAAAATATCTATATACATAGTTTCATAAACATGAAGAACGATGCGTTTTCATTTCAATTGTTTTTCAACATCTTTTGCGAGAAACGAAATTCCTTTTAGCGAGTAATTTTATCCTGTAAAACTGTCTTACAACGTAAACACAAATTAGGTCGGTATAACAAATGAATTTCTCTATTTGCACACAGATATCATAGTTTTCTAAATCACCTTAACTTTCTCTACGAGTCAAGCGTACACTAAGATTTTGAGAATGTGATGTCTACAAATAATGATATACTAAAGTCGATGTATGTACAATGATATAGGGTAATGATTTCTGTGAATATTCTTGAGTACAGTTATGTGTCTCTCTCGCTTTCTATCTCTGTATGTGTGTGTCGGTGTGTGTGTACATACACACACACAACACATACAAACATACAAGATATAATAATTCAAATTATAATTCAATCAAGATTATTCATGATAAATGGAATTGACAAATGTACAAAGCCTAACGAGACATTCGTGCATAAACGAGAATTGTTTATTATTCGTATAGTACTTTAGAATTCATCCCTTTCGGTTTGAACCTACATGCGTGAGTTTCTAGTAGTACGAGTTGGCGTTTGGTGAGCACACCTTCTCGAACTTTCTGTAAAAAACGATTTACTTTAATCTTTAGTTGTTTTCGAATGTTTAATATTCGAATGCATTCAAAAGTCAATATCTATTACGTTCTGAAAGTAAATGTTCGGTCGGTTGCCGACCACTGCCACGGACAATGAACTTTCATGTGTTACGTCGCGTCGCGTCGCGTTGCGTCGGTGTGTATTCGCTACATTGTAAATGTACAGTTGTTGTTTGTAACATATGTCGTCACGTATGTGAGATTTTTACCGAGTCTAGTCGAGAGTAATTTCGTCGAGTTTCTTTCATTGCTATACATTATACACACACACACACAAACACACGCATACACTCAGGCACAGCCACTCTCACTTACACACACACAGCGAGTACCTGTTCAAATGATTCCGAATACGATTTATTTCCAATTGTAATTGATCTTTGCAGGACAATTTTCCAAACTCAGAAATTCAGAAAAACTGTGAAACTTTCGAGATGTGTGTAGAAGATACACATACATACGTATATGTATTTATCACAGAATTTGAGTAGTGTTTAACTACGCTATAAGGAGTTCTATATTATTCCTTAAAGATTTGGATAGGCGTAATCTTATCTATGTATGTACACTTTACATGTAACTCGAGATTTCACAACGTTTTAAATTACCGAGCCGAGAATCTTATCTTGTAGATCGATTTACGTAATTATTTAAACAATGGTCTATAGGTTGTTGATATATAGTTGGTTTATATTAAATTCGCGTGGCATTCTGTAAGGGGTTTGCGAATATTTACCTAGAAAATTTAGATTACAATAATAATAAAGAAAGTCATACATTTGGAAACCCTCCTTACACTTCGCGTTTATAATGGCAATCAATTTTCGTCTAATGAAATATGATTGTTTTACATTGGTAATTTTGTATTGTTCGTGCACGAGCTGATAGAACGTCAGCGAGGAACGAGTTTACGTTAACGGTATCATCGTACAAAGGTATAGCAATTGTGAAAGACATTCTATTTTAAGCAACAATTTGTATGATAGTGTTCAGCTGTTTCATTAGGGTTGTAAAAGTAATCATCCATATCATCTATTACAAATTATTTCTATATCGAATGGAAATGAAAGACAGTATGTGAGAAATTTTACAGAATGTATAGTTTTACTTTGGTATACCTGCAACTATTAAGTTCAACAGATACAACTATGTTACTAATAGGTTTGAATTGTTTATTTCCTACATGCAATAGAGTAAATGCTAAATAACACACACACACATCAGTCGTATACATAATTGTTGTATAATTATAAATTCTGTTGAAATTGCAGGGGAAATTAAGAGTAAAAAGAATTAGGGCTGGCTTTCTGGATTAGGGCTAAATAGCATAAATCATAAACTGTATTTACACCTTAAACTCTCGTCTCACGATTTTCGTTGACAATTATAATTGACGAATTTTAAAATGAAAATTTGATTTCACTGTAAGAACTAAGTAAAGAAAACTTTCTTTGTAAAAATTTAATTACCTAACTTGAAGAAATGCTGGAGTATGGTAGTTATTGGTTACACATACATATACGTATATGTATATTGGTTCGTGCGACAAAAGCCTTTAAGAACGCAAAGAGATATTAGATAATTAATTTATGTAACATAAAATCTAAACAGTATTTATAATATAGATCCGAAAACATGTAAAATGTACGGATGGTGCAATAAATATTACTACTTGTTTCAATTATTATACACTGATTTATAATCGTGAGAAATATGTACTTGAAATTTATTCCTCAAGCCAAGAATAATTTTCTCTGTAACAATAAGAATGAAGGAGAATTCAATTATCTGGTATTAAATAAATTTTGTTCCGAGTAGCTTTAGTAATAAGAAATTTGATTCTGTATCATCACAAGGCGAGGGATTGAGGGTCGCTTCTACATAGGTGTCCTAAGAGGTAGGCGATTAATTAATGAGCAATTAATCGAGACCGGAAGTAGCGTAAAAGTAAAAATCTTGCACACGTGAACTGCACGCATGGAAAACTATAATCGAGTTACTTCATTGTGGATATCTTGCCACGGCTTTCAATTGGTTCCTATTGTAATGTCCATCGTACGGAATACGCACAAGCAAAGCTAGGTAATTAGATAATTAATCGACTGATTGGTTATTTCGATGAAATCAAACGATCAGCCATGCAATCAGGGAATATGCGGCAATCAAAGCGAATTCTCCACATTTTTCCCCGTGTACATACTATATGTATATTCTATACATGCAGTCAGTCATAAAAATTTCTATACGTACGCGAACTATTTAATTTCAACAAATTTTTCAATTCAATCAAATCTTTTGCACAATGCGACGACGCTTGGTTACGCTTGCCTGCGCTCGCTGTCTCCAAAAACAAATAAAGGAAGAACCCGAAACGGTGAAATTCAGAAAATTCATTACTATGATCATTATTGGAATAATGAATTTTATACATTTTAATACATATCTATGGGAATTCTTCATACAGATTTATACGCATATGTTCCTGACTTAGGTTTATTTTTATATATTCTTGAATAAATGACAATGAAACGTGTCAAGTTTTGCATCTTTATTTCAAAATTTGGCAAGTATATAAACTGTAAAATTTTGTGACTGTCTACATGTCTGAAACTATTTTTATTTAAAGCAAAGTTTGTTGACGCGTTTTCAAGATTTTTGTTAACATATATACAAGTCTAAGCAATATATTATGGTAAAGGACGGTGTTACTTCTAGACTCTAGACTCTAGGCGAAAGTTGTATGCGTGAAAGATTATTGTTAAATACCGATTCTGTTCCTAATTTCTTTTCGATTGTTCGACGCTTTAGCTACCGGCAGTTTACCTATTAAATAGTCTTTTAAAAAGCTAATCGTTTTACAGTAGATTTGATTTGTCTAATTTATTTCTCCGATCGATGGATAGTATCGTAACTCGTAATAAAGAAAATGTATTTCGTATCGACTGTTTTATACAGATTAATCGAATGTCACGGATGAATGTTGCGATTGTAACAGTAGAAATAATAGGCAACGATGTACAAATAATTTCGGTACTGTAATACATACTGTAATACGTACATATGTAATTTCGATTAGTTTGTTATCGATTGTTGGTGCTGATTGTACAAGTTGGTGCTGTCGTACACTGTGTAAATTGATTGTCAGGTAACATTGTTCGTTTCTAGCGGAGAACGTTCATCGATAATTGTATAAAAAATAGTGTACGAGCGTTAGAGTGTTCGCAAGAAGATAAAAAAAAGACGTGGCAAAATACAAAAGGTCTGCTTATTCGATATGATTTCTTCTTCTATTTTCATTCGCAAATGGAAGTAAAGAAATTAGGATATTAGAGACGAAAGTAGTGCTGTAGAAATTCGATTTCTGCAAGTACATTCGCCCTATTTAAAACTTACAACGATCGACTCGCGGTTCTACGTCAAACGATAAAGAAACATCTATCAGAGATGACTATCGAGCTCGAGCTAAATCGACTGGTAATCTTATAGAGTATAAAGTCTCGTATCCATCATCTCGGAAAATGTCGTTCAAAGCCGTTTTCAAGGACTTTAGCTTTCTGTGTTTTGTGAATTTATTTCTAATATCTCAGTTGTTGCATTTGCAAGACGTTTCTTCCAAAAAAGAAAATCCTGAAGAAATGCTTGATATTTAAATTCTCTTATTTTTCAACCATCTAGAAAGTATGTAATAAACCTTAAGAACAAACCTTGTACGAAACGGTAGTTGTAAACTTTTAGTTGGTGCTGTAGATGCAAGAATTACTTGGACAGTTCGCCAGGATTAAGGGTAGATTAGCTTCTACAGCTTTACTAGGATCATTCTACAGTTCGTTGACAACAAGTCGCGCTGCGTCGAACAAAATAAAGCTAGCGCGATAATATTGAATTGGAAAGTTCGTGGACAAACGGTTCCGACGCGCGACGTTGGAAATACATATATTTTGTCCCCATTCAAAGTCCCGACAAGCTCAACATTCTCTCGTATATCGTTGACTTCTCTTGCTGTGCTTCTATTACTTCTATCCGCTGTATCCATTAGTCCCCTCTCTCTCCCGCCCCGGCTTCGGAAGAGAAGAGGTTCTCGTTCTCGGAGCAGATGCGGCACTTCTGCCCTGGGCTGGCTTATTTATTTTATTTTATCGATTCCCGATAGTCACGAAACAACGGCTTTGTAGCAGCCTCTTTATTATTACCTGCCGGGTAATAAATAGTTCCAGAGTCGCACGAGTTTCTTCCAGCCCACGCCTTTGTTACTATTTCTCTCTGAAAAGAAAAAAAATCGTAACCTCTCGATCGATCGGTAAGCAATAATCGGTGTCGGAAAAAGCCGCGCAGAAATCATGAAATAGTTTCGTTCTCCGGGAGAAAGGTTCGTTGGCGGCGGCGTTCCTTTAAATTGGATTTGCATGTTGAAACGACGACGCACAGTGCGGCATGTTTCGTGGACATTCGAGACAAAAATACCAAGTACCTTAATAATTTTTTAAAGAGAATACAAAGAAATATGCATAATATAATATATAAATAATGCATAATATATAAACAAAGAAATAAGCAATTTCTAAATTGCCAGTTAAAATTATGGATAAATATCTCTGGTCAAATTCTCCAAACTTAAGTCGTAACGAACAGTTTAATAGAAAAACGAACCTAAAAGAGCAATTAGGGCGTGAGTAATCTAACTTTTTACTATTTATACAAAAATAAATTCTTGGCTGTTACTGATCCCCTATTGATTTTCTTTGATACTACTTTGTTACATACACATTCCTTACTTGCTGATTGAGGATTTTGTTGGATAACTAGATTAGAATCGAACCATGATTATTTTCATTTTTCTCCATTGCATGCCGCACTGTGCGACGGTGGCGGCGGCTCAATTCCCTTTCTCCTTTTTACTTTTTCTCTTTACACTCAATAAACCTTGACGGGTTTCATCCTGTAGCTCAATCTGCACGGCTGATCGCCTTTCCAACTAGAGTTCACAAAGCATGTGACCTCTTTATTCCTTTGTTTTTCTCTTACTCTCTTTCACCCCTGTCTGCGCATAGACATTCTTCGCGCACGTTTCTCTCCCCGTTTCTCCCCGTTTTCACGATGTCACGCGTACAATACGCGCCGCTGCTCGTTCGACCCTCGAAAACTTTATTTAATGAACCTCTCCCATTGTACTCGCCGCTCTAAATATTCCAGGTGTAATGATTAACTTTTCCAAAGTCCGCTTAACGATCCGGATTCGTCGCATTTACCGAGATCTTGTGCGAATATGTCCTATTCTAGTGGATTGCTGAACATGCAGCGGAACCAAAAAGTATTTCTATTTCACCGCTATTCCGTTTCTTGAGAAATTCTCGATATTTCAAATATAATAATTTGAATGATTTGAATAATTTTCATTTTAAAGCTCGAAGCTTGGTCGGAAATGCAAATCCCGTACTGCGTTCCATTTCGGAAAATTTCAGGCGCCATTGGACCAACGATTTCTTTGCAAATTTACTGCAATCACCTTTTCATTAACGTCTATGCTGTTTCACTTTTTATTCATGCCTAAAACTTTTAAATAAGAAAATGACTATTTTTAACAGATGTGCAATATTATTTTGAATCGCTGTACCATGCGAAATTGTATATTTCGGAAAGATAAGGACACCCAAGTATAGGAAAGAAAGATATTTTTATATAAGGCAAATAAGATGTTTTCGTTTGTTTCGCTTATATCGCATCGGCTCAGTGGGTTATTTGGTTCTGTTTAGGAGTTCACGGCCCTCCTTTCTATTGTGTCCCGAGTACGCTTTACCTCGAGAGACAAGCGCGAGACAGGACCCCATTGTTTGGTATCAGAGTCGAAAATTGGGTGTCGAACAGATTTTCTCTGCACGCGACCGCTTGACCTGGTCTGTGTCAGTCTCTGTGTCACTTGCCTTGATGACAACCGAAAGGTCATTTTCCGTACCCTGCAAAAAGGATCCTTGCTTTGTGTCCTCGCAGAACGGTATGTATATGTATATATATATATGATATAAAGATATTAGAAAGATAATAGAAAGATATTGATGCTCGAACTTCAACTACCAGGATGAATCGAATAACAATTTACAGTTCCATTTTGCAAATTTATACCGATGCGAGATATTTTCTAATAAACTGTATGGGATGATAGTCGTTAAACTATTTTTTTACTGCGTATCTTTATGCGTTTATGGATACTATCTTTTCCATAGACTCGAGGAACAAATGGTCGTAGAAAACACATTTGAGCGCCGTCGCTGTCTTTGTTTTAAGAACCTTTGTTCCTTTTTTCTCACGAGGAACGAAGGAACAGCTTTCTTTTGTTTCTCCGTGCTCTGCAGTCGAGGTCCGGTTATTTTTTGCAGGGTACGTCGCGTTTTCCCGTTTTCTCGCGATCAAGTATTTTCTGTGCGAAGATACCATCTCGCGAAAAAACGGAATGACGAATAGAGAAAAATTGTCGTTTAGATATGCTTTGAAATATATCGTTTTGAAGAGCGTAAGAATATGTATATTGACAAATAACTATTAATCTTGTCGCGTCGTGTACCCTCTCCTCTACTATTATATTTACGTGTGTAGACCGGTTATTTGCTATAATAGCTCCATAATAGGCGTGAAATCATTGACTGTGCTAGGGGGATGCAATCGTTCCAGTAGATTGCCTCAATCAAAACAGTGTATCGACTTGCTAGCGCGAGAATACTTAACCTATATATTGCATAGCAAAATAATTATAGTTAAATTGAACCTAACGATTCTGTTATACTTGACGATTTCCTACGTTACATTACATTATTTATTACAGAAAGATTCTTAGTCTGTAGATTTTTAAACTACGTACAACATCATCCCCAGATAAATGTGATAAAGTTCATTGTCAATTCAATGATTTCCAACACCACAATAGCTACTACATAAAATACATTATTTTTAATGAATACTACCCATTCATTCCTATTCATCTTGCACTATGTATTATCTTTTCTAAATGTAGATCGTTAGAATAATTTATGCTAATACGAGACCGCGCAACAATCAACGCTTACACTCAAAGGAAAACGTTTGCAGCATGATTGCTCAAACAGTTCGCGTATTTGTTTTTTTTTTTTAATGATTCACGGCAAGCGTTGAAATTTGCCTGCCGTGTCGCATGGCAGAAATATTTACACAGTCGCACAAATTGACAAGCATGTTTGATTATCTATTTTAAAGTCCCATCGATTCCGCGATTTTTCGTGTCACGATTGAAAAAATATTTCGCATACGTCAGAAAGTAAAGCATTGTTGAACAGCGGCAATCAGAATCGTTTCAATCTCTATCTCTATAATAAAATCGTTATTGTCTGTCCGTTTGTGAAGACAACAATTGAACCGTTAGACGCGGCGTTTTCGAGAAGGTTCTTCAGAAACAAGGCCCTACTGGCCGCTTGATAAACAGTACAAACGGTTAGGAAAAAAAAGAGAAGCTCGAGCCGAACATAATTGTTAACCGTACAGACAAAAGTTCAAAGCGTACGCGAAGGGAGCCGCGAGGTGCGAAGCGCGAAGGAAGGTTATTTTAAGAGGCTGAAAGGACAACCGAGCGTGCGGCAAAGTCTCGTTAGCTCCTAGGGTTCGTTTGACGGAAAACGCTGTGAAACCTATACCGTACATACATACCATATGTATTCCGTGACCGATCCAGAAATAGGGTGTAAACCGAAGACACCTCCCTCGATCAGAGGGCTGGCCTGCTCAGCGATCGCTAAGGGAAGCATGGATGAGCTCGGCCAAGCACTAATCGAGAGTACCGCGAGCAGCTCTCTTTCATCAGGAGCGTAAGTAATTCGTTTAGTAATTTACCGAGCGAAGCAAATAAAAGAGGCGATGTTTCTTCGCATGAATTAACAAACCGGTCCGCCGCGCCGACAAGACCTGGCTCGCTAATGTACCCATTAGAGCGTCATCTTTCTGTAATCGATGCACCTTGCAGCCGCGGTTTCGTTCACCCTGTAACGATTCATCGTTGTTTGTGCTCGTTTGATCGGGATGTTCCTGCGGTTTCTGCGATCAACACGGTTACGCTCACCTGTCCAGCGAACGAACGCTTAATATGCTTAAGCAAGCGTGTTTAAGTAAATTATTATTTCGCAATAGTTACTTCGTTTCCTGAGTATTAAACAATTACACGCTTCTTTCGATATAAGACGACCCAAGAAAAACTGTTTGACCCTCCACCTTCATCAACTGCTATCGAAAATTATTTCTTTACAATCTGTCTAAGTCTGAACGAAAGTAGTAGATGGTAAATGGGGTAATAGTTGGTATCATAGTATCCTATGTACATTTAAAAATCACTGAGAATATTTTCTTTATATTGTCAGTAATCGGTAGTTCGTGTGTTTGTGTGTGTATTTCCATGGTAAAAAGTATAGTCGGAGCGAACTGACCTAAACGATGGACAAGAGCTAAACTTTGATGACTCGAATCGTTAAACACTGTGGTGGCTCCATAATTGTATGGGGCTATTTTAGTAATGAACAAGTGGGGAGTTTAACTATTATTCAGAGCATACTAACTGGGACAAAGTATGTTCTGAAACATAATGGGAACATTTATTATACTCGATTCAATGATTGATTAAATAGAACTAAAAACATCGACTGTTTCTTACGTTCACTGTAGAATCGGTCTTGAAGGTTTCAAGAGTTTCAACGTGTTTGCGGTAAAAATTGATCGAAGCGTGTCACCAGCTAGGAACCGGGATCAAAATTTTCAGCATCGATCATCCCCCACGTAGCGAAATGGACAAGCATTTACATATATTCCGCGACACCCACTCCCAGGCCGTGCCACGCGCGTCAACGTAACGTATTACATCAGCATAATACATAACGTAGCTATAATAATAACCATTATTCATTATTCATCTGTATCCTTTCGAGCTGGCGATAATTCGATTCGAAATCGACGCTGAATAAATCCGCACGTTTTTAGGCTGCGTTCCCAAGGCAGTTTTTCGTTGAATCGTGTCGCAGCTTACACGTATTATTCACGTATTACATATTCATGGCGCAAATCGTGGTTTGATACAATTTCCACGCAAATCGAGAATTGCTTCGAATACATCGCACGAAATATCCGCGAATATAGCGAAACCGTGAAACGATCGCGAACAGAAAATGCTAATCGGTATATCAATAATGATATTTATTTTTTAGCATTTATTATTACGATATGTGCGCGTGCATCTCGAAATTCTTGCTAATTTTTGCGAATAACATTGTCCCTCGATCGATATTAAAATATATTCGAATCGGATTATCAGTTATTTAGATTAGCTGCAGATTTAGTAAAAAGATTGACTTACGTGTGCGATAAATACATTGAAAACTATATATTTCCAGATATATCGGTAAATAAAGGTCAAGCTAGAGAAGTTCGCAATAGTGATAAATTAGTTTCGAAGCAATAACTGTTGGAGTTGCCAAGACTCGATTTCCTGAGAATCGATGTGTCGTCCGACCGGAAAATCCCAAATTGACCAGAAAAGTGACTTCAAAGATCGCCACGGGCAGTTCGGAAAATTGAAATAGTGCAAATATTGAAAAAAAAGATTAATAACAAAGATTTCGGTACACCGATATACAATCGCGTTTAGTTGATTGAATTTATTAAATTATCAAAGTTCGAATACATCGAAAACATTTAGCCCCGATCACCGATCATTTTTGCCACATTTGTTTTCTCTTTGAAATTTCAAGCAGAAAGAACTGGAGAGGGATTTCATAATCCATTCTGGTAATAGGCTGTTTCACCTCGTTCGGGCTGCGGCTCATTCAGTTGCCCTCGTAGAGGTCTTTTCAATTCAGGAAACAAATGAAAGTCACTAGGGGCGAGATTGAGCGAGTACAGTGGATAGAGCACTAATTCTCAATTTAACTCGTGGATAACATCCATGGCTAAGCCAGGACTGTGCACGACCTTCCGTTCACCTGGCTCATCAATGATCTCTATTATAACTTATCTGACCGCTTATGACTAATTGCAACTACCCGCTTCGATGTACACTGCCGCGCAAAATTAATGGACCATCGAATTTTCAACCAGCAAACACTTGGAACTGTTGTAATCTCATAACTCGTAAACTGCGCCTTCTGGAAGTTAGCCCCCCACTTGTTGAATTAAATAATTTCATCAGTTGTGCTAAATTGTGCTCGAATATTACAACTGTAATATTAAAAATACGATGAAAAATTGAGAAAAACGATTTTTTCAGTAGCCCCCCACTTTTCATTTTTTTTTCAATTTTCTCAATTGTGCTAGGTTGTGCTAAGATTATGCTAAAGTATTACTTTAAAAAAAATAAAGAAGTTTCTGATTTTTTATATTATAATCATAATATTCGAGCACAATATAACAGAAACATAGCACAGTTCAGCACAACTGATGAAATGATTTAATTGAACAAGTGGGGGGCTAACTTGTAGGAGACTAAACTGCGAGCCTCTGGTTTCCAATATTCGCTAGTATCTTCTAGTTTTCTTATTCGCTTCGTTTGTTTCGAATAAAACAATTGGCTAAACGCGCGCGCGTTTATTGGATGGCGGAACGAACGGTTAGGCGACAGGCGTAACCGTATATACGCGAGCAATCCGTAAACGTAAATAATGCATCGAAGAACGCATATCGATCCTGTTTTCCGATTTGCGTGTGATCGGCGTGCGGCCGTTCGTATTAATAATAAACAACGCGCGCGTTTACGGGGTCGCCTTTTAAGTCGTCGGTCGGCTATATTCCACGGGACTAATAATACGTGGACATAAATCACAGAAGACTGGACAATTCTGTTAGCACGGTGGTTGGAGCCCAACGAGGTGCGTTCTTAACAACTTATCGAAGCATACGGTGGATAAGCTCGGCTCACTGATCACTGTGTGTAATCAGGTATAGCGTTACACGATGCTTACACGGGTCCAAGAGCCGGGTTGTCTACTATTTTGTGCGCTAGTAGAGCTGTGAAAATGTCTTTTTACGGGGTAGCCGAGCATATCCGCCATCGTAGCTCAACCATACACTGTCACAGCCCCGTGGTCCGAGTGAGACATTGCACGGGTGAGGTGTTCCACGAACGAGACTCAAAGGATAGTTAACAGCCATGTGCATCCCGCTATCCTACCCGTTTCTGCACGCTGCATGCCCTCGCACCCTTTATCCCCGTTTTCTCGCTTTGTTGTTCCGCTGTATTTTTTCTCTCGCGTGCTGCCCAACCTCCTCGCACCCGTGCCCGCACACGCCACACATACGACACACATACGACACACACGTCGCACCGGCTCGTTTCACCGTTTCACACTTTGATAGATGTTGCCACCGCGATACCCTTATTTCATACGCCATACGCCGCGTCGCGATCCAACCGCGCGATAAGCCCAGAAACGTCTCGATCGGGACGATTAACTGGATTTGGGTCACACAGAAATATTTTTACCTAGCTACCCTGCAACCACCCGCCAACGTTCTCAATTTTATGGTTCTTTTTAGAAAATATAGCTTGACCTGTTCACCTGTCCACTCGTCCACCACCCATCCAATGAATATACGCTTCAACTTTCCGAATGATATTTCTACAAGGATGCTGCGTCACTGTTGAGTAACTATGCACATGAAAAGAAATGATTTCTCCGAAAAATTACGTAAAACGAGGCTAATGATAAAGAATAAGTGTTGGCGAACGACAGCATAACTGACAACGAACCCACGGCCGTAATGATACGCAAGGGAGCATCGATAAAATGCGGCAATTGTTCCCGCAGTATACAAGCTTGTCGGGTTGACGACGCGACGATGTGCAAAAAAAGAAGATATATAAAAGAAGAACTGTTTAAAAAACACGCTTGTTATTACAATACACTGAAAAGGAGAAAATAATTTTTTCAGATATTACTGACTATAAATAAGAACATGGAACGGCAAATTTTATGAACGTAATCTTCGTGGCAGCTCCACGATTTTATTTATAGTCACTAATATTTAAAAATAGTATTTTCTCCTTTTTAGCGCATTCTAATATAAGTCTGGTTTTTAAAAAGTTTTTTTATGTACTTCTTTATTTTCTACTTTTTAGTCTTTACTCCCGAACCAACCCAGTAAGTAAATGAGCTCCTGTGGTGCGAAGTGGGCCGGTGGAGTGGGGATCGCTGCACGTGGCGAGGGGCGAAGGGGAATATTTTAAAATATTGTTTAAATCCTAAACGCATAGTCTTTTTAAACAATTTTTTTTAAATATTGCATTGTCGTCTAGTTCTGAGCTATGTTGAATATTTCAAGCCTCACCGGGAAGTGGTTTAAAATTCGATTTCAAGATTTCACGCGTACAACAACGACAACTCGGCGAGCTAATATAAACGTGGTAAAAATAGATGGAATACACAAAAGGATAACGCGGTATCACACTTGTTGGTCAATGCAAGAGAATTTCGTGACGAGATTGCATTGTCAGTGTGTTCGAGGAATCCTCTCTGTTTCATCTAATCTGATTCCGCGCGACTTTGTTCTGCTTCTCAAAGGCAAGGAAGTCATGTGGTCATTACGATGAATATCTACGCTATCAAGAAGGAATCGACACAACGGCCGCGGAGCGTAAAAGCTGACGCGAGCCGCACGATACATAGCTTCTAACAGCGAAACTGAAGTTGTAGTAGCGAGAATTATGCATGCGTGTGCGTTTGTGCGTGTGCGTTTGTGCGTGGGCGATTGCGTTTGCGAGTGCGTGCGTGTGTAGAACAGAAAAATTTGGAAACTAGGATCGAGTACTTGGTCCGTTTGCGACGATAGTGTGTAAATGAAAAACGAAACTCTGTCAAGAGATGTTCGATTCAAATCTAAAGTATCTCTATAATTTTTATATTTCCTATAATTTTTATTTTCTGCGAAATAGAAAAATCAGAGATCGATGATTCGACCGGTGTTGATTTTCCGCAACATAAATTTTTGTATATGAAATTTATATAGAAAATTAAGAAGGATCGTTGGAATATGAGTGGCAAAACCAGCGTACGAATGGGGAATAATATTAGAAAACCAGCCGCGTGCGATGGAACATGGAAACGGACGCGGAAACGGAAATAAATACTTCCGTGCAACCGTGTTCGATTTCCTTGTAAACATGCTCTCGGATTTCGACATTGACGCTAAGAAGAATAACTAAACATAGTTGAATCGCGCGCAAGCAATTGCTAGGCGTAAACACGACAAGGACGTGCAATGCAACGCGACACGGCGGGCGGCGGCAGAATACCCGGCTGGACGGTTACCGAATTTCATAGTTAATTAACAGTGCAAGCGATAGACGGAAGAGAAAATTTCCTGAGCGACCTCCGATGAATTAAATACTGGGAGATCCGTTTCCGGACCCGAACAGAGCAAACCGTTCAACCTTACAGGTACGCTTACGGTCATCTGAGCAAAGAACTGGAGTTGCGGAGGGCCGAAGAGGGTTACGTGAAAAACGGGTCACATGCGTTCCATCATCGGTGACTCTAATGGTTTAAAAAGGGACCAACTATTTAAAAAAATTATTTTCTGCTTTTTGGTATTGTGTTAATACTTGTATCACTCTTTGTTATTAATACTTTGTACACTCACTAAGCTCACTATAAATTTCACTTGGTAAACAAAACGATGATGTACTGCGGATCGTCACGTGGAGACGTACTATCATGTACTGAGCTTCGTCAGGACGAAGTGGGTCCGCGAAGTGGGGACGATTCAGAGTGCGCACGCATAGCAAAGTAGAGAGCGTTGTCGAGCGAAGTGGGGATCACTGAATGCTATCACGTAGTTACGCGAGGGGATGAAAAGGTAAATATTTAATTGTTATTTGCTCCGAAACGTATACACTTAAAATTTTTTTTCAATAATGCATCATCATCCAGTTCTGAGTAATGTATCTAATTTCAAGTCTCTAGCTCACCAGGAAGTTAGTTTACAATCAATTGCAAAATTTGCCTCCGAACAGACAAACAAACAAGAAAGCAAGCTAATAGAAACGTGGTAAAAAATAGGCACGCTTACGGTCAGTCTTGTAATTGTCTGGCAGGACAGGACTTCTGTCATCGTCTTATTGTTACATCGAAAGAAAAGTGCAATAGCATTGTCGAAGAAAGGTATCGGCCCGATAAAATTTTTATAGTCCGACCATGTTCCCATTGAAAAGAGTTCGTCTTATAACTTGTTCGTGCAAACGAGCTATAAATATTGTGTGCCCCTGGTGACGACCGAACGAGATATGGATGAAATGAGCTCGCCCAGGGGCTAACGAAGGTCGTATCGGGGCTGCAGCGTTTACAATCTCCAAATCGACCAGCGGTTAAATTAAACTTCTTACGTGTATGTGTACAGCGATTCGTCGATCGTCGTGTTTATTATGTATCGATTCCGAAAGATTCCTCGTTGCGCCGAGTCGCGGCTAGCCGACGGCAGAGTATATTGTGAGTAGGCAATAGAGATAGACGTACATTTTCTTCTTCTTTTAGGATATTCCGAACGTTGCGAGTAAAAGAAATAGCATAGCCCATAGAAGAAGTTAAGGGCGGAATCTTCCATGATCTTGTTGGGTCAGAAGATTTTTGTTTAGCATCAAGAGTCGAACGACGACTCAACTCGTCATGCCTGGTTAAAAGGTAAATAGCACGCGCTTGCCTCGCGACTATTCAATCTCGTTTCTCTCGCAAACAAATGTTTCTTCCCTGAATAATGGAACAACCAGTATTTTACTGTGCGGATCACGGCGAAACAAGCTCCACAGAAAACGCTACAGAAGTTCGAATGAAACGATCAAAAGATGTCCGATCTGCGGAGGTGTTTTGATTAAAATAAGACCATACACAGCGGGATCGATGAGTGGGAATTGTCTCCGAGAACTGACGATTGCATAAACATCCGCGATCCCATTGTTAACATACATGTATGGTATATATGTACGCTCGGACTATTGGTTTCTCATCCTGGGTCGCCTCCGACAATATTTTTGTTATCATGTCGCCCCCACGACATTCTTTACGTACGAAATGTCTCAGAGAACACGGAGTAGTATCTTTTCCTGCGTTTCTGCACATAAACTTGCTTGTCGGCAAACGGCGAACGCTAGAGGAGAAGAGTCTCGGTCCTCGGAGGAAGTAGAAAGGTCTGGTCTCTCTTATCTCTCGCAGGGCTGAATCCTATTGTGCCGGCAGTGGCTGGGACACCGAAGTTGGTCACCGCTCCGCTTCTTCAATATTTTTCTTTGGGAAAAGATGGACGACCAATAACGCGGAATAACTTTACCAAGATATCGTATTTCCCGTAAGGATATTGCGTTAGGTCTTGACCATTCTTTTCAATCGCCGCAACTACTCTTCCCGAATTTCTAGATAACAATTCAGCGCGCGGCGGTATGAAATTCTGTCGAATTTTATGTTCTAGCATCTTTTTGGAAATTTTCAAAGTCATTGTTGTTGGTATAAAGGTTAACAGTCTGCAGAAATTTATACATATAGGACATAGGATAAACTCCGTCGTATAAATAAAGTAAAATCGAGATAGTTTTCTTCTGGGGGAAAATTGAATATGTAAATTCGTCGAACTGATCACGGTCTCGTTTCGTTAACGTTCTCCGTTCGCGTTTCACGTTTATGTTTACCTGTTCTAATGCTTATACAAACAGCGGCACCGATACGATACAATCTCTGGCTGCAGTAGTTCAATGGTAATCGCCAAATAAAATATAATTCGGTTCAGCGGACCGAGACAACAACTTGTTAAAATTTCGTTGAAATGATATACTGATGCTAAAATGATATGATCACGCTCAGCACGGCAGTTTCTATTGAATAATATTTCAGCTTGTCCGTCGAGTAGCAAGCAGAAATCATAACTCCGATAGGAAAGGTAAACAAACAAGAAGCTAATAAAACTCCATTAAAAAGGTTCATCATAAAGACAAATGGAATTCCTTGATCGTTGTTGTTTTCTCCCACATTCTCCACGGACCTGTTTAGTCGACTCAATGGAGTTCTTTCTATAATTGGGAAATCAATATTTCTGTGTATAAGGATTAATTACGTATCATTCTGAAAGAACTGCTGCTTATTGGTAAAACGTCCTTTTACTCGTCGAAGCTCTTCAAAGCATTAAACTTCGCCTCAATTGTACGTGCTAATTTACCGAGAAAATCAACGTTTGTATAGTTATCAAATCTTTCTATTAAATTAATTACTAAATATAATTGAATAGCGGCTTTTCAAACACTTACAGCGAAATCTACTTATGCATTAATTAATCTAATGAATCGCATTATTATAACAGTGTTGATTTCTTCATTGAACCTCTGCAAAATTTTTAAATGTAACTACGCAGGATTATATGATAATACTTATCGATTGTACCAGTATTATCTTGTTTATTTTTCTTTTCTTTGTCTTTGTGCGCATGCCCCTTCTTTCTTATTGGACAAGTTGTCTTGTATCTTTTTTTCTTTGTAAATACTTATGTAAAAAGGGCTTCCGCCCGTCTATAATAAATAATAATAATAATATTTAAATATTTTATTCAAAGAATACATTTTTTGAGGAAAATAGTAATTTGTTCTCGCGAGGAAAACGTTACTTACAGCGAATGGTAAACTGCAAATGACTTTTCATTTACATAAGTGTGTCTGTGTATGTAACTAGAGATTGAATGATTTTTGCTGATTGTAACGGTCTCGTCGACACGATCGTTTTCCCCGGAGCCCGGAGAGAATACGAAGGATGAGAATGAAGGAATAAAGAATGAAGAATGTGGAGCAGAATTTTAGCGAAAGAGGATTACACACGATCGTACGTACGCCGCGTCTGAATTTTGGATTCAGCGCGGTGCAAGCTCTTTTAGTTTTGCAAAGCAAACAACCATCTCAAAGGGGAACAATTTGAAGGAGTAGCAAACATTCAGGGAAACACGAGATTGCAGCTAAGGACGATATCTTTCGTGAATTTTCGACATTGTTTCATTCCACGGGAGAGAACGGTGAATGGAGCTCTGCGTAAACTCGGTCAGGGAACATTTCGGAAGGAGTTAAATAATCAACACGAAGCACAATTGAACGCGAGCCAGTGATGTACTAAACGATAAATGTGTACCGCTGTGTATAATTAATTATTTTGCAAATTCTTTCGATCCTATTATAAAGTCCCAGTCCGATTTCTCTCGTAGATCCCATCTCATCAGTTTGGGGGCTAAGATTTGCTTGATAAAAGGACCTACGATAAAACGAGTCCTTGATAAAACGATTCCAAGTAATTGTACGGAGAAACGTGAGCCAATTAATATCGCGCGATTAATCCTTCGGAGAGCCGGATATCGTATCGGTTCGTATCGGGTGGTTGCGTGCCATTTGTATTATAAACTTTTATCTAGGAGTAACACGCTTGCCGTATACTGTATTCTATACACCATTTTCATTTGACTCGTTCGGCGGTATACCTCGAGTCGTGGAAACAGCGAATGGTAATAAATCAATTTTTTCGTTGTCGTATCTCCAATTTATCAATAACGATCCGACGGTTGGTCACTACACCTACACCGGTTGGTACAAGCAACAAAAGGAACAAAAGGGACAAACAAAGGATAAACGAGATAGAACGTGGCACACATAAAAGAGGAGGGTCTTCTGAAATCGGACATTTCTGTATTCTGTACCCGTGAGATCTCGTGAAATTTCCATTTTGAAATTCTACATATTACACGATCCAAGTCTAAATAATCAAACGTTCTAAAAAAACATGTCGAAGCAGAGATATGAATATACCACTTGGACCACTTTCGTAATTACCGTAACTAAAAAGTGAAACGACGCAAAAGAAAACTGCAGATTATAAAAATATTTCTGGATTAAAACACGCTTGAGAATATGTTTATATTCCGCTATCGGAGATTTCCTATGCAACGACCTAATAATAAAGATAGCATAAGCTATTACTCGCATCGTCGTCCACGACACCCCACTCGAAAATTCCATAAAACCTCTCCCACTCGACCCGTCCTTCAACCACATCCAATCACCACGTACCACAAAGGGGTTAATTAACCCTCTCAGCAGTTCCCACGCATTACACCCCGTCCAACAAGCAGAACACCACCCTGACTAACCCATCAAACATTTTATAAAAAGCTCAACAGTGTCCCCCTTTAGAAGGAGGTTGAGGAGGAGGAGGAGGAGGTCTCCGATCAGAGAACCGTGCAGAATGCGTTGCGTCCGTGCAACCCGTTAAATCAGGCCTGAACACGGTTGTCCAGTGAGTCGCAAGCTCACAAAGAGTCTCGGAATAGCCAGAGGGATCCGGGGGGAAAGGAATCTTATCGGTCATTGGACATAATCGGTACACAGGCACAGGTAGCTAAACGGGGGTCACGTATCGCGTATAGGTGTACATATATGGATATAGAGAGATAGGGACAGAGACATAGATAGGAGAGGCAGGGGCCGATTACCCCTTAGGAATCGCTCTTGTTACTCTAGCCGGGCAACCCTCGCCGACTAGCAACCCTGTCGTCCTCGTCTTGAGTCCTCGAAGCGTGAACGGAAATAGCCATCGGTGTGCACCGGAAGCTCCATCGCAAAGTCCCTCCCTGTTTCAGAAAAAAGGGATGCCATCCCCCTGGATACACGCAGCCACCAGGGGATGTGCACAGGGGTTGTCAGGGGTTCGTCAGGGGGTTGTGCAGGTTCCATGGTGTGTGCGCGGTGGCGTGACAAGAGTCGCCAACGCCGCGAAAAAGAGCGAGGGAAAAAAATGGAAGACGCACACTAGTCGCGTGCACACACGCACACGCTCGCGCACGTCCACATGCAGGGAGATTGTTGGAGCGCGAAGGGATGAGAGGACGAAGAGGGTTAGAGAGCAAGCGAAAGAAAGGAAGATAGAGAGAAGGATAGAGGGGGAGAAAGGACGGTAGGGGGTGGGTTCGATTCGGTGGCGGCGCGGAGAATAGTGTGGTCGGGATCGCAGGAGAGGGGTGACATTATATTTGCGCAGGGCTGTCCGATAGGGCGCAGTATCGTCGCGACCGCCGTCGCGTGCACGTCGATTTTTCCGTGCGTTTACGTATTTTCACCGCGAGTGCGTCTGCACCAAGTTTTCCCTCTCCGTCGTCGTCGGACTCTCTCTCGCCTCGTCTCGTTTCCTCCCTCTTGATTCTCTTTCTATCTCCATCCATCCATCTATCTATCTATCTCTATCTTTTCTATATCTATCTATCTGTATTCCTCAGTCTCTCTCCTCTCTCTTTCTCTTTCTCTCTTCTATCTTTCTCTCTCTCTCTCTCTCTCTCTCTCTCTCTCTCTCTGTCTTCTTCCCTTCTTTCTCTCTGCTCCGTCCACAGTCCAAAAAAAGCTGTCCCCTAATCGCAGCCTCGTGCGCTCTGCTGTACGACGAACCCGTACGGACAATAGGAGACCGCGAATCCTCAAGCATTCGCGAAGTGTTTCTGGCTCTAGAAGTGAGTAGCTAAAACAGTGTTGTTTACGGTGGGTGTTTTGCATCGGCACTTTCGGAGAGAAAAAGGATCTTCGATCTTTTCCCTTCTCTTCTGTTAAGCACTTTTCCCCTCCCCACCTTCATCCCCTGTTTTGTTGCACGGTTTTAGAGTGATTGTTCACGCAACGCGACTATAAACGCGTGTCCCATTCCGGGCCCGACTCTGTACGATTCGATTGTCGATGATCGACACGGGTCGTTCGATGGTCACGGTGCGCGAATAATTGCCGGTAATTGCTGCGGGATTGTCGGGCTTTTCGGACGGATTCTTGGCTTGCGTTCCGGAGCGCGTCCCTCTCTCTCTCTCTCTCTCTTTCGCTCTGCGGAATAACAAGATTGCACGGAATGAATGCATTCGTTTTCGACGGCGGTGAATCTCCCGCCCCTTTGCAACCCCTCGATAACAGAGGGGGTGCATCATCCTCCGACTAGTAAATGCTAGGACCTTTGCTGCCGAGAACCGTTTTCTCCCTTGCTCTTACTTCATTCGCTCGTTCGTTCGTTCGTTCGTGGTATGTGTGTTCGTTTGACATTCTCGCGTCGCGTGAAAAGTCACCGGGATAACGGGCGAAATCTGTTCTCGCCAACGGGAATCGTTGCTCCCGAACGGAGCCAGCAGGTAGCTTTCGTTTTTCTTCTGTTTCCACGGCACGTTTGAAGGCTCCGTTTTTGTTCGGATGGATACGCTTTCTTCTCACGATGATTCGCTGATCTGCAGGGAAATATTGTGCTCTTCGAGAGGACTGTTTGTTGGAGGAGAGCGTAAAGATTGTTTTTTTGGATGTTCGTTGTTTGAATAAATAATGGTAAAACGCGTTCCTCGAATGTTGCTGGAAGTTTGAAACGTCTTTTGTAATTTGTTTCATGCTCGAAATTAATATCGTTAAGGATATTTGGAATTTTTCGCGGCGCAAGGTTCGATCAATTTCTACAAATTATAGCAATTTTGTGAGCATACCCAAATGCGTCGATTCGGATGTGAATCGTGGTTTTATTCGAGGCCATGTTTGCTATTAAATGTTTTAATAGTAGAGGAAAAGGAAAGTTGTGTGTTCGTCCTAGTATGGTGTGCTTACAAAATTGGTATAGTTTGTAGAAATTGATCGAACCTTGCGCCGCGAAAAATTCCAATTATCTTTAATATTACGATCGACAGAAAAATTACTATATATCATTAATAGTGATGTTTTGTGCCATGGGAATGAAAGATTTGTGGGACGTGTGCGTCATGTAGAAAATTGTGACTGCAAAGACAGCAACTACAGGGTTAAACGTTTGAAACCATTTATTATACTTAAAGATACGGTGAAACTTGTTCGACAGGCGATTTGTTGCTTAATATTATTGATTTCTTTTTATAAAAATTTTTCGACAGCCAATTTGTTACTTAATATTATCGGTTTCTCAAATGAAATCAATTTGCAATGGCTGTCTTTGCAGTCACAATTTTTGTGAATTTTCGTGAATAGCGAGGCAGTTACGCTGGGCCCCACTACCCTAAATTGTGGTCCAAAGAATTGCTTTAGCGTTGAAGTAATTGATTTATGCGAGGAAATAGCGAAACTCGCTTGGGACGTCGCGATAAATTCAATGAGAAGTTGTAAAACTTGGAAAATAAATTAACGTCGAAGCTTGCGTTCGCCCAAAAAGGATTGTCGAGCCGCGTTCGAAATCGGTTGTCTGTTCGACGAAATTGTAAATGACACTTCTTAAACTTGTAACTTAATAAATTTCTAGCAATGTTTGCAAGTGATTTCTGTTACACTGTTAGGAAACCTGCTCGTTCGAGGGAATCGTAAAACTTGTTTGAAATGCTGTCTCTGTTGTGTATATGTCGTTTATGTATGTGTTGGAGACTTTATCATTAATTTCTATTTTAATTGTACAGAAGAAAAATGAATAATATTGTGCTCTAGCTATCGGAGTGGCTTCGCGTGGGGATTTCTTGCTCGTTCTTCGCGCGTTTCACAACCCAATTAGAGTCCAATTAACAAATTATTTTCGTTCAGAACGGCGACTTGTACAGAGTCGAAAACTCGAAGAATATTTCGTAGGGCGCGCTTGTCGTTTGGTGTTTCTCGATTGTTATAATATTTATAAAGTGCATTGAAATGCGGGTACACCTTTCCTTAAGGGAACAGTCTCGCTTCTTGTGTGGAGAGGAGCCCTTGTCTGCGATTCGAGAGAGAAGCATCCGCGCGCGGAAAATAGAAGCTGCACGTGCTCGAGGTTGTTCTCACGGTATTGGGAGTTTTGAAATTAGTACTGTGTATTGGATAAATGTCAAACTGTTATTGAACCGGGGAGACATTTATAAGTATTCCCCGGGAAAAATTGTTTAAATCTCTGTCGCGTTACAATTGAAATCACTTGGGTACACACGGAAAAGCGATTTTATCGTGCCCGATAAGTGTCGATCATCGGCATTCGTTTTATTTTATTTTCTAACTTCATTTCACTTTGCGCATCTGTTATCGATAGCCCTATTTAACGAACAAACCTAAAAAATTTAATAAAATGTCATTTAAAGAAGCGATTAAACGATAATTTATATCGACAAGTTAATAGAAAATACGATGGAATTTTGAAAATACAGAGATCGAGGTACGACCGTATGTATTTCTGAAAATCTCGAGAAAACCTATTTAACGAGCAAACCTAAAAAATTTAATCAAAATAAAATGCCATTTAAAGAAGCGATTAAACGATAATTTGTATCGACAAGTTGATAGGAAAATGCGGTGGAATTTTGAAAATACAGAGAACGAGATACCGACGGTATGTACTTCTGAAAATTTCCCGTCTCAACGCGTCGACGCGTTAAGGTGGAATAGCCTACGCCTACGATATTGGGCATGTAGGGTATGCGAAAAGGGTAGAAATTCGATTTCCTTGTTATTGTCGCGGCATTGTGTATCAACTATCTCCTCCTTATCCGAGTTTCAGTTCGTCCCGGCCATTGTTCAATTCTGTACCAGATAATATTGTGAACCTTAAAACTCAGTCGACGCGCGGATACGTTTCTGCTACACCGTTCAAATAGAATGCCTCTCGTTAGCAGAACAGCAATAACACGCTAATGAACTTTCAAAAAAATTCTCTACAGACTCGTCCGACTATCGTTTAACGCGTTGCCTGCTCGTTGCACGATTTTTCTTCGCAATTACAATCGTTGAAACTATTAAATCTTTCATATTTAAATATCTAAGTATCTATTGGACGAAGTTATTTTCAGTGATTTTCCCTGACCGTATTGCAAACAACAGTTCCGCTACACAATTAAAAGTGTAACTACGCGAGGCGTAGGTGGTGTATTTGTGATATTGGTTTAGTAGCTGGTACCCGGTGCGGCGCGGCGTCTCCAATGAAACTTAATTATCGGTGGAGCATTGAAATACTGTACGAATAAAGTTCAATAATTATAATTACGTAGCTACTAGAAATAAATTACGCGATCAGGACATTATTCACGGGAGATTTGTACGGCGGTTATAGAGATTACGTTGTATCGTGCGTTTAATCGCGAATAATCGTTTTCCGCTGGTGGAAATAATTATTGTTACACTGCCGGTGCTGATTTAATTTTTCAATTTTCATTCAATATCTCGGTGCATAGGAATGTATCGATATAATTACCTTTCGCAGAGCAGCCCCGAAGTATTTTCACGACATCGTATGTTGCACGGCTGCTATGGCAATCACCGACACAAATTTCCCCGACACGATTTTCATCGACTCCAGATTTGAACGACAACTAATTTAACAGGCAACGAATTTGACCGATAACGAATCTAAAATCGTTGTCGGTCAAAATCATTTTCGGTTGAAAACATTGGGGCCAAAGTTATTGTCGGTTAAATCTGAAGTCGGGGAAATTTGTGTCGGTGATTTCCATGGGATCACCCACATTGTACATATAGCGACATTATAACTTATAGATTTCCCGGTTGACTGTTTGACTAGTAGGACTGTGGATATATGCTGCGGAGGGGTGTAGAATTTTTGGACACCTAGTGTGTGCATAGATTGTAGAACAGGGCAACTGAGAACGGAAACATTAGCAGCTGAACGTTTTCGAGTAGAATCAAGTTCGACGCGATCGCTAGGATAGATTAACGGTCGTTGCACACGAGAGACCCACCAGTCACCGCCACCATGCCTTTTATGCAACATTGCAAACATTCACAGATAGTGGTACCTACCGTATATTTTCGTTGGAAATTTCTGTAGCACGTTTGACGCGTGCTCGAAATGTCGCATCCTTCGCATTACCGATTACATCCGTTTTCTGAAATCGATACACGAATTGCCATCTCTCGTCAAATATATGCTCCTGACAGTCGATGTATCGATTTCCTTCTGCAAAATTGATATTTCCAACGTGTTCTACAGTGGGAAAATGAAAAGGAATAACAAATAAAAAGTGAGCGTATTTTATAAATTGTATAGACACACGGATACTTGATAAATAATTTGTTCGATTTTATTATACCTAGATTTATAGATTGGTGTTCCATGAATATTTCGTAGATTCGGCAGATAGAAGTTTATAATAAGTAGTTCCTATATTTCATAGGCTCGAGCAATACTTGGCTGACATAGACAGTCATAGACAGGTATTCGATAAATATATTATATATTCTACAGAGAAATACGAAAGAAATATTTCATACGTTTAATCGATAGAAAAGTTTAGTAAATGTTTTATATTTCCCGTAGATCAGTCTGTTAGACATAACCATGAATTCTAGTTATATCCGATAATATCCATTTTGTCTAGCGAAATTATTTTCGATGAGGAATAACCGAAGATTATGTCACACTTTATAGAACTGTTAGGAGGGTTCTTCGAGGATTTGTTCGAGTTGTTATTGCATAAACATTCGCGGTCTAATAATAACTTATTTTGGCCGGTCTCTTTGCGTTCGCATACTTTCAACGAACAGATGGAGCACGTGTGAATAATGTATAGTCTGACAAAGCGAGTTTGGAACCAGCAGGAGGGTGACAGTGAGAGTGGAGCGGAAAAGAAAGGAGGTCAGGAGGAGAGTTGGCCTAAGCGAGTAAACCTAATAGAGTAATGTCAAAAACAATACTCCACGTGTTTTACCATAGATATACGCATCCTCCCAGAAGAATTTTTTATGCGACATGTAAATGGACAATCGAGACAAAAATCATAAATTGTAAACTAATAAATTTTTCACCTAAGTACCTTAATAATTTTTTAAAGGGAATGCAAAGATGCATCGATTCCATTAGTAAAAAAAAGTTTATTCTAATTTCTTTTTGTAATGAAGAGTTTTTTTATGATTAGTTGTCCTCAAATTTTTCGATCCGGCCCACTGTGCGCCGTTTTAAAAAAACGACCGACATGATTTCGCCCGAATCCGAATTCTCGATTTCCAGCGTAAAAGAAACTAATTCGGAGAGAGAAAAGGGGGTCGCAGAAGGTGGCCCGTAAATCGTGATACAAGTGGGGTTGGCCCTGTGGCTCTCGCAATGGCGTAATCGATAAGGACAGTCACTCCGCATGGCAGCTAGTAACCAAAGCGATCGTCACTCGCTCACAGTCGAAAGGGCGAGTTCGGTCGGTGGCGCGACAGAGCAGCGGAGCTTGATTACTCGCGATTCGTCGCGTCGCCGCGCCGCGCCGCGTAATCGATGCTCTTCAGACAATAGAATCCGTATTCCGTAAGAATCCGCTGTCCAATTATCAGGTTATTTCTTTACTTGTTGCCGAAACAAATGTAGAAAATAGATTGAAAGTATGTAACGTGTAACGGTTAGCATGTGAACGCGAAAACCTGCGGGAAGTTTTGCTGGTTTCGATTGCACGGTGCGAGCCAGTTTAGCCCTTAATTAAAAATAAAGCTTTCTTCTGACCTTATTTCCCATAGCATCGTGTCCGTGCACGCATATCAACTAGTTGGTAATTCCGTTAATGACACTTCCCTAAGGAAGAAATTATGGCCGGGTAACACGCAAGCAAAAACACACTTTTTACCAAGAAAGGCGCTTCAAAGCTGGGTTTTAGCGAATTAAAACCTTCTCAGGAATCGCTCGTGACCATTGATATTTTAATTCGTTTGTCTAGCTTACCATGTCTCGCAACAAATCATGCTAGTTATATTTTCCTCCCTTATACGATTCCCTCCTCGATATATCGGTATCGTAAAAAAGTGAAAAATTTCAAATGATAAATAAAGTGGACAACTTTTTCAGTTTAACACTCGAAACATCGTCTAGTTTAATGAAAAGCGAAGCGATCCACAAAAATAAAAGGAGAATCCGTCGAAGTTGCATCGAACGAGAAATAACGGATAATTCTTTTTTATTATGCAGCTCTGATGAAAGTGAATTTCTAAAATATTAATACAGAACTAAATTGGGAATGATTAATTCTATGGAATAAATTGTTGTTTTCCATTGGATTCGTGGAAAAATTGATGAAAAATACCTTTGCAGCTTTCGGTCTTGCCAATCCGATTTGTTTTTCCGTCGCGCGGGCTGTCTCTTTGCTTTCCACTTCGACCGTGTTTTTACCGGGAAACAAAAAGGCTTCGTTTGTAATCGGAGAAAGATAAAATATGCAGGAATTGGTTTTGCATCGCATGAATAATCGAAATTTGATCCAGTGCCCGTTGTTTTGTCGCCGCTTATCGATTACCGAAAGCCAATACATTAATTAATAACTGGCAACAATGCACGGACCATATTATTGTTCTCCTCATTTTTTCTGTTGCGAACGGTCACATTGGTGACATTCTTTTTCATACGTATTCTCCTCGATTAAAGCCGTCAATCTTTTTCATTTTCGAAGCACTTTACTTTACTTGCATTTTCCTCGTAACAATTCTAAACGGACAGCTGTTTTCATTGTTTGTCGATTTCAATTGCGAATTGCGCGTACGACGAGAACTGAATCGGGCTAATAAAACGAAAAATAATATAAGAAACGGAAAACATATTTTTCATAGTCGATTAAGAAAATAATTGTTACGTTATTTCTTGGTTAAAAGTCAAAATGTGGAAAATTACGAGCTACCTGTACTACCTAATAATAATTTTGAAAACAATCAAGTGGAAATTTTCACGTTCCGTGATGGAAGACTGCCACTCGCAGTGCATTCGCGTCGAGAATCTCCGTTTCCAAAAATATACTGAGCATAAACCAGTTTCGTTTACAGAAAAAGAACGAACGAAATGAACAAAATTCGCCGCGGTGAACGTGATTTCAGCTGCGCCTGGCTAATGTGTCTGGTCTATTGCGCACCTTTTCTACTCGTAATGGACATAACGACGCGTTGTTGTTACCTTCTCGGTTGTTCGACCGTCTCCCTAATCATTGGTTTCTGCTAAATATACAGCAGAAAATACATAACGATCAGCTTTTCCAATTGAATTTTTTCAAAGCCAAACTCAAACCATCTATCTATTCGTACATTTGAATTTTTATATATAAATAAATTTATTTTTATATATTTTATATAATTTTTTTTTGCTGGGAATGTAACATTCCTTTAATTGTATCGACCGCTATGGCACTAAATTTTTTCGAGAAAAATAAGTTAAACAGCCGCGGGTCAAAGGGGTTGCAAAATTTCGTGCTGCACGTACTTTCGTTGGATCGGAACGATACACACTTTCTGATCACTTTCTGATTCAAAAATTTTTTTCCACCAGAACCACTGGAATTATGAAATCAGTGTTACGGAACCGGAACTGAAAATCCTTTATGTATAAAAGTTTGCGATATCGTTGCAAAAAGACACTTGGCCTCCATTCTTTCTCATAGTCGCAACACACGAGAAATATAGACGAATTCGCTCTTTTATCCTCTTTTAACCCTTTGGTTACCTTTGACGAGATATCTTATCCCACCTAAACACTATAGACAAATATATTTTATTCGTAACTATATCCTGATTTGTAAAAGGAAGAAATTAATGAAATCTTTATTTGTCAAATCACTGGTACTAGGCCGCGAGATATCTTATCCGGGATAACCAAAGGGTTAAGACGTTAAGGACTTGTTGAATGGCTAAGTTTGACACTCTTAAATGGCATAATTCCTTATACTTAGCGATCTATTAAGAATGCCGCTGCTCCAACTTGTAGAATCCGAGCGCGTGTAGACAATTGCGGAGAAGGGAGATCACGAAGTTGGACGAATTTAATTTTCTAAATATTCATAGAGCCCTGTGTGTCCCTCTGGTAACGATGGCGGCGGAAGGCTAGGTGGAACACCATAAATATTCTATGTCTCGACATCGTAACTTGGAACAAGTGACGAATACGGGATACCTCGGGTGGCCGGCTTGCTACAAGTCTCGCTACAAGTCTAATGAATACAACGAAATATTAAGTTATGCAATTATCCATGGAAATGGAACTTTACTTTCTGTGCCAACTATTCCCAGAGCTGGGCAAATGGACGAGATCCGATCGCCCTTAGGCTCGCTCGATCGTTTAACGATGTGGTGTATTCCGGGTTCTTAATATATACATATATAATTTACATTACATATACAATGAAGAAGTGAGCAGAAAATATAGGTTTTTAGATGTGTAAAGTGGGGGTTGTTTCACGTCTAATGGTCAGTAAGGGATGATTCATGGGGGATGAAGTTCAAGGATGAGTAATAGTACATAGGATGTCAAACTGCAGATATAGAGATGAACTGAAACGCTTAGATCACATGAGTGATTATACTAATGCTACAGAGAATCTTATCGTTGGTATACAACAGATGGAATGGCCGCGAGATCGTTTTCTTCAAGCTGCTTAATAAGTAACTTTTCAAGTGCGTTTCAAGTAACTTTTATACAATGGAATATTCGCTTAGAGATTTACAGTGCGAGTTGACAAAAATTGGCGTTTATCGTAGCATCGAATCAATCAAAATCAGATTTCAATGTTACGATCGATTCGCGAGTCTAACGGCGGTAGTAGCAGGGGGGAATCGAAATTATATCAGCACTTTGCATCACAAATATTCCGTTTTCGATTGTTATGCATATCGATGAATGGGTACTGTGGAGATGTTATATTATTACTCGCATTGTGCGATCGCCTAGGTGGAGCGAAAGATGGTAGAAAGCAGGGATCACCGGTGGCTCGATGGAGTTTACTATTGAAACTTCGGTTTTTGTAATAATACACATATATCTGCATAAAAACCTAACAATATATAGAATGTACGTAAACGTATAAAATGAGTATAAAAGGAGAATAAAAGAAGGTTGGAGCTGGTAATTATATAGCGACAAAGAATTAACGTAACAACCAGAGTTTGTACGTTTAACACACGCTAAATAGCTAGATCAGGTTATATGGTTCTCAACTGTTTACATTTCTCAACGGTGGCAAACACAGCGGTTATTGTTGGACCAATAATGGTAAACAAAGCTAATTAGCATTGCCGTACTACTGGTCTATTTACGAATTCATTCATAATTTACTGTACCCAAGTAAATCCATAAAAGTGTTATTCATTTATTAAGACAAAATACTATTTTACAAAATACTATTATTATTATTATTAATGTCTGTTAGTATGCAAGAATAAATTGTTAATTATTAAAATAAACCGTCTGTGTAATAAATATCTGACTTTATTCGATTGTTTATTATTTCCCAGCAGGAACAGAAATTATAAATGAAATCGATTCGAATGCATTTGACATATTTGTAAATGCAATATTTATAGATGCAATTGTTTACCGTGCTTGATAAATTCAATATTTATAAGCAGAATTGTATTTCTGTTCGATCGAAGGAACCGAGAAACAATAATAAATGCGTTCAAATAATTGTTGGAATATTTATTCGAATGTTCATTAAATTCCGTGGATAATATTCGCATCGCGTTCGAAAGGTGGGAAAAAAGAAGTATAAATAAAATATGGATTCCATTATGGTTTGACTCTTGGTGCCGAACTCGACACGCTTTCGCTGAATTTGCAAATTCGCTGAGAGCCCGAAGAATATTCAAAATAGTGATCTTAAGGAATGCTAATTCATTGTTTTACTCGTATTCGGACGTCGCGCGAGGAAATTGAGCTTAGCTGCCGATGCAGTTATCGATTTCAGATACGCGATTGCATCGTTTGTTCTATAGGGAAAAGAGCACGTAACCAGAGAATTCTCGAACTGTTAGTGGAAGTTTAACGAAGGCGTTTCTATGTCTGTATCTAATACGAACCTCCGCTCTCTTTGCCTAAATTTGTAAGATGTAGCTTTACCATTAAAAAACCACATAAGAAGTGTGGTCTTTCCCTAGTAGCACAAAATATTGTAACAAAGTTCACATTTTTTTAAATATTTACTTTATATATTTTAAATATCCACTTTATATTATTATGTTTGATCGCACTTGAAATATTAATAAAAACAATTACACTTGTTCCGCTAGATTAATTTACAAGGTGTACAAGGTATTTCAGCTTGCTAAATGGAGTCTGGAACGATTGAGACACGTTGGGAGAAGCGCGCTGGGATTCTTTAAAATGACATTTGGACGGCAGCGTATTTGACTGACGGAAGTTTAGAAATAGATCGGCCTGATTACACAATGCGGGCGTGAGTTACGGGTTTTCAAGGTAGCCTCCACGCAATGTAATCGAACGCCATACAATCCACGTGGTTTTGCCATGTACCTTCCTTTCGTCCAAAAATTACGATCTGCCATCTTGTCGATCGTGCCATGATTTCGGGGAATTTCAAAACTCTTTCAAACTTTTGCGAACTTTTATCGGAACTTTTCTCAGTAGGTTGAATTCTTTGAAAGTTTCAAACTTTTCTGATCATCCGATACTTTAAGAGACAGATTCCTGTTTGTCACTGTTTGACCCGCGCCACCTTCGTCAACTGGTATCGAAAATTATTTATTTCTTTACAATCTGTATAAGTCTGAACGAAAGTAGTAGTTTTTAGTTGCTTGAGAGTGTTACTTGTGAGGCCATTCAAGCCTCTAAAAAACGGCTAAGTTGTTTTGTGTAAAAGATGGTGAACTTGGCTGGTGCGCTACCGTGCACGTAGATTCGGATTTCTATGAAATCGTTTTCGTGCTGTGGCCACCACGATGTTGATCTCTGACATTGCTAAGCTTCGCAGTCAGTGCAGTGCAGGCACGCTCGCAAACTGACAAGTAAAGATCTCCCTTGTCTGCTGTGCACGTAGAGATGTGCATAAACGGTGACACTTCTCTTTGTTCTTGCACGGATCGTACAGGCATTATTCAGATTTAAATTGCAACGCATTCCACTTTTCCGACTTTTTTCCCTACGACCACTCAAATGAAAGGCGAGCCCTTTGAGACAGCGCGCCACGCGAGAACCAAAACTGTTGTCACGGACGCCTTCTAATTGCTAGTTTGCCTTTTGCTGGCGTTACGGACGGTTTAATATAAATGTTGCATATTGAAAATTCGAATTATTATTATTTAAGGTGTTTTTGAAGAGAAATTCCAATGCACGAATACGTGAGACATGTGGAAATGAATGTGTTCAAATAGTACCACAAATAAAGGGATTATCAAGGATTACGAAATTGAATATATCGAGGAAAGAGGATGTTCACACTTTATTTTCGTGAAATAAAGCAAATTATTAATTAATTAATTAAAGAGAAATCCCACGCGAAACGAAAGAATAAATTTATTCGCAGCAGTGTTCACGTATCGAGTCTATGATGTAATCGACACGCGGCGGTCCTAGCGTGTTGTAACTCACGCTGCGCTGTAGGGTTGTAGGGCTGTGGGGCTATAGGGCTGTAGGTCAGAGACAGTAGGGAGGGTATTCGCCACTATTCGCGTGAACCGGAGCCAGTCTGCGAGAGACGTGGACAGGAAACGGGAGGTGTACCGTTTTCCGTATTGTCAGACCCTCGTTGGACGGATTTCTTTCTCTCGGAAGAGAAATATGTAGTCGGGTTTAGGAGGTGAACGTACCTCGACTTCGCAGCTGGTAGTGGTAGGATGGAGCTTGCACCAATTCGCAGCGAAAACAGAACGGACAGATACGTATACTGGCTTCCCAACCGCCGCGCGGCTGAGAAATATTAAATATTAAATAAATTAAAATTTATCAATAATATTGAATTTTCTATATAAATTTCAATATAAAAATTTTTTACATAATAATTTAATAATATCCTCAATAATATTAAATTTTCTATATTTAAATATTCTCAATCGGCGCTCCGATCGCGTGTCCACTTTTCTCGTACAACATTCGTTTCAACATTTTTGTCATTAAGAGCATTCCACATTAAAGCATTGTATCGTTTGCTCGTTATCTTTGCTTCTTTAACTCTCCAAGAACTCTTGGAATTATCTCTGCTGTATTGTCCAAGAATTTAGCAAATAAAGATATTTATTCGTTTGTTACAAACTCCGTAGAACGAAATTGATAAATCACGTACCGCGCCGCGCGCCGTAATAAGAATCGAAGAAGTACAGTTTTGTTAGTCGACGTTCATCAGCGGAGTATTTTGCAATTATCATTATGCCGCGCATTGTGAAAAGTAAGTGGGTTATTTTCAAGAGAGTGTCGGTTTTATTATTACTTCTCTCTCTCTCTCTCTCTCTCTCTCTCTCTCTCTCTCTCTCTCTTTCTCTCTCGGTGAAAAGTATAGGCATGGTTTACAAACCCACACGTGGCATTTATCGATTTTTATAACTACACAGACGCAGTTATCGTTGTACATGTGTACAGCTTAACATCCTTGCTTTCGAAATAGAATTATTATATGTACAGAACGATTCAGAACTTTCTGTACAGAACAGATAATTCTATATATAATAATTCTACATAATAACCGTAAATTATTTGATACATATTTTAATACAATTTATTGGAACACATATTTTTCACGTTTCACGTTGCGTTTTAGAAATTTATGCAGGTTTATAAATCTACAGCAAATAAGATATTTAACGGGTGTCCTTACTGTTCCATTAAAATCAATCGAGTCGCACTTCTGAACGAGCAGACTTGGCGTAGATCAGTGGGAGGAATGGAACGTCGAAATGTGAAAACGAAACTGAAAGTTTATGAATCTTCGGATATTGATGACAACTCTGCGAATATAATGAAATGGCACGTGTCCAAAGGGAAGGGATCGGCACGGCGCGCAACATCCATCGCGATGCATCGGGAGGAAGTAAAGAAGTACGGGGAAGACTGGCTTTCAAAACTGGCTGTCAGCCAGTTTCCATTCGGTTGATACGTCTCTGCTCTCTGTACATTCGAATAATGCTGTTACACGACGAAAATCGACTTCGCTTTCGGCTGCATAAGGCATGAAGGTCGCGTTAACCGGAGCCGGTTCATTTAGGAATGTCTGACCTCTCTCTGTTATCTATTATTCCTATTTTTTACCACGTTTTTATTAGTTCGGTTTCTTGTCTGTCTGTTCGGTGACAAATTTTGAAATTGATTTTAAACTAACTTCTCGATGAGCTGGAGACTTGAAATTGGAAACAGCTTAAAACTGGATGACAATGCATTATTAAAAATTTTTTTTTTTAATCTATACGTTTCGGAGTAAATAACAATTAAATTCGTTCCTAGTTCCATACAGATTCCTAACCCCGTACAGATAGTCCTACATTATTCCCCATGTACCGAAACTGTTTGCTGGAACATGATATGGGTACAATAATTAACGAGATAATCGATACTTTCCAACCTTAATTGAATTCTGCTGGAAGCGCATTCTGCGATACCGATACTACGTGCTCCTTTACCAAAAAATTAGGTATACAATGGCTTCGTCTCAGAATAATGTTGATCGTAATTCTGTAACGTTCCGCGCCATTTTCGTCGATACCACGAACGGGAAAGCATCATGTATTTAAATATGTTCGCCTGTAAAACTCCTTTTCCGTTCCGATCCGTTCCGTTCGAATACATTTATAATATGGTTCATTGCTTAAACAAAAACACACGGTTGATTCGTCTAAAAATATAGAGATTTATTATTAATTACATAATATATAATTGTTACATGCTTCCCACGTGTTGTACTAACCTAAAAATATAGAGAATCAACAATTAAATGTTTATGCTTCCCTATATTATCTGAGAACAAGGTTTCTAAAGAACTTGTGCTCTTAGATTTTTATAATTAACGGTTTTTTGTGTTTGGTTTTATTTGTTCGTTCACTCACGAATTATCAATGTCAATTCTCAATTAATTGTTTCACTGTCACTCTGTATATCTATCTGTTTAGTCCTGCCCTCTCTCGAGCATATATGGCTCACCGAACTGTACACAAAGCTTACACATTTTAAATGAATAATTCATATATTAGATGGAATTTAAAAGATCGAGTTTTTCGCCCGACCACGCGAGATTGTCCCTTTAATCCTCGAGTATTAAGGACAAGGTGAAGCTTGAACCAGTCTTCCCGCAAGGAGACGCGCACCAAAGTCATGTTAGCCTATCAACCAGTTACTTGTCAGCTCTGCTTCGCCGACTAACTTCGTCCCCGTCCCCATCACCGTATAGGTTTCGAGAAAATTCAATTGAACTAACAGAGAAATGGGAATTCTGGAAAAGGAACGACGAGCATGTTACAGCGCGCGAGAGAGCGTGACCTCGCGGAATCCGTAACTTTTGCGCGCAACTTTTGCGCAGCTTCTGTCCGAACGACGAGTATCAATAAAATTTATAACAAACTTCCACCGCTATGTAAACTACTGATTTCCGCCAGAGACCAACTTTTGCTGCAGACTCCGCCGTTGATAATCTCCGGACGATCTGCGCACACGAACTTTACGTGCTTTTTCAGATATCTGCTCGTAGTACTCTAATTTGTTACAAGTTGTTTTCCGTTCGCTAATCGCCTATATTTCATTTATATCACGATTAACGCAGTGAAACAGAAGCAAGTATTGCATTGTAAATAATATACGTGTCGCATTTGATAATTTATAAAATTGCACCAATAGCGGCAGTCGAATGAAACAATAGATCTTTTGAAGGTTGGCACATCCGTTGAACACAGCAATTGTTCCTGGTTGGTGTCCTAGTAATCGAGTAGTCGCGAGTCGAAGGACCGTGGTGTAATCGGTCGAAAGCCATTCAAGAACCATTGATGAACACTTTTCCTCCCCCATCAGCGTAGCGGTGCTTAGTTTCTCCCATAAGCTTCAAGTTCGCTTGGTAAACCCTATACCACTGTGCGCATTTCGAGGCAGCTGAACCAGTTCTTTAGACAGCTTAATGAGCTTCTCAGGTAACTTTACCAGCTTCTGTGGCAGCTTAACCAGCTCCCGAGACTGTTTAACCAATTACTTAGAAAGCTTGTGTATCGACTCTGCGACCCGCAAATACTCTGATACTTAATCCGTAACTTTAAATGTCATTGTAATGTATCCGTAAATAGGTTCACATGTTGAAGAACCCCTCTCTGCCTTCTCTGGTAACTGGTGGCAGTGTGCTAGGGATTTTTGGACCTTACTGGACAAATGGCTATTTTTTGGAAGGCATCCGTGAACCTAACAAGACACTTCCCGAGTCCTAATACCTGAAGCGAGGATTCTTCACGTTCCCTGTTGTAAAACAATTTACAAAACCCCGTACTCGGCACGTTTGTTCGCCAAACGTGCGAGACGGACGCCACTTCGTTCAAGGGACTAATAGTGTGACCTTTCGACGGTCGCGCAAACAACACGGATAGCAATATTCATGATACTTTGGCTGTATTCGTGGTTCAGGCTGCTCGACAATATATTTCCGCCTTAGATTAATATTTACATCATTGTACCGGGGGCGGGCGGGCGTCGCTTTCCCATGAAATGGTTGAAATGTAAGAAAAAATTATGCGATCCGGTTATATTCAAAATGGCCTCATTTTATTTGTTTACAAATACCTTGACGTCTACTCGACACAGCTCAGCCCAATAAATTTCCACGAGATGTACGCAACCTCGCGTTTCCGCGAAGAAACACGAGACGACATTCACGGGCGATAATATCCAAGTTTTGCAATTTTTCATGCGGCCGATGGTGAAAATATGTTGCCCGGGCTCCGCGAGAATACAATTATGCAAATAACGTTTTCTCGAAAGGCTGCGTGTCTCGGCAGCGCGGAAACTTTTTTCTGATGTGTGTGTAATTAAATACGAAGCGAGTGCGGGACAGTGCAAAAGACACAAAACGACGGGAAGGGTGGGGGAAGGGGATGGAACGGAATTAATGTGAAAACGTGGAAGTTATATGGAACATAAACAGAATAAACAAAAGTGCAAAGTTTGGTCGTCTAGTTAATCGATAAAAGCAACCGCGCTCCGGGAAACCGTAACTGAAATTTTTTCCCTGCCAACTGTCCAAACAATTTTAATGAAATATTGGGAAATTCGGACAATTTACATACGTGGCCGTTTTCCTTTTCTCCTAACGGAGAATTCTCTGGCGCACGGTTTTCCCCTTCCAAAACGTGCAAATAGGCCCCCAACCCCCTCCCCTCCACCAGCCGCCTCCGCGTGACTTTTCTAGCAGTTTCCTTTCCCTCGGTGTGTGCTTTTGTTTCTTCGGTTTTTCTTTTATTTCGAGCGACTTTATATTGTTCGATCGGTTTTTCGGTAAATTTACATCAACTCGTTCGTATGTGCTCTGTCGGAAACTGAATGGCGGCAGAGAGAGAGAGAGAGAGAAACAACGCTTATTGTCTGTATATCTGTTTCCATTAATTGATTCCTGTGCTGCGGATCGGTTTAAAATACGTTGCGTCGCGTCGGGAACACGCCGCGAAGAATGACCGGAGAGAGATGTAATGATTGGAACGGGAAATCGATTAAAAAGAGAAACAAATAAATGCGATGTTCGGAGCATCGATGATTAATAGCTTTAATAACACTGACCTGTTTCGCATTGATCGCTTGGCGAATGTAAATGTAATTTTATCAGTCTTCTAATCGAATCATTGTCTAGACTAGACACGTGCAATTTCGACGTCGTAGCTCCCGAATTTTCGTGAAATTCAAACGAACGTCAAACATATTTAATTATCACTCCTCGATTTCTCCCCCGATCGAACGTTTCACTTTCCATTACTTTTTTTTCTCCATTTGTCATTCTATTTCGAGTTAATACCTGTCCCGGCGCTGTGACGGTGCACTCGATATCCACACACGTGCGTGTTTGAAACGCTTGTCATGTGCAGATCTCGAACGTGCACCGCATTTTCCATATCGCCGCGGTCTAGAAAAAAAGTCCAGCAAGAAGTCTGACGATCCCGTGGAAAGCTGGTGTGCAGGTCGGAATCACGTCCTTACACCTATATCCGAGTCACCACCGTGCCCGCCCAGTTTTTGCTTTATTCCGCACCGTGTGGTCGGCGCGCGGCCAATGTTAACAGCGGGGCTGGTTAGCTTCCTCGTCTAATCGAATAAAATTCCTTTCGCGCGCGATTCTACTTCCATTGTATTACTTCCAGTAAGTAGAATCGTGACGAGCAGACGCGTCAGCCGATCGCTATCTAATAGCGGCGGGAATTCGCTGAACTTTCAAACGCGATTCCCCCTCGAAAACGAAGCGTTGAACGAGAAAATGATATTCCTTATTTTACAACGTTTTTATTAGCTCGCTTTCTTGTTTGTTTGTATGCTGTTGAAATTGCATTAATGTCTCAGAACTAGATGACAATGCATTATTTAAAATTTTTTTTTAAGTCTATCCGTTTCGAAGAAAATAACAATTAAATATTTACCTTTTCATCCCCCCGCGAAACGCTATCGCGTTCAGCGATCCCCACTGCGCTCGACAACGCTCTCTACTTTGCTATGCGTGCACACTCTGACTCGTCCCCACTCCACGGACCCACTCGCCTCGACGGAGCTTATTTTATCGTAGTACGTCGCTACGCGACGATCGGTAGTACATCATCGTTTTGTTTACCAAGTGAAATTTACAGCAAAGCTTGGTGAGTGTACAAAATATTAATGATAAAAAGTGATAAAAGTATCAACACAAGACTAAAAAGCAGAAAATAATTTTTTAAAAACGTGGTGTTTTTAAAAATTTATTTTTATTTAAATAATTTTCCGACTTGTTTCCGGATGTTTCGTACGAATCAGCATCCGGTAGCAGGTTGTCCCACAACTTCGGAACCAGCCTCTGTTAAAAAAACGAAAGTCGAACGACTTTATAAGCGAACATACACCATAATCCGCGCACGTTCTCGGTGCAAAGTACTATGTAGGGTATTGGCTTTGCGGAAACGATAACGAGGAGAATTCGCGTAAGACATTTCGCGATCTTAGACAATGATATAGCGAGTCTCCGAGGACGTTGCCGTGTGTAAATGTGTATCGTAGGTCTGAGAGCGTGGGAGAAAACCAGTTTTTCGCCCATTTTCCCTATTTATTGACAATTAAAAATTCTGAACAAAAATCTGGCATCAGATATTTTAGTTGCAAACTATGCTGGTATGATCAATCGAGTCATAGATATATCTCGAACGCGATCGATCCTCCTTGCGAACCCTCGAAATCAATTCCGCTCGGAAGGATAACGCGCAGCGAAGTTGCATTCGCGGATCCTTTTACTGTTATCTTCTTACGTCGCGTCGTCTTATTACACTCGCGCACCGTAATTGTAGGTAATCCGAGTGAAAATAAAATTCATTCGTATAATAATGACATTATTTCCTCAAGGAAGAACCTTCCGCGTTATCTTTACTTTCCGCGAGCTTAGCGAGCAGACCGAGTCAAAATCACGTCCCACGTTATTTATGTTATATAATTCCATTTTCTTATAATTATAATTCCAGAATCTTATTTATCTTTGAAACCGACTACTCTGACTATCTCTCAAAACAAAAAAAATTGAAACATGGATATGATCGTCAAAAGAAAAGTAATATGGGGGGTAAACTTTTCCTTGCGTAACCAAAAATTATTTGCGTTTTTTTGCTATAAACTTTTACCATGTATCTATATTATCCAGTAAATTTAGACGAGAAGATGTGAAAATCCAAGTTTCTATTCTGCAGGATCAATGAATCCTCAGTTGCAAACGTTTTAAAAAAATTTTTTCACGCACTGATTTTGATTGTAGATTTCCACCAATCAATTAATTAATTAATTATCGCTTACAGTGTCGAAAACACTGGTCAGTGCTCAAGTTTAAACATTTATCCAGCATAGTGATATCCTGCAGGATGGAACTTCGGATTTCTCGCATCTCCTCGTCCAAGTCTACTACTGGCTAACACACGGGAGAAACGTAAACATTTATACACGTGAAACGCTAAAATTTGTGGTTACGGCGTTGGCGCGCCGGTTAAAGTGTTAATCGGATTATGTTCCCTGATGTTGAATTCTCTTATTTTCAAGCAGGCAACTCGTTTTACGTAACATTGACGGTTATCGATAGTGCGCCCTATAACCGTGCATGGGACCATAATGCGACTTCTTTGGCGCTTCGGGACAGGTGACAACATAACAACAAGGGGTCGTTAAAATCTCTCCTTGCTATAAATCACCTTACGCAATCTTTTCCCTTCCGCCAGGACATTGATTTGGTAATACGGTGGCGGGGAGAGGGGAGGGGAGAAACCAACGGATTATGTTGGGTCAGGGTTTGCATAATATTTCTAAAATGTAACCTCGATATGATATCTATTCAAAGAGAGAATTATGTATGCGCATGTTGTATAAAACGTGAGATGGATAGAGGCTAAAATACGAGCTGACGAGTCGGTCTCTCTTCTCTCTTTTAAGTAAATTGTTGTGAATTGTTCTAAATCCTTGAGCGAATTATTCAAGCGAGTTAGGATAACAGTATTTTCCTAATGTTTTCTCAAATAAAAAGAAAATAATGAATTACTTACTGGTATCGAGAAATATTGAACAGCTTATAATTTGCAAATCTGCTTAGTTAATAACATAAAATCGAATCTGTGCGCCGATAATATAAATTTAGTTATTTACAAGTTGTCGATCGAGATAAAAGAAACAGTTATGGATGACCAGGTTTGTTATTCTACGATTTTTCGAAACGAAACGATCACCGTTAAAATGTCGACGATTTTCGCAAGTCGAAAGTTTACTGTTCGAACATTTTTAGGACCCATGGTGAATCTGCGGTCGATTAAACCAGGAATCCCATTCGTTTCGCGTCCGGCAACTGAAAAACAATTGGACGTGTCTCTCGATGCATTGTTCGCCTCGCCTTGCCTCACCTCGTCTGGCCCGATAGTCAAGGACGACTTTAATTGATTCCTTAAATTAGCCTGGTCCGTCGCTTCGGATCGTATCGGATGTGCGAGGCTCTATAACCGTGCTAACTCAAATTTGAATGCTCGTGTCACGTGCCAGGCAGGGCTCTGTGTCAATACGGATAACACGTTGAAGACAGACGAGAAGGAACCGTTGATTTGACAAGCGGCTGGATGAAACGAGGGGGAAATGGTGGACGGGAGAAGGACGGGGAAAAAAGGAAAAGCGCGCGGTCTCGATATGAGAAGGCGGATTGTACGAGGAGGGAAAAACAGAAATGGGTTCGGCAGTTAATATCGAAGCGAATGGAAGAGCAATCGGTATGAAGCGAACCGGAATGACCTTATTGCCCCCGGTCCGAGTGCAATCTGCAATTGGTTCGGTCTGTTACTGTTACAATTGGCTAGCACCGATTTGTGGACTTGAATTTCGCGCGCGCAACCCTCCTACACACTCACCGCGTTCACCCTGTACTCGCGCTTCTCGTGTTTTGTCGTTTTGTGTCAGATTTAACGAGTTGGATGCTATAGAACTCATCTACCGTACAGGGTGTCCGCGGGAATTCGGACCAGTACTTACTACTAATCGAACGAAAGGTAAACTACTTTAACAAAAGGCGCGGTATGTCTTCCAAGGTCGCACAAGTTCAAAAATGAGAGAAATACGAATAATATAGAATAATGTAGGTTTATCGGTCACTCGCAATTGCGATGATTTTAATTTAAATTTTTATTAGATTAGAAGTAGATATTGGTAAATAATTTAGGTCAAGACATAAATAATCTGTAAAGTTAACTTCGGTTCTAAAATCTGTCGTTGCTAAACTTGGCGACTGTTATTCTTGACGACAATTATAATTTAGTAATGTAACGTCACACACGGTGGAATCTATTTCCGTATCCAGCCAATATTTCACCGGCACGAGCTCCATTTAATTCTTAGATCATCTCTATCTCTTTCCGTCTTCTCATTATTTTTAGATTTTTGATGGATGCATCGATTAAATCTATTTGTCAAGCTCGGAGTAACATGTCGGTCTGCAATTAGAACCGAGACTGCTCTCTACATTTCAGTGATTAATTAGCATACAAACTATAATAGTAAGTTTAATACTATAATAATGAGTACCGAATATTCTATTATACAATGTTATATATTCATAATTTGGATTCAAATTCGCAAATATATGTGTACACGAAACACGAATATAACTGAAATCGATACGGGCGTTGTTTAATTTCCGTTTTGTGGAAAGTTATATAGACAATTGTTAAAATTTAAAATTAATAACCACGGTTCGACTGTGTTTGAGAAGCCATTTCAATTTCAATTTATTTCCTGAAATACGATTCGGTACTGCGTTGTAGGTAACTTTATAACACAGAACAATCTTAGCCTCCACACTGTTCTATAAACTGCTCTTTCCGTCTCATGCAACTTGAATTTCCTACTCGCACGATCTGAATTATTGTTGATAAAACGCATACCTTCGTTCAAGTCGCCGCGCCGCGCCACGCTGCAACGATGTTCGCCTCTTACTATAAGCTGAGTCATATCTAATTCACAAACTTTCTCGAATTTACCCACTGCTTTTTATCCAACAAAATCTGTTATTTCGTCCAACGTGTGTAAACTCGGTCTTCGCGCGTCGTCTCGATTGGTCTTTGTCCTGTTATCCGACCATGAGCAATTGGTTGAAATTTACGAGCCCGGAGCCCTCGACTTTTCGACGAACCGCCATGCCACGCGCCGCACCGAGTATATTTATCGCTGGAATTGCCACGGGTAACGCCGATTTCTTTGTTGTTCTCTCTCGTCCCCTGTGTAATCAATTTCAACATTGAAACGGCGATATGCAACCGATTAAATGCATCGGCAGAGCTGAATTTAATTGCTTTCATAAAATAAGCGTGAACGCCGCGCCGCACCGTAACGCGCCGCCGCACCGTGTTCTCGTAATAAATTCACCTAAAGTCTCAATCGCGTACGTTTCAACGTCACTTTTCAACTGATTTCCTCGCGTTACTCGAGCAAGTCGTTTTCCCTTGTACAATTTCATTTTTATATAGAGATATAGATTACAGTATTTTGAAACTGGTCAAGTTAGTTTGAAAACAATTGCAAAGACAAAATTAGCATGTCTGACCATTCCTCGCTGTTTCTACTCTTGTTAGTATAACCACTTTGACATTGTTGTAACGCTTCTAATTTTATGTAACAATTATTTTTCATCTGTTTCAGTTCGAGTTGTATGCATCTGTTGCAGAGCTACACTTCGTTGGTGTAAGTTACAATACATTTCTTTATATTCTTTAGAATTAGTTTGATATACGAGTACATCAACTTATTTTTTACTTGTTGTTTTCTTAGTTTTCTTCCACCGACTCATGAATTTTACATGTAACCCATTTAAATTGTACTCGTTAATTGCCAAATAATCCGCCTTGAAAAACCCCAGAAGATCAAAGCGAGATCGAAAACAAATTGCAATTCAATTACTGTTTCTTTCGGAAATAAATTTCACCATAATGTTGCTTCTTATTGCTAGGTACGAGAATACGTTTTATCGCATTTCCTAATTTCTATTGGTGCTTTGCTTTGGTAAAACAAAGTCGTGCTTCTTTATCTGCCTGTTTTCATCTTTTCATTTTTACTCTCCCCGTGACCGATGATCTTGAAATCCACCTGTCAATTGTACTTCACGATCCGTTCAATTGACATTCCTCTTTCATTTCGCTCGATGATCCAGTGGAATAGGAAGTGACGCGAAGTAGTTTTCGTTCATCTCGAGGAGCAGCATTCGCCGATCAATCCGAATGCTTCTTTTCAACGCGAATTACTTCTTTTAGTGACCTAAGTCTCCAATTGTACTTTTGGAACGGCCAATTTTTTCACAATTTAGTCGTAACCGGTGAATGTAGTACCAACCTTCAACTCGATAGACTCGAATCTTTTTCGTTGCCTTTTTCTCCTATGCCCAATCACGTGACGTGTGTAGACGTTTGAATTTAAAAAAAAAATAATAAAAAATGGCTGTATCTCAGGAACATTAAATAGCGTTCTTTTAAACTAATTGTTTACAAACGCTTTTATTCAGTATTACAAGAGGTATTTATAAGTTAACGAACGTTGCCCGTATTTCGTTTGATCTCACAACTTTTTGCGACTGTAGAGAACTTGGCTCCTGTTTACAGGATGTTTTTCTTGGGTGATAGAACCTCGACCATCCGAACTAGTCGATTCTCGCGACTCCGATTCCGCGAAACCGCATAAACTGGCGCAACGGGGTTCGCAATCGCATTACGACAAAAACAATATTTTCCGGAGGTCCTACAGGCATCGCGTTCAACTAATTTGCGCGAACAACAGAACAATTTACAAGTTCCGGCGATATCAGCTACCGAGATGGATCATGATATGTGCAGAAAGCCCCGCTGAAAACACACCGTTAACTGCATTAATCAACGGCGGCGGGTTGGGTGCGGCGCGCGAAACTTTCGATTCATAATTATCGTCGCCGTTAATTGCGGCGGCGCGGCATTACGAAACGGTTAGGGGAGACCGAAAATTGAAAATTTCATAATGCGCATCGATGGCCGGCAAATTGTGCGAGGAAACTGAACGGGAGAGCATTACATAGTCGTCGCGTCGCGTCGGAGGGTCGACGAGGCACGAGCGGCGGACGATCGATTTTCGAATTTGCGGTTTTTAGCCGAGTTAGACGAATTTCCATCGGAAACGACCCGATCGTCGGCATCGATACAAATTCGATCGTGTATCGGTGACCCACGGTATCCGAGGGACCAGGAATTTCAGGGCCCGAGGAATTATTAATGGCCACCGTTGACGCTCGGCACTACCGGTTTACTAGATCAAGAGTAGCCCGACGCTTGATGAACTGATGAATTCCCATCCACTTTGATGAACTTTCTACGCCCCGTCCCGTCCATCGCCATTTCTCTTTCTCTTGGCTTTCTATATTAACAGTATCGATACTCGGTGCATCCAAAAATTATTTCAACACTTTATTTCTAATTTCAACAACAAAATTCTAATCGTTCTTCTTCCATAATAATTTTTCTTTTTATTTGGCGATAAAATTTTATTTGACAAGTTTGCAATATATTAAATTCGACGTTTCGGTCTTTGCTGGCGATCTTTTTCAAGAAAATAACGATCGCGTCTGTGAATTATTAAAACAACATAAAAGTCAGAAAAGTTGTTCTTCCATTGTGCTCGATAGAGTAATCTCTGTTACGCTGGTGGCGTTTCACAACATTTTATCGTTGGTCGGTGTGCTTATTAATTCGTAATAATCATGTACGCGGAATAATCGAAGCTCGACAATGAAAGGGAACGTGGCGGGCTCGTTATCCGAGCCAATGCATCGAGTGTCATGTCCGTTTCAATGCAATTTTGGCAATCGTGTTCATTATCTTGACGGAGTTTCAATATATTTGACACAATAACGATAACATTAGTTAGGCAGCAGGTATCACGGTTACGGATTCGGACAGGATGTTATTCATTCGAACAGTAGCGAGCGACGTTTAATTTGAAAACGTTTCTGGCCAGGCACGGGCATATACAGGCAGTCTTGTGGATCGATTTAAAGCCATGGAATGAACAATTTACGGGTGTGCACTTTTCACTTGAATTTTGCATAGTTGCGTCAGGAAGGATGCGCTATTTATATCCCCAGCTGCCGTTACATGGCTCAACACTCGAATATTCGTGGCTCCCGCTGACTGATGTTCCATTGTTCCTGAAACATTCATTAATTTTACATAAACGTTTATCTTCCCCGGCTGCGCGCGGCACGACGCGACGCGCGGCACAAACGTACCGACGAGAAATCCTTCATCCTCTATAAGAATTCATAACATGTTTTTTTCATTTAATATCGTTGAACGCCCACAACTCTACCGGCCACTAAACATAACTATAAGAAAAACTCGACGCTAATAGATATTTCCTGCATATTTAAAAAGAAATATTTGTTACTTGGTATAAAATAAATATTCTATGTATATTTGAATATTAACAAAAAGATTGAATCTTTTTTTAATATTATATGAATGTGTATAGAATATTTTGTGTTATTGGGGAACATATAGAATGTCTGGAAAAACGTTGTACTTCCTTGAAAGTTAGTTTCGCGATCACGCGTATAATTTTTGTTGTTGGCGACAGTGGAAAGCGTAATAGTTTGAGTTGTAGACAATGTTAGGTGCATAATAGCGGTATGTTAGCCGAGCAGTTTTCCGACTTGTTATCGCGGGGAGGAAGCAAGTGTAGAAGGAGAAAGGCAATCTGGACTATTCCAGCGGGATTTGCGCCCGCACTGGTGGCCGTGGCGTGAGGCAGTCATTCTCCGTCCGAGAAAAAGGAATAAACTACTGCAGCGCGTCGAAGGCACCCGCGACATCCGATTTCCCTGGTTATTTTTCTCTTCCTTGGGCCGACGGGTTTTTCCACCGAGCAAAATGATCCTTTTCCCGTGAAGATCTCGCTGCCACACCGCGGGGGTACGTTAATTTCTTTCGTGATAACGGGAACAAAAGTTATGAAATTTTCTACGATTTTTATCACGGATGTAGGTCAGACAAGAGTTCCCCTCTTCACGGCCGGGATATCGAATCGTTTGCCTCGCCTACCTCTGTTTCGGACGTTTCGTTTCTCGAATAACGTACAGCTAAGTAGAATATAAATATTCTATAGAAGATTGAACGGGATAGCATTAGATTCTGTAGAAAATAAAAAGAATCCGACGAACTAGCCCACCGGGCCAGCATTTCCAAAGGTCAAACGCGGCATGAAATAGTAATCCTCTTTACCGTCTGCGCGATAACGACAGCGGCAGCAATTTCCGGATCAAACGGATTTCAAGATCGAGCGATCGACGTAGTATGTACATATTGTGCTCGGTAAATCGCGCTCGGTTCCGCGGCTATCCGTAAGTATCTAGGGGTGACGTTACAAAGCGGAGAACCGAGGAGGAATCGATGTCCCTCTTTGCCGGACGCGGACGGTTATGTACCGCGTGGGATGAATGCAATCGTGTACGCAATTGCATTCTTCGTAGTACGTTTGCCTGGCGCCCGGTCGCCACCGCATACGTTCATACCCGCGTATATACAAGATACATATCTTTCGTAGGTGTCGTGTTTTCTGGGTCACCTTCTCTCCGGTATCCAAGAATTCAGGTCTCAGCGAAAGCAACAGAGAACGAAACAGGGATGTGTACAGGATGATTCACCTAACTCTCTCACAACTAAAAAACGTTTGTTTATATAACTCGGAAACAGCAAATATCCTCTGGATACGATTCGACAGTGTATTCACAGTTGGAAAGAAAATTTTCCAAGAGTTGCACAGTGCGGCATTGTAAATGGACATTCGAGACAATTTTTTTAAATTTTTTATACAAAAATTTTCTTTTTTTTATTAAAAAATTTAATAAATTTTATAATAAAATATTAAATTTACAATCATAACGATAAATTAGAGAATTTCAGCCGAGCATAAATGGAACCGGTCGCGGCCAGCCGAGCTATAATTTAAGAAGGGAACGCGGATGCTCCGTGTAACCGAGTGGATAACGCGTAGATTAACAAAGGATGTACGATAATCATCCATATGTGAATGACGCTGCAGTCAACATGTCAATGTCAATAACAGTCGCCTATTGTGCGTCTCTATCTCTATGTATTATTCGTTGATCTGTACGCTTACATAAACTTGTAACCAATTTCTAATCATAGTCTACGCTCGTTTGCGTGTTTCTTGCTATGCTGTTTACTCGTCTCTAATATACAGGGTGTCTGAAAATTCCGTCAACACCCTGTATTTCTCCTGCATAATAAATTCATGGTAATACACAAGCACCGTGACGCAGTTCGATTAAACGTCAATATCGTCGTAACCTCTACACTCTACATCGATATAATTTGCAAATTATTATTTAATTCTCTTTACTCGTTTTATTGTATTTGCATTATAAATATTGGTATTCGCAGTAGCCATTGGCAGAATAATTCTGTTTGCCGGTCCAAATTAGGTCTCAATTAGTCGAATGTAAATTGTGAATGCGCATTGGCTTGACAAATATAAATACCTCGATAAATGGTTGAATTCCAGTCGAGTTAAACTCTAGAAAGAAATTTCATACGATTTGGAATTGATTAGTGCTGTGTCGATTCGGTACTAGAATTATTTCCGAAAGAAATGAAAATCAATCGTGAAAGGTAGAATACAAGGGCTCTCGCTCTCGAGGCCATGCATTTGAAATTTTCGTTGACTCGAAGTTTACACCAGCAGCGTCCGACACCATCAGAGAAAAGGTCAAGCGAGGAAACGAGAAGATTGTCGATACAGCACTTACTCCCAATCTTCTTGAGACTGATTTCCAAGGGCACAGCACACTTTCCACGAAAATGATAAGGTCCAGCGTGCAGAGAGAAGTTAACGCAAGGTTGAAAAGTGCGAAAAAACGCCACTATACACTCCTCTTAAACGCCGATGGCTCTGGGTATGTCTATTACCAAACAACATGGATGGCAGCAGGAGATTCGTTTACAAACATACTCCCAATCAGATATTCGACGCGCAATGGGATACCGAAAACAAAACTCTGACGGACGAGTTCCGTTGTTTATTTTGTTCCATGACATTTTTATTTTTCGCGAGCTCGACGTAACGATTTCGGATTTTCTACGAACCTGGGGTCAGGCGAATTGAGAGTCACGAAGTTGAGAATCGATTTTTGGGGAAATTGGAAGCCCGTGCTGTTTTAATAATGTTTACCCTAGTTCTCCTATATTCCGTCGCCCCGCTTTCGAAAAAGGGCAGAAGAAAAGGTTGAAGAATGTTTTGCTGTTAAGCTGTACCGACAGTTTCTTGAAAGAGATAGCGTCCTACTTATTGGCTTCCACTCATTTATTTGCAGAATGCGATATTTAAAAGCTCTCTAAAGCAATTTTACAAATTAACTTTCAACGTTTTGATCCTTGTGCGGATCACTTTCAAGAAAGAAGGAAACTGCGTCTGACATTAAAACTCGGAAAAGTGAAGAATCTCTGAAACATTTTCCAGAAAAAAAATCTCATACAGCCGGAGTCGGTTTCTCGCGAATCTCGGAGCCGTTAACAATCCCTTGCATTTCGTTCGGCGAACAATTCGCGAAGCAGACTCGCGACAGAGTTCCGCATAACCGTCCGAGGAGAAGGTCGGGGAGCCCCGGGGGGGTTGCGAGACAGTGCAGAAAATTTATCATGGAATAAGGAAATGACGTCGGATTTCAGAGAACCACTTTCTACACTCTTTGTACACTTTGTAGCTGGCGAAGAGATGTAGTTGACGTTGACAGTGCTTTAAAAACAGGCAGCTGTGTTAATGCTGCGGAAATCGATAGCGGGAACACGTGTACCATGAGATTACGCGGCACGCCGGTGGGGGTAACGAGAGAACGAACCGCAAAATTGCAACGTTACAGTTCGTGCAGCGCGTGAAATGCAACAATGAATAAAACGCGAAAGCCGTTCGGTGTTTTCGCAGCGCGGCTTCTCGAAAGCTAAACGACGGAAACTTTTCTTCGAGTAGGCTAGCGTTTTCTTGAACTTGCTAAATCCGTTACACCTTACATTTGCACGATTAATCCTCATCTCGCTCCGTTGAACTCTTGTCGAGTCCAAGTCGGCACGTTTTCTGTGGTAACCCTGCGACAGGAAAGCGAAACGTACACAGGGAGATGAAAGAAGTTAAGCCAGATATGGACTGGCGTAATCGATAAAGGGTCAGGCTCGCGCAGGGGCTGTGCGGAATTAGTTTGTTCAAAATTCGCGGGTCGAACGAAGGAGAACCGAACTGGATCGTTCGCCAACTGTGGACGAATAATTTGCTGTGGTTTTGCGAGTAATTAACGCATTTAGACAGACGATTTCTTGATTGATAACCCGGGGACGGTTTTTAACTACACGAAAATAAGGTTACTACATAATTGTTGAATAATAAATACGAAATCATGCTCGAAGAGAGTGCAGCATAAATTTCTAAGGTTTTGTTCATTTAAGCTAAATAATCCAATGTCCAATCCGTTATTTCACTGTTTCACAGTTTCGTTAAGGGCGAAAGTTACCGAAACAATCGTTTCACGTTCCACCGACGCAGCGTTTGTTTCGACGTCAGTCACCATAGTTACCAATATTTTATGAAACGAATGATATTCCCTTGACGAATTATAGGCGATATTTATCAAAGAAAGGGGTGGGGGGAAATAGATTTCCTGAATATCACGTTATGCGGTGTAATATTAAATAACAACGCGTATGAAATTAATTTAGCTTTCTTCGTGCAAAATACGAGATATCGTGGTTGTCGCGTGGCCAACGTAAATACGCGTTAATTAAATTTTAACATCAGAAGCATCGTGCGGTCAAAGTGACTTGTTCTCCATTATTAAAATTATGAGAGAGCGCATTTATCAATCTTCGATAGACATTTATTATAGGGCGAGCGAGTGTAAATCAAATTATTTAACAATTTCCCGTGGAAGCGGCTTTGAGCTTTGAATAATTATGAAACAAGGACGAATAGAAGCGAGAGAATATTGTTCTGCCGTTTCTATTGTTACGGTATTCAAAATTTTTATAGCATACGAAATATTGTGATTTTATGAAATATTATAATTTTATGAAATAAAGTTGTCGCGTTGGAAACTTTCCTCAGGCCTTAACAATAGCATAAAATGCGCAAAGAGCGCCTTAACGTGCCCGTGCACGGTTCCCACTTTTTACCCGTACAATCGTCGTTAATATTCATTATTTACTTAGGGCACAGCGTTCCATGTTTGCTCAAGCAACTATGTAGTATGTTCTGTACTAGCTCATGTTGCAGTTCAAGTAATGCGTCCTAGATGTGCAAGTTCCCCTGCATATCAGATTGGTTTATTAATTAAAGCCGACATCAAAGTGGTCAGGGGCCTTAATTAACGCATAGAATAACGCTAGACAAATTAGTAGTTCGAATTAATGAATTAGTCTCCTATGATTCTCGGCTGTTTCGATTCGCCCACGCCTCTAGAGTTAATTCAGATTTGTAAAACGTTCCTAGTAGCACAAAATATTGTATACGCATTCATATAATATTAAAAAGAGATTCAATCTATTTGTTAATATTTAAATATACATACAATATTTGTTTTATATTAGGTAACAAACGCCGATTAAATTAACTCGAATTACCAATCAACAAGATAGGTCGTTACAGAGAAAATCGTATATTTTTGATTATTTTCTAGTCGTTATTTTATAGATAGTTGATATCGAGAAGATAGATTGAGAATGAATCTGCCTACGTCTGCCGCGATGAAGAGGATCTTAATTCAGCGATCTCGAAAGTGGTTTTGTTTTGAAAAATTGGTGCTGTCAAAGTACGGTGCAGATTGGATGGTAACATCCGAAATAAACGGCGCGGTGCGATGCGGCGACGGGAACAGTCGTCTTATTTTCGCGTTAACACGTACGTCATGGAAAATCAATAAAGATATCGGTTACACGCGATCAGCTATCGTCTCTCTTGAAAAATATTTCTGTCTCTGGTTCGACTCTTTTAAAGAAAAATGAACGGAACACACAGCCTGGTAAAAATAAGAATCGTCGGTAGAGCTCGCGAGCGTGGCGAGATTTACATGCTCGCCTGACCCGAGCGAGGCACGAATACATTTTGCCATTAACAATATCCCGTTGGCGTTACCGCCCGCGCACGGTAAAACTCGCAATCACCCGAAGAACCGAACCCATCTGGTCTTCTCCGTGTGTAATGCATCATCCAGAATCATCCGATATCAGCAAACACGTGAAAACACTGTGCAAGCACGACCTGTGCCTTCATTATTGGCAAAATTCGAACAGATAACAAATTCTCCTTGTTAGTACAGTCGGCAGGTCGAAAAACAGAAATTAAATTTTGACACGTTCATATAATATTAAAATGCGATTCAATCTTTTTTTAATATTCAAATGTACATACAATATTTATTTTATATTAAATAACATTCTTTTTTTTTAAATAGGCAGAAAATATCTATTTCATGTTAGGAAAAAATATTTGTCTAATTTTTTCTTATTTTTAATTGAATGTCATTTAAATATTGAATTGATGTTTTTGAAATATTGATTTCACTTTTGTAATATTTTCCAAGTAAAAGTACCTGGCGACTGGACTATGTGAAATCGATATCTAATTTTGCTCGAGATAGATGCAGGAGAATGTTGTGTAACTTTATGTACATTTTCATACAAAATTGAGTGTTTTTAGTAAACGTTTAAAAACGAGAAGACGAGGCGTCTCGAGTTGTTTAGGGCTGAGACGCCACGATTGTACAATTTATTTCGATTTGGCGGTGGACAGGAGTAATTGGTGTCGTATACGCGACAATATTGCAGAATGAGCGTCGTGTTCACGGTACACATGTTTCTTAAGCGCATGAAAAGTGGGAAACTTGATAAATAACACCGCGCGCATTTACCTACAGAGAAATTTAGCGGCGTCGTGTCGCGTTGCGTCGTCTCCTGTCGCGGGGAAACGATTTCCGTTGGTTGGCAACGCGTCGGTTTGGCACACGAGACAGCTTATTAATTACAACACAGTGACCTGAATTTACCTTTAATTATTACGAAGTTACCGCATATAAAGCGGCACTTTACTAGAGGCTTTTAGGAAAATTATTGGCGATTGCTTTAATATTCTTGCGAAATGAAAGGAACGTCAAACTATCGCGCATTTCGCCGCGTTTGATCAAAGCACGCTAAACGTCGCATGCTACCATTTACCGCTCAATAATCATAGGAATCGCAATTGCTTGGCCGAAATTCAATTGTAATTACCAAGCAATTCTAAACATTTTCGAATAGCCGACTAATTAGTCTTCTAGTTCTTCTCCCGTTCAATAATATGCTACTTGACCTTCGAACAATCATAGTTCATACAAGTCATTTTGATGATTTTGATGGTGATGATAATTTTAGATTACGAGAAAAACCCGTGCATTAAAATATCAAGAATGTGATCGGATGAAAAGCGGCTAAGTGTTTTTTGCTATACCCAACTTTTTGTAAAAAAAAAAAACAAAATTTTGTCTCCGTGCACAGTGCACGCGAATCGGATGTCCTTGCTTCATATTTTTTTTACGCGAAGAATACGGATGAACGAGAACGGGCAAATACGAAGCGTGCTTCAATTACGTTATGTTCAACGGTCGTGGAAAAAAGTATATTTCTCTGACCTGGAAATTTTACATTTGAAAAATGATGTGCTCTCAGGTGGCGGGCAAAGTATGGCGAAGAAAGTTAGAAAATGGAGAAAAGTCGTTCGAGAATATGTCGACGAGTTTTTTCGACACTGGAACCACCGACGACTTTTGAATACATACTCCTAGCAAAGGGATCAAAGTGACTTATTTTTTGAAAAGCACCAGGCACTCGAGGAAAAGCGCCGGTACTTGCTTTCGTATTCGAGAAAATTCCGAAAATGAACGGTATATTTTCCGAGGTATTCGGGAGGGAAGATATGTGAAATTTTCTCAACCGCGAAAAATGATCAAATCTGATAAACGAATGATATTTAACGACTCGATGGGTGTAATATTTGCAGCGTCACGTAATTACGAATTCGTCGCAACAAGGATCGAAAGTTGTGACTGGTTGTGTGCCCCGTGGCAAAACCCGGAAACAGGGACCCAGTTATTCGTCGTGGTGAAGGAATATAACGAAGTCGGATTCCTTTTCTCTCGTCAGAGGCAACGTGTTCATCCCTCCCTCGGTAGGGCTTTGAAAAGGCAGCATAGAGGAAGAGAATAGAGAAAGAAAGCGCGTCGACGGATACAAGAACTCATCCGAATCTGAATCTATAGTTATAGGATTGAATCCGTAGGAAGTCACCGGCTGGCGGATCGCCAGCAGTGTGGCCGAATGTGCATCCAACGTTCTTTCTCGACTGGTGGCGGAATCGTATTACCGGCACCAAATTGATTAATAGTCCGTCGGCAACCGAGCGCCGATACCGCCGAGCCGAGCCGAGCAAAGCCGAACCGCGCCGAGAAGAAAATGGGATAGTTAACATCGTGGTCACGTACGTTACTGTTTGCATAGGAAAATAATACTCGGCCCGCGCAGCTCCCCTACCCCGCCATGTATCCAGCAGACCCCGGGGCAAACCCCGCCCCGGCTACGTCGATGCCTGTTGCGATTTTTCATTCTTTTTTTTTCCCCTTCGCCCATCCGTCCGTCACTTTCGTCGACTTCGCCCTCCCTCCCCTCTCGAGTGCATACTACCTTCCTGATTACGCTGGTCTACAAAGTTCAAGTTCTTCCTTCCCCCGTGGATTTTTAGTCCTACCGGTACGGTCTTGTGGAATCTTGTTGTGTTGATTACGAATCTGCGTACCGTTTCTCCGTGACGCGACGCACTCCGAGAAATTTTATTTTCAAACACGAATTTTTTGCTGATTTCACCGAGTAACTTAGCGATTCTATACTCTCCTGAATATGACAGCGTGGTTTTTAGTAAGATTCTTGTAAACGTGTAGACGCTTTTTTTAAGCTAAGAATCTTAATAGCGAAACAAGGGTGAGCTTGGGGTTTGTTTGAACGAATTAAATTGATCAGAGAACCGTGAGAAAATGATTAATAAATTTGCCGGTCCGAAGATTCACTCTAACCGCTATTAAAACTCGAACGGGAAAGTTAAGACATTTTCGAATAAAGAGTACACGCGGCGCACGGTAATCTTCCCCGATATCCCTAAAGAACGGGACAAGCTGCTTACGCGAGATGAGAATTTTTTAAAAGCGCTCCAGTTTCCAGCTGATATTTATAGCGATATAAAACGCGACGTGTTTCGGACGAAATCGAGCTGCAACTTCAGTCCCGAACGAACTCTACTACTTCTTATCCTACTGTAAGTTTTCAGTCTGACCCGTTCCCACCGGCTCTCCGTTCACTTTTTAGATAGCCCAGCGCCTAGCCCCTGTTCCAGCGAGACACTGTCGTCTTCGACAGAAATATCATAGCACCTCGACCCCTACGATTTCGAGGTAATCTCGTATAAGCTGTCAGAGAATTTTTGCCCCGGCAAAGGGTCGCTTCGTATTTATGCTTTCTTTTTTTTTTTTTACCACGTTTTTCTTCTTTTATTCTCATCCAATCGAGTTGCTCTAACTGTGCTATTTCCGAAGCTTTTGTCTCCTGAAATTGTGTCACCGTTATCGTTCTACTGGTAGATTATTTCAGAGATTTTCGAACAACGATTCTCTCTCTTGTTGCCACGGAAGCATACATATTCTGTTTTTACGGTAACAAAGTTCTCCTCTTTACAAAATTAACGATGTCCCCACGATGTCTACGTAGACGGGATTAGTCTCGAAACATGTCGATGGGTAAATTCATAATTTAATCTTACTAGAGAATCGGCAAAGTTTGTAGCTTTCCCTTTCACGAGCAGAAGTGTATCGTCTTTAATGTCCATCGTGGGGAAGTTATTTGATACGGACGTTTATTAGAGAACTTGACCTCGTAAAAGCAACGTCTGCGTCTCGATTCAGCAGAACCGTTTCAATCATCGTAATCTTTAATGACTCTCGAAAAGGGCAAGTAGTGCGTAGAGGAGTGTAGAGTGTAGATCACAGTATTTCAGACCATTATTATTATTATTATTCTCATTATGAAACAAATCTTTGTTTAATAGTAGAAACAGAATATTTTTCCTAATATACAGATAATCTTTATTCTTGTACATGTATACAATATTAAGATCCAATATTTTTCTCATATGAAAAAATGTGGCTTAAAAAATATTTTTCCAATATTTTAGTGATACTAGGGTATTCTTTTCCATTCTACGGAAATTTTCCTAAACATTCGCAGTCCGTCAATCGCCACGTTAAAATGCATAAAACCACATTTTATCTTGTACTTTGTTGCTAGTAGGTGTAATCCACTATTTTTGGTAAACGTTTGTTTTCCTTCCGACATAACTCAAACACCCACGCTATCTACTATATCCGTTATGTGTCTCCGCTATCCTACACCATTTTAGTTCGTGCACCGGAGACAGGTTCGGAAGTTTTAATGGTTGATAGCTCGAAAACAAAGTTTTCGTGAAAGATATTGGTGTAGAAGTTTTTTTTTGGCAGGCTCGCTTGATTTAGATTGATCGCGAACCCAATGTTCTATCATTCGAAAATTTTCTTCCCTTGTCGATTAATATTATTTAGACGACCGACCGGTGATTAGGCGGTTGTGGTCGTTGTAAGAGAAATGTTTCATTTGAAATTCGTTACTTAGTATAAAATAAATATTGTATCTATATTTGAATATTAACAAAAAGATTGAATCTCTTTTTAATATTATATGAATACGTATACAATATTTTGTGCTATTAAGGTTTGATACACCGCAGCGCAACGTCACGTATCCGACAGTCCTCGTAAAAATACACCCGGAAACCACTACTCTTCCGAGACACCCTCTCTGCGACTGGCGCAGTTGATTCTTGGAATCGTTCGGCTAATTGAGTGAAACCATTTCAAGTTCGATTTGTCTGGGAGGCATCTACGTCGCTCATTACCAGGAAACAATTAATCAGTCAGAATTAGTAACATCCATGATTTTATCGGCGGAGTCGCGTCGCAGCCGTCGCGTCATCGAAAAAACGACTGTTTATTCGCTGGTTATCATCCAAGGCTTGAGGGTTAACAAAGCTATCAAAATAAAAATATTTCCGAAGACCGCAACAAAAAGTAACGTATCCTTTCCTTTCTGTTCCAGGGCGAAAGAGATTCTCGCTAGAATTGTACAAACCATGGCGAAAAAACACCGTTATTGTCGTCTGCATTAAACCCAAAGGGTGAGTAGATTTCCTCGGGAATGATATAATCGTGAATGGGAAATAGCTCTCAATTCAAAGGTTTTGAAAGGCTCCATGTAACCTATCGTCTACGCGTCTACTCCTAAAGAAAAATGAAAAACCAACGGTTTTATGGAACAAACTTACTTGCTAAATTCAGATATAAGTAGTTGAAAGAATTTTACATACTTCAACAACTCTTCGACAAGAATAATTTTAAACGTGAAATCGAAAATTCTCTTGGTACAATAACATATATATTCGTATCGAGCTCTCTCTCTCTCTCTCTAACTTTATTTTGTGAAGATTTTATTTTACGCGCGCGCGATCCGCCCGCGATCGTTCAGTCAATTTTAATTTTCCCAGCAAATGGAAGTAATTAATATCGCGTATCTCTTCCACGGAGAATTCGAGAATTCGCGAGTTTTATTTAAACGCAAATAATATAACAATATGGTTAAATCTTGGATATTTACGTTGTGTCGTGTTGTTACTCTCGTGTACGATATAAACACATCAAATCTGTAGCTTACACGAGTTTTCTATAGGTATAATATTCCATGCTTACGCGGAATATTAATTAAGCCGTCCGAACATCGCATACGAATAACAAGAAAAGGAGAGAGAGAGAGAGAGAGAGTGAGAGAGAGAGAGAGAGAGAGAGAGAGAGAGAGATCGGAAAACACGTAGTTCGTTAGACATAGAGCTTGTCAGGGTTTAAACTCCCGCTTTCGTGCGCTCGTGTATGTCTCACAGGGGGTCAAGGTCTTTTCAAATGACTCGCGAAACAAAACGAGAAACGTCCCTTTTCAAACTACTCGAACAATTCTTCGAAACTGGAGAATTTTCCGAGTGCCGTAGCTTTTCGGAAAATGCGAATTAAAATCCTGCATTCGAACGTTTACCGATCTCGTTAGAATTGTTAAAATTTTATAGTTGGTTACGGACACTAATGTAACGAATAAGTATGTACAATAATACCAATATTAATGTGTAATAGAATAATATAAAAGAAAAATTTAATTTTTAAAAATTGCACGGAAGCGTGAAAAATTCCGAATTCACTAATTATGCAGAAGCGAATCAAAATGAATCTCCTCGTTCCAACTTCTGGCATTTCTCAAAGATCATGAGTTTCGCGAGAAAAAGTCTGAAGACTTGACACATTAATATGAAATGTGTATGCATACGCGCGTATACTTTATTACGTAAGTTTTATTCAAACGAACCGTGACTTCGTTGGCCTCTGTACCGTTTCACACAGATTCGTTATTCGTGGGAAAATTAGAAACCATAAAAAACCGAGGAAGAGACGGAGCGTAGATCAAGTTGTCTAATACCGCCACGTGAATGCGCCGCGCCGCACCGTGCTCGAACAACCGCACGGCTAGAACCAAATTTACTACTCGGGAAAAACATTGTTTGTACGAGTGAACATACGGACTGCAGAAAGTCCTTGATGCAACATAAATATATAGCGTATAAATGCATTTCTTATTACAAGTAAATCAACATCCGATATTAAACCCGATTAATAATAAATGTTGAATGTTCTCGGCGCTACTGTTCGATCAATTAATAAATCAAAAAACATTCAACATTTATTATTAACAATATTACGATCGATATTGAAAGACATTTATTAAAACCGGTTTATGGACATCGGTGTATTAGCCAAATTTGAAAGCCAAATTTGAAAGCCAAATTAGGAATAATTATATGATAGGAAACTTGAAGAGAAATGTTGAAACGATATCCGTTTCTCCCGATCACCTGCCACCAGGCAACGACAAGCGTTGAGGTGAACTCGGCTGGATTAACTACAGAGGGAGGATTTTACACGAGTGAACAGGTCTCGATCAACCACTCCTCTCAATGTATCTACGCCGAATACTGGCAGCAACCGATCCGATACGTAGAAGCACGGTCGGACACGGCAGAAGGTTTGCTTGAAAATGGGCCAGATGGATGACCCTTGTTAACCTCGGGTCCTCCTGGTCCCGGAGTACACTAATCCCTTGATTCTCGTTCAGGGGGTAGTTCTTTGGAGTGGACAGGAATCGTAATCTTCCTTGCTTTTTACCACGTTTTTATTAGCTCGCTTCCTTGTTTGTTTGTCTGTTCTACCTATTCGGATCTTTACTGTAGAACCGTTCCTGTTGCACATCCCGGGCCCGATGGCCCGATGCCCGATCGACTGACTGGCCGACGATGACGCGCACTCGCCGAGTTTTTAATCAAAATGGCTCCTAGTACTCGAGATACAGAGAGTAACGTTCAAAGCAAATTTCATTATAAAATATTCTTCAAAAGTTTAGTCTCCTTCGAATAGAATTCTTCTATATTTGTTAAATGAAATTCAACTGCACTCGCCAACGATTACAGACGAACAACTACATTGACATTTGACAATTTGAATCGCGGCACATCCGCCTGCTCTCGATTACCCAAAAACACTGTATCCTTATATCTAAGATGTTTAAAAACATCACGTACAGAGTTTGAGACTACACGTATACGTGATATCGATCTGAGAAGCTTCTGTTTGGGCGTGGTTCCAGGAATTCCGAACAAAAGGATAACAGTCATCGCGGTTTTCCTGATGAAAGATCCACGGGCTGACGCAAGCGTCAACTCTGGTTCGAATTACACCAACCAGGTGTCTCATGACGTTACAATTTGCCATTCCAATCGGTAATGTTTAATCCACTACACACACACATACACACACGGTGCCGTGTGTCGTGAATGCATTTTACTTTCCCTCTAGTTCGCTGCAATAATATAAAACACAAAGCCCGTGATTCAGTAGAGAGAAAACGTGTAACGCAACGGGACACGAAAGCAGAAATAAAACTCTATTTCCATTAGTTAATTTAGCTACCTTTTCCACTTCATTATCCCCGGGTTTACATAAGCACCGCGCGTCACGCCGCGCCGCGCCGATGTATCCGACAAGAAAATGTGATGACGAATTAACACGGACTGCTAGAACCATTTGTTTTTGGTAGTCAGTAGTCAATCATTGACACCCACGTCTGGATTTGTTACAGTACCATCCGTACCGAATGTTTACTAACAAATTTTTCAATATCGAATCATTGTATCGATCGAAATATCATATTTCAACGTTTACAACAACGACTTAAAACCAGGACTGTTACTGCTAAATAATTTCGCATGAGTCGCGGCCTAGCCAAATTTTTCTAGATGTCCGATTAAAAACGCGGGACACAGGACGAAATCAATAATCCGAATTTTCTCTCGGTAACTATCCCTCCACTCGATATACACAGAGGGTTGAAACTTGGTAGAAAATGTTTTTTCTGTGTACGCTATCGAACGTTCCATCGCCGGCCTAATTTCGTTCAAGGACACTTTCGACCTACTTATTCGACTATACACCCTTACAATTCGCTGTGAAATACAAACGCAACGATGTTCGATCTTTATCGCGAACTTAACGAGCATCGTTATCGTGACCAAATTAACTGATCAACAGGCGACAATTCAGTTTAACCGGTTCATACCTTTGCTAGCGGTTTCGCTCTACCATATTTTGAATCGGGGCATGGCTAACCGCCTGTATATACTCCATGGCTTGCTATACAACGTACAACTCTAAACCACAATCACGGGCGAATCAAACGCGAGACCGGGCGCTGCAGGCAGCCGCGCGATCCCGAATGGCCTCGTGCTTTATCCGAAAAATTGGAGACCGCCCGCGTCGTCGATACCTGACCAATCTCCATGGTTTATAAACCATTATAATGGAAGTGTTCACTTGACCGCGTAGTTGTCAATGTCCATTTAATACGCGCGCGTGCAGTCTAATCCAAAAGCGATAACATTCGAAAATTTGAGTACATTTTCGATCTCGAGACACATCCTATAAATTATAAAAGTGGTATAAACCGCTCGCGGAAAAGCTTAGTAAAATGACAAAGCATCGGATTGCAATTCAACGCGTACCGGAACTCCGCGATTTGCAGCTGCGGCCGCAGCTGCATCCGAGTCTACGGTACCGAAGCGACTTTGCCGGCATATTGTTCCTCGTCACTTTGATAATCAAATTAAATGCAAATCTCGAGAGTTTTCAGTAACAATCTTTCTACGGAGGATTTATGATTCTTCTTCTTCCTCCGCGAGAATCGTATTGTCTGCGATAAGCAAAGTGGAGTATGAATAGCGAACGATGACAAAATTCAGTAGAAATTCTATGATATTTAACCTCGGAAATTGCATACTTTGCATGATAATTTGCAATCTACTTACACAGGTGTTTATGAAATACTTTGTTTGTTTCTTGTAACGATTGTACCGTATATACAAATTGTTGACCATCGAGAAACGAGTGTAAAGTATAAATGAAAAGCTGGTCGGTTTTGTTTTTTCTCCATCTTTGATTGAATTGTATCGGCAGAATTATACGAAGCTCTCGAAACAGCAATTAAATCGGTATCGACGGAATAAAGGCAGGGAATGCTAAGTACGATTGAGTCGGCTATTGAGTTTGCCGCTTATTAATTGCATCTTCGACAGAAACTCGGGACAAGCGGGAAGATCGGTTCGATTTGAAAGGTCAAGGTTTAACTATATCAGGGAACACTGGAAAATTCTAGTAGCAGAGATAAATCCATAGAACGGTGCAGCCATTCAATTATGAGGAGCGGTCGCCAATTTTTCGCACTCTTCCTTCTGTTCTTGTACCTCTATCGGTATCTCTCTCTGCCAAAACCGAAACGAATTGCACAGAGAAATATAGCGGAATGTTTTTTTTTAGTTTTCCTCTTTCTCTATTTTTTATCTATTTTTATCTGTTCCTCTGTTTAAAAATAATAGTTTACTCTTTGTGTTGATATGCCTAGAATATAATTATTTCCAAACGACCAGGTCTGCAGTTGAGAGTCACCGTATCTCGCGTTATTGTCAAGCGAAGTAATTTAAGCTATATGTACACGAACAAAGTGATGTACAATAGCGAAGCCGCGTCGAACAACAAAATTAGGTCGTTTGAAATTCCCTTTAGCGCGAACGTAAAGGAAATTACCATGAAAGATTTCTGTGTTAATGGACGGTGGTAGTAGGATAAACAAGTTTCGGAAAGAACGTGCGCCGGCTTCTAATTGGCCAACGTCGATACTGTCAACTCCGTATCCGCGATTACTCGTGTTGTGCCCCGAAGACCCGAAGAGAACACTCGGAGAGAGAGTATCGTTCGTACGCGCACCGCGAGCCGTTCCGTGCGAAGATGCACGCCTCAGCAGTACGTGCAGTCTCGAGACCACTAGAGAAAACCGCTCGCGACGCGGTTTACAGAATTTCCTTATATGGTAATGTTCTACCCCAAATCGTACCTAACAAAAGCAACCGTGAACCAGCCACCGAGACCTCGGAAAAAAGGCTAACGACATGCAAGCACGGACAGTGTCAGGCTTTTTCGTTCGATACAAGGCGATACGCGATGATTCGGGACAGCTTTCGCCGTATTGCGGATCAGGGTGTATAGTCACCGTAATTCGTTTAAACGCACTTGAAAACTAAATAATTTTTTAAAAATACCACGTTTTTAAATACGAACTAAAAAGTATAAAATAAATTGTTCCTAGTTCCATACAGATTTCTAACCTGGTACAGATAGTCCTGAAACATTTGTGATTGTGAATTTTTAATAGTTATTATAACACAAATGTTTCAGGGTCGAAAATCCAGGAAGTTATACACTATAATAATACATTTTTTCGTCGCTAATAACCATGCAGTTGATGCGACGCGTTCAACCTTTATTTAAAACAAAACATCTCCTCTTTCATTACCTTTGAAGGCTACAAGGAAACGTTTGATGGATCGAACAAGTAGCAAACTTCCTCCGCATAATGAATCCATCATTCTTCCATTACACTAATGAACGAACGAATTCTTTAATATTTATTACAAACGAATAATTCTCGATGGAGTCCATTGGATGTCGTTGAAACACAGCATTGCGTCAACATTCCCTGAAAGCATTAATGCTGATACTAAATATTTCAACTCGGAGGAGGATCTTCCCGCGACGAAAGTTACAAGTAAAATTGAAAATTCAGCCCAATTAAGTGTTTTGAAAAGTAATGGTTCACAGTTCGCGAAGCACTTCAACCTGTTTGCGAAACTCGCTTCCAAAAGTCATACAAAGTTTACCATTGGTCCATAGAATTGTAAAATGTAACTGCGCAAATACGTGCGCGAAGTAATGAAATATCTGTATTTAAGGATGTTTTTTTAACGGAATATCTCCGATAGCATTAAAACTGCATCAGAATCCAGCGCGTGTTGCGGGCACATTTTTCTTCAATCCTAAAATTTATGTCATCTGCGAGTAAACAGCTATTTTTTTTAAATAAAGATTTTACAAAAAAAAAGTCTTTAGGAAAACCTAATGTGGCCCTAACACGAGTTTCCTCATGCGTGTTAGGACCTAACAGCCAAATTAGGCTAGCCTAATACGGACCTAATGGTCTCTCAAACTAAATTTCTAGTCGGGGATATATCGGTAAATTGAAAATATGGTCTGTTTGTTCTGCGCGATTAAATCGATCCAAAGCGAAACCACGTCGCAGTCATTCGATCATTCTACATTCTAGTCATCTCGACGTGTCTTAATTGTCCTCGGTGAAATTAGCTTTCGCGTCACAAACGCAGCGAACCTGACATCTGGGAACACAGGTATACAGGTGGTAGCAGGTGAACGAACGAGTTAATGGAGTTCGATAGGTGATAGGATCGATCATGGTCCTCCCGTGGCAGCGGCGATAACGTGTCCATCGTCGAGAACCTGCTATAACTTGCTATACACATACATGTGTGTGTGTATATATATATATATATATATATATATATATATATATTTATTTATTTAGTATATACAATACATATATGTATATACATATATATAGACACAGGGTGTTTGAAAATTCCTTCAACATCCAGGAATGGGAGGTTCTTGAGTTCAATCGAATTTTCCTTTGCAAAAATTACGTCTGCCAATTTGTTAAGGAGTTATTAATGAAAATACGGACCAATCAGAGCGCGGCAACAGCGAACTTTTGGCAAAGGAAAATGTTGCTCCAAATGGACTCAGTAACCTCCGATGTCCGGATTTTGAAAGAGTTTTCAGACACCCTGTACATGTAGATCCATAGATTGTATGTATCTATTTATGTACGTATGTATTTCACAATATATCTATACGTGTCTGCTGCACATATCACTTTATGTTACGGTCGCCTGCACGTTAGCGATGCACCTGAGCACGTGTTCGGTAACGTGCCTCGAATGTACGTACGGCGCATCGCTGCGCGCGGAGTACGAGATTCCATTTACCATTACTACTTGCCCGATCAACAATAATAATCATTCCTGAACGAAATGTTGAGATATCCGTTTGTTCCCGAGCCTTCTCTCTCTCTCTCTCTCTCTCTTACCAGGCTAATGGTCTCGGACGATGGAATCTATTACTAGAAATTGATTTCAAGTATTCCATCGATCTGCTTCGATTCTACGATTGTTTTCTAAAGATTCGAGTCTCTTTATATCGAGTACTGGACAAAAACTTTCGCGGATTTTATTGGCCGATAAGAGATTGCACGAAAGATGGACTAAACTTATTTTAGGAAAGGAATTTGTTTGGAATTCGTTATGGAAAGGAATTTGTTGGATTTACTTTGAAAACGCACATTCGTCCCATATTTCTGTACGTTCCTCTGCGTGTATCGATGGTCGTGGAAAATGGCGGCGAGAGAGACCGGTAATAACTCGAACGACAGGATGAAATAGTTTACTTTCACGTACGGAGCGCGTTACACGGTGCTTGTGCACGTAAACCCGTAAACCGGAGCGGTACTTCTTCCCTTTATGCGTTCTCTCCTTCTCCGCGTTCCTCTCGCGGCCACGCGACGCTTGGGCACAAACGCGCGTATTCAAGCATGGCCGTTTGTTAATTTGCTTCTACTGGTTGATGCACCCAGAAACACGCGAATGACAAACCTCCGTGGGATCGCACAGAAAGATTCTTCTGGACAGGCTGTACCGTTGCACGCACACAGGCGCGGTGTCCGCGGTGTGCTGCATCCGTGCATCAACCGTGGTCAATTGACTTTTGTGCATTCAGAATTGTGCCGGTTACGCGCGCGGAATTCAACTTTGTTATCTCTCCGAAATTACGACTGCAACGGTCGGCCTCCACGCCGTCGCGTAATTCTCATTTTTGCAGCCACTCTCGGAACGATTCGACCTATTTTCGCCTTGTGTTTTCGACTGCGCCGCGCCGTGCACTGGGCTACTCCGACGAATATCGGTGACAAAATCAAACAACTTTCGGTAAAAATAAAATAGTGCGATGAACTATTTATTTTTTTAAATTAAAGTTTAAACTTTGTAGAATACGGGAAAATAGGGAGATTATGGTACGAACGTTTTTAACCTGGAATAAAAATTTTTAACGATTATTCGACGTTTTGAAAATCCGGAGGTCGTAGACAAATTTTCAGACTAGATTTGAAATCAACGGGAAACGATGTGTGGCATGTGAAAAAAATTTGTTCCCCGCGTAGTATTGTAAAACCACGATTTTTTTAAAAATTGTGCAAGTCTAACGAATTTTGTCAACGTTAAAAAACGTTCGTACCATAATCTTCCTATTTTTCCCATATTCTACAAAGTTTCAGCTTTGATTTAAAAAAAATTTCATCGCTCTATCTGATTTCTATCGAAAGTTGTTTAATATTGTCGCCGATGTCTTCCGAATTGCCCACTGTGCGCCGCATCGGTTACATAAATGCGGATATTAATATTAGATTAATATTTACCGACGCGTTACGAGAGGTCGGGTACCTCGAGTGTAATATCCCGTTCGATCTCTACCGGAAGAACGGAACTTTCGGAAAAGTCTACAATGTTACCAAACTGTCGTCCATTTCGACGACAGATGGTCATTGTTGCACCCTCCCTGGCGGAATCGTGCCGAGAGTGCTCTAGAGGGATAGACGTCAGGATCTAAGAAAGTTGAAGAAAAACTTGAGATTTCTGGAGAAGTTTGCTTAACATTTATCCATTAACGCTTTACCTGTCGGAACATTAATACCGGGCTTCTCTCTGACCGTGGTGTATCGATAATACATTCAATCAATTTCTTCGGAACTGTGCAAGAAGTCCAGATGGAAAAAAACGTGGTAAAAAGCACAGCGAACTTTGCAAGAGAAACAGGTGGAAGAATTTTCGAAATATTAAATTCTACAACGTGGGTGTATGGAAAAATCTAGATAAATCGATTGTACCAATATTATCTCGTTTTTGTTTTTTTCTTCTTATTAGATAAGTACCCTAGTAGCACAAAATATTGTATACACTTATATATAATATTAAAAAGCGATACAAACGTTTTTTTAATATTCAAATGTACATACAATATTTATTTTATATTAAGTAATAATTTCTTTTTTAAATAGCCGGAAATTATCTATTTCATGTTGGGAGAAAAACATTTTTTTCCTACCTTTTTCTTCTTTCTAATTGAATGTTATTTAAATATTGAATTTATATTTTTCAAATATTTATTAAACATTCCATTTATATTTCTTGTACATGAATACAATAGTCAGATCCAATATTTTTCTCATATGAAAAAGATATTTATCCAATATTTTTGTGCTAATAGGGTAGTCTTGTATCTTTCTCTTTTTCTTTTCTTAGTAAATACTTATGTAAAAAGAGCTTCTGTTAGTCTATAATAAATAATAATAATAATAAATAATTGCAAGACAAAAGCGCTTTACTTGGAAAGCCGAAGGAATGATTAACGCTGTGTTCTCGCACCCACTGCGAGTGATATATGAAACCGTAGGCACTCGAGTGTCGAAAGAAATTGTCTTGAACAATCTACGTCCGTATTGCCAGAGGAAGCGTCGTTTTAAATGAATGCCAGTCACTCTAGGATCGTTTGTCACTTGCCGAAAATTGGTACAGTAAAGAAAACGTGGAAGCAAGAAAAGTAGCTTCCACACGAGTTGGAACGTATCATTTGGAAGCTGAAAGTAATGGAGATGGACTCCGCGTTATTTTAAAGAGAAAACTTCAGCTTTCGCGGGAGGAGCTTGCATTTCAAATAAATTCAGACCTCCTTGAGAAGTGTATATTTTTCGAAATTACGCTTTTACCGTGAAATCCAAGTTTATCCACCTAAACTCGAAACTATTGGTCCGTTTCACGTTGGATCCAACGAAACTGTGCGTTTCGGTATGTTGTCTATTATCGCAGCGCAGCGCACTGTACACGCCCGTCAACTGTAACGGGTAGAAGAAAGAAACGAGGAAGAAAAGCCATTCGCGATTGAAATTCGCCGAGATATTTTTCGTTATTTCGTTGAGATTATACTCGGGCCGTGAGCGTTCACGAAGAAAATGACGGGTTAACATGAAAATATGGTATTAACATTTCTCCGCGGTGCTTGCGGAACGAAAAGAACGACACGTTTTTTCCTTCGGTATGCTTCCTCGCTTATGCTCCGATGCTTCGCCGTGTTGTTGCCGGGAGCATTGTCTCGCAAGGGGTAGAAAAAGCTGTCTCGTGATGAGATTTAACCGCGATTTTATAAAAAGCTTTTGTTACGATCCGCGGGCGGACTCGCGGTTAAAGTAAGGAAAGCTCGGGAATGAAATCAACGAGACGAAAACGTAACAAAATAGACGTAGCCCGCTGAGAAACCAGGAAAGAAAAATTAATTAAAATCAATCCCGACGGTTTATTCTACTCGGATTGGTTATACATTTTCCGGAGAGCCAACTCCGGAAACTCGAAACAAATCATTTCGGGAAAGAGAGAGAAACGTTTTAAAGAAAAGGGACTAATTTGATCGGTTTATTCAGATTTCATTTTAACGCATTGTTTTCTGCTCGTTGTTAAATATCCTCCGAATTCCTTGCGGTGCTGGAACTCTTCAAACAAAATTCTCGGTTTATTCTATGTTACGAGCCAAGGTTTTGGCAGCTAGCGGAAACCGAGGGGAGTTTAAGGTTATTAGAAAAAGGGTTGGTGTAAAGGTAGGAATGTTTCACGTAGGACTAGCCGAAGTCTCTTTCACCAACGGGTCGCCTCGTGGGAACAAGGGAGTGGACTAGCCGATGTCTCTTTCACCACCGGGTCGCCACTTTCGGGTTACACCAGGACTAGCCGATGTCTCTTTCACCACCGGGTCGCCTCGTGTATGGAACTTGGGTAAAGTGGACTAGCCGAAGTCTCTTTCACCAACGGGTCGCCACTTTCGGATTTTTCACAAGGACTAGCCGAAGTCTCTTTCACCAACGGGTCGCCTTGTGGGAAGATAGGAGTGGACTAGCCGAAGTCTCTTTCACCAACGGGTCGCCACTTGTTTAGGATAGGGTTAGGTTTCCACTGACTCGTAATTTTAATATAGATTGATAATCCTCGAGCGGCAGAGGAATATCGTCGCGAAATACTAGCAACTGGAAATTGGAGTTGGAAAAGAAATGTGAAAATGAACGAGTCTCGGTCTTATGTTAAAACTCACAGAAATATAATATATTATAAAACCCAGTTGATACAGATGTTCCAGTGTTAAAGTGTCGCGGACTAAGTCTCTCAGTGTTCACGCACCGAGTAGTGCGGGGGCAATTTGCTACAAGGATCCCTAGTTCGGGAACGTACCGTATAGTCTCGATAGGGAACTACTGCCCTGTCTTGCTCTGAATTTAGATAGACGTGGATCGACGCGAACAGCGTGAAACTCTCTTGACGAATGCCCCCTAAGGAAGAAAATCCGCGCCCTTATATACTGAAAATTCCCATCTAATCGGGCCCAGGCAGAGGTGGGGGTTACAGAAAAAACCTGAGTTTTCCAGGAACAGAGATTGCCACTTCTGGGCCATCTGCAGGCCCTTATCTTTATTGGTTCCTGGGAAGCCCTTACTTTATGAAGGGCCGTTTTTGTTTCGGTGCATGTCTCCAGAGAGATCAAAGGTTAGTAACGGTCTACTCCGTATACGTAACATCTATCTTCTGTAATTAAAGTAATTAAAAAGAAGAGATACAACTCGCTGAAAAAATTTCGCGTTCGTTCTGTCAGAGACAAAGTCGCGAGACCGTTCCGCTTCTCACATATTTCAAGCCGAAAGATGCGTTTCATTTTACCGACGCGACGCGTCGCGACGGGGGCCGAGCCATCCTGTTAATTCCGAATGGAGTGAGAAATAAACGAGCGAATTCCATTCGTCAGGCTTTACATCGGTGAAGTAAGCGGAAACGAATCGATGGAATTCAATTTCTGTTCCAGAGAATCTAATGAAATATTCCTTTGCGTCACTTATATAAACGCGGGCAAATATACATACATACATACATACATACATACATACATACATATATATATATATATACATATATCGTATATGTATGTGCGATCGTGCGCGCCCGTGTGTGTACGAAGTAGCTGCAACAGTTTTTTTTCCCTTTTGTGCTCCGATGAAATACTATCGGCTCACTCTGGAGGAAAATACACTGCAGGCCCGGGTACATAAACTGTGATTGAAAGTATTTTAATGCCTGAGCTAAAAGAAGTTGATGAAACGCGATGGATCGCGGAGATTCTTGTATTACACAGTTACAATCTCGGCTGCGAATTTAATTGGAATCCAGTCCACTGTAGAAAACCATTACCGAGTACGGATTTTTAAGAAAAATAAAAATTGTTTGAACGAACGGTAAGAAACGTGGGAGCTAACCAGAAAATTGTTTATTTTTTTCCAAGTCCTAAGAGGACAGGGGTCGAGCCAGCTCGGGTGCTGGAACGAAAGTAATATTTTTCTGGAGAATTACATTGTCAAAATGTATAACTTCGTACCCGTAAACCGCAGCGATGATGTCAGGAATGAAAGATTTAAAGCTTGTACCGGCGCACCGCACGCCGGTGCAGTACATGCAGTTACTACTGCCGAGGCTTTCAGTGTGCATTTCAATCCCCTGTTGAAGGCAACTGCGGCGTTAGCGAAACGCTGCTGGGATAATTCTTCTACACGGATGCGGCTTACGTTCGGAAACCTCAACAGGAGCGTCTGCATACCAACAATATCGACTGCATTCTTCTAGCAAACTTCTATTCAATACCTATGCGCATACTCACTTTATATCACGTTTTTATTAGTTCGCTTTCTTGTTTGTTTGTCTGTTCAGTGGCAAATATTGCAATTGATTTTAAACTAACTTCCTGATCAGTTAGAGACTTGAAATTGGATACATGTATAAATGTCGGTGAAATCTGGAGTTGGTGAAAACTGTGTCGCTGATTTCCATGGGACCCATTTACATACGGTTTTCGATGCGACGAAACAGAAAACGGAAAAACGTCTGGCCCGGCTAATATATTTTTCGAGTGCCCGAGTCTCGACATCTTGTCCGGTGAAAAACCGTTTCGCCATCGGTAGAATGGCAAAAATTAATTTAGTCCGGGACTCTTGCAAAAACCGCTTCAACTGAAATTACTCGGTCCTCGAGACCGTTGCATATTTATTTGCAACATTTTTCGGTGTCCACGACAGTCTCGGCAGACGTTCGCGGGTGGGAGGGTGGTGAGGCTGATTTAAATGGAATAGCTACTATATTAAAAACGTTAGCGGAGAAATGAAATATGCGACTCGACATTGAAAGAAGCGCGCGAGTTTCATTTTCCCGGTATCCAGGTCCGTCGGAGCGGAAACCCTGTGCACCAGAAACATTCAGGGTCCCGTTTGTGATAAAAATTAAGGTCAGTTCGAAGGTATCTGCGTAAATGCATATACATTTACGTGTAAGTGTGTATGCATACGTGTGCGCGTTATACCTATCGTAACCGTTGTGGTTGTTAGCTAGGTACGTATAAGAGAAGATAAGTTATCGAAAATTACAGGGGTGTAGAATAGTTCCTAGAGGTATTCCATTTAAGTTCATTTTACACTAAAGAAGTTTATCTCGTTTGCACTCTGCGCGCAGTGTACAATATTGTAGCCGCGTCCTGTTTTTCCGCCGCAGATTTTATGAAACTGGTACATATATAGCGTGTGCGTTGCCGAGGAAAACTCCGCGGAGGCGGAGAATGTTCAGTAACTTTTCAGGTTTATTAGTCTCAAGGGTGGTGCTCGGCTTCTTATTGAAACAAAGTTCCGTCGCCGTTGACTAATTGGCGGATACGTTTCTCCGTTTATACCCCCAGCCGCCACTGATTTCCACCGGCGCACTGTGCCGCATGCAATGGGCAACAAATCAAAATAATCATGGTTCGATTCTGATCTGATTATCCAATAAAATCATCAGTCTGTGTGAGTAAGGAATGTGAGTTTATTGCAGTATAAATCTATTTACATGCCGCATTTTCTATAATAAAATTGATGGAATTCGCATTTTTCATGTCATGAAATGCACATCGCGACAAACATATAAAGAGCTGTAAGAAAATGAGTGGAAATGTACCGAAAAGTTGTAAAAGATACGTCTTGTTAGTACTGAAATCACTAAAGTGTTCGATGACACCAAATATTATGTAAGCAACGATGAAACAGTTTTCCTGACGCTTTCTTTCGTCGGAATTAGCAGCGGCTACGTTGAGGCGACAAACAGTGGTTACACAGCGTTTAAGCTCTTCTTTAGGGGTTTCTAGACAATCTAGACGGCCGATAATATCGACCTGTAGAGTAAACGAGTCGTATTTATGGAACACTTATCTTAATATGGAACGAGTACTGCTCAACTCTTGCAAACGATCGCGGGAGATTTTATTGCGAATAAATGTCGAACGCTGTGGATAAGTGCGTGTCTACGACTTTTTGATAATATAAAATACCAATTTTTTTTTTTTTACAGTATTTTATCCATATAAGTCCCCAGCACGGGTCTGTCGAGCGAAAAACAACGGGACAAAAAAATTGATTATTACTCCGCTGAGGTTCGTGAAAAATTGACCGATACTTTCCGTCGGGCGTCGTCGACAAGTCTAGCTAGAATTAAAGTCCGGTCGCGAAACGTACAGAATCTCGCTGCAAACCAGCCGAGATTTTTCAAAAGGAACGTGTTCCCACGATGTAATATATTCGGTTCGCGTCGATGGGTAATTTCCCATTTTACGCGTTTGACTTGCGCGGACCAACGGAATTTTGCGAAACGCAATTCCCCAACGAAGAACGACTGCCGGGCAATTCGCAACGTGATTAAATTTAGCTACATAATTCCGCAATAACGACAATGAGGCTAATTGATATTGGCATTGCGGTGTAACGCACGCAATGGTATCGCGTGCTTTTACTTTCCACCAACGTTCGACGAAACAATCGAGCAAATTGTAAAATATTTGCGTAATCTCCCGAGCGAGTTGGGAACAGTTGGGCTGTACGTTGTTCCTTTTGAATTTTCTTGTTTTTGATCGAGAACGATTGGAAAGAAACATCTACATTTATTAACAATAATTTATAATGAGAAAGAAATGTCTTTTTCTTCTTTCTTGTAAATGATCCACACAAGGATCGAAACGTGGAAAGTTTGTTTTAACAATTGATACGTTTTTGAAAATCGAGTATCCCTTACAGCCCTTGGAGACATTGTACTCGAGAGAGAAAAAAAGCGTCTGAGCGTTCGCATTAAGCTGGTGGTATCTTTCGATCGTAATCTCTTTTCGGCTAATCTGTATTCAATTATGACGGTAATTGGTACCCGAACGATCTTTGTCCTTTTAATTTCCAGGTCGGCAGAGAGAGCACGAGGAAATTCTTAAGAGGCGAGGAACGGAGCGGCCGGAGCGAGGAAGAAGGTGAAAACTGTTCCAGTGATCCTTCTAGATAGAGGTCAATGGAGCCATCCTGATGCAGGCTGCAAAACTACGTGGGGATTACCCGACGTGGTCGTTGGGCTGATTTCAACGGTGAACAGTGGCGATTCCACCCGCGGGTGGAGGCGCCGTTTTCATCACCGCCAACGGCGTATACTACAGCCACTTCCGCTTCCTCCACCCCACGTGGCCGAACCATTACCTGATAAGGTGGGTCTGAATGAGAGGTATTCGCGAATCGTTACGTTACATCTTTGTAATGCATATTGTAATATGAAAATGCAAATATTACAATGAATAATATAATACCTACGAATACGAGAACAATGAAATTTTCACCATCCCAATTCCAGTGCAGGTAATATCTGTAATTTACTGGAGCGGAGTATAATAATTACGAATACGGGAATAATTTAATTTTCATTATCTCAGCTATGGTGCTGGTAATATTTGTAACTCGGGTCGTTACATTTCTTATTATACGAGTACATGTATAGCGGAAGTATTCGTTGTTGTTCTCATTATACGTTATTATTCGTTTTTCAAGAGCGGCCGAATACTTTTTTAATAGAAATTAATTCGTGGAAACGGAATATCTCGTTTAGCATAATCTACTGATCATTATTTTTCAGCTACATTTTTCTTCAGCATTTCCTTCTGTTTCGAATATAATTCGTCACTCAAAATTCTCGTAATGATGCGAAATTTGCTGTACGTTTCATGAATTGCAAATTTCGATGTTATTTAATTTTTGCTAGAGAAAATGCATTAGTAATCGCGATTTCGTTGACATAAATAATTATGCATTATAGGAGATATATAATTAAATTTAACCATGTAATTAAAAACTATTTGGAACAAAAGTTGTACAGTATACAGTTGACCACAAATTGCAATAACAACTAATCATAAAAAGCTCTTCGTTAAAAAAAGAAATTAGAATAAACTTTTCTACTAATGGAACCTCATATTGGTGCATTATTCGATGCATCTTTGCATCTTTAGAAGTTAGTTTAGAAGTTATAATTTTTATCTCGGATGTCCATTTAACATGCCGCACTGTGCGACGCACCGTACACAGAATGAAATCGTTCTACGCGTGGATATAGAGGGGTCTAACACGAATTCAGCATTGTTTCCGTAAAGCATGAAATATCGAGTGGATCGTTCCAAACGGAACCGCGCTTGTCCGTTGCATCCAGCGGATGATGATGTATAATTTACGTTATCGTTCGAAGTTTGTAAAAGATAAGTGAATCAGTTATGCCGCCGACACTCGAACAACGCTCGTTCGGTATTATATTCGAATCTAGACAGCCTGGTATTATGAATTGCTTTATAATTTTGTAATAACAGTGCCGGATGCGTAGAATTACTCGAGGGCGCGTATACGAATGCCGGCTTCGCCATTTTCCAGGGCCCTCTGTTAGATATACGCGTATTTATGCTAGTGCACGTGTCCGGTTCAACGAGTCGCGCCAATCTTAATTATTTTTCACGGAACTAGGTCAGATTTACAATTTTCGGTGTGCTTCGGTGAACGCGCAGACCTATATTTCTTTTTTCTTCCTTCTATTTTTACACACACACACACACGACTTTCCAGTTTTTCGCGAAACCACCCACGAAACGGAATCACTGTTGTTCTCGCAATGTTCACCGTTCTATTTAAAGTGGCCACTACTCGCCCCGTCTCTCTGTACTTTGACAACTTGAAAAACTCGAATTTTCCTTTTTTTACACCTCTTACACGAATTTATACTTTCACAGTTTTCTTTTTTACACCTTTTGCCACTTCTTTTGTTACTCTGGTCTTTATTACATCGGGATCGTGTTTTACTATTTGACTGAGGTTGAATCGTTTGATTAAAACTTGATGTTGACAGAATGTTGTCAAAGAATAGTGAATTTGCGAGAAAACTCTGGCAAAGTTCTAACGTTAGTTCCCATGCGATTGTTTGATTAGAGCTGGAGAAGCGGCCGCAGCCGCAGCCGCCTCGGAGCTCTGAGGAGCTGGAGGATCTGCACAAGCTGCTGAGCTTCCCCGAGGAGGTGGCGCTCAGGTTGACGGAGACCGAATACCAGCTGTTCTACCAGGTACCTCCGCAAGAATACCTTCGCCACGTGGTGCAGGACCTGAAAACGCAGAACCCTCCTGCCAGGCCATCCCCGTCGCCGAGTCGCAGCTACATCGCTCCCAGCACCACAAACAACTCGACCCAGACCGAGGAAGAGTCGAACTGGCCTGTTCCCAACATTTCCTGTTCCATTCAAACGCTCATCAATCGATTTAACGAGGTACGCTTCTTTCGAAATTTTCATTCGATTCTCTTCTTACAAGGGGAAGCCACGGATGATGGGTCATGTATTTTTCGGAAACTTCTTGCAGTATTTGGAGATGTCTTCTCGAAATGTTATTTAGTGTGAAAATCGGTTCACGCGTTTATAGGGAATATTGAAAAGAAAAATATTTACAATTAAATTGCTTTATTATTGAAAGTGGTTCTCTGTGAAATTAAATTATAATATAATATAATATTTTAACTCGTTCATCGACGAACCTGTTCGATTTCACCACATTTTTATTATATGCAGAGCACAAACCTGTATCATATATTATTTTCTGAAGCAGTATTTACGTGTTGTTTAGGTAAGCTCATGGGCCACGCAAATGATACTAAACAGCACAACGTTAGAAGAGAAGCAGGCAGTTTTGTCCTGTTTGCTTCGTGTAGCGCAAACCTGTTGGAACATCGGAAACTTTAACTCAGCCATGGAAATTATCGGCGGCCTCAAGTAAGCATCTCTCTGTTATTATTAAATTTCATCATTCACGAGGAACATACTTGGTATATTTGTATTCCAACTATTCGTAATTTAACTGGTGATTAGCGAAACGATAATAATGTTTTTAGCAAGCCAGTGGAATATAATTAATAGAACAATCTTAAGCCATTGCAAGCTTCTTAATTAATCCTTAATTAATTGCGAGGCAAATAATTAAGCCACGTTCGCCGTCGCCTGTCTACGACGTTATTAATCTTCGTATTCAGAAACTGTTTCCGCACTTTCGTCTACATATGTTCACGCGCAAAGAAACTCATAATTTAAGCTGTCCGAACTAAAAACCATGTTGCTCGTGGCAGCGTTCGAGGAACACATTCTCGGTTGACTCTGAACAGTTTGAACGCAGAAGAAAATTAATTGAAATTCACTTTGAACGTTTCAAGTTACCGGCAATAAAATTCGTTCGAGCGACTCGCGTTCCCGCAACTTTCGTTTACGATACAACGCGATATTGGTTATCTTTTTTCCGTGCATTTCATTTCAAGCAATTCTCCATTCGATTCTCTGCAAAAATATTCGTTCAGAGATGCGTGTTGATTTGGTAATAATGGAAATTTGCTTTGGACGGGGCGTCGTCGACAGAAAATCATGCCGAACAGTTCCGGTTATCTAATATTTACAAGCTGTTTGCACAAACACGCGAAGCAGTTCACCTCCAGTCATCCTATTGATGTTATTATGTGCACAACGAACCCATGTTTGCATGGAGGAAACACGACACTTGAGGACCGTGAAACCAATATGTGCATACACGCGTATCAGAAAAATAGTATTGTCACTTTCATTTGTTTTACGATTCTATTATTCCAGTCAGGTTGCTCTGGAGGGATATTTTATCGTACCTACTTTTATTGTATCGCGTCGTTGCGTCGACAGTCAACTACAATTCTGCTATCATTTCCAGCGGAATTGACTCGTGAAAGATTTTATTAATCCTAAATTTTTCAACGACGTTCGCCGCGTCCAGTAATTTTTTATTTATAGCTAATTGTAATTTCTTCTCGAGATACAATTCTTTTTTTATATTAGCATCAACATCATCTTCAACGATTTATATCTGTTTTGCATCTTGCCAGCATATTTTTTTTCAACAAAATATTATATTTCTTTTTTATCTCAAGTACGATGTTGTTTGTTTTGAGGGCCTTGAGATACTTGATACGGGTTTAGCGACAAATACGTCGCTGTTGTAGCTTTCGGATAAAAATATTCACACCTAGACATCTCTGAATGATCTCCGATATACGTGTCCCAGGTTCGTTTCCATCGAATAAACTGTTTCGAATTTGTAACATTTTTATTGTTTATCGGAATCAACGGTGGAGTAACAATGCTAGTTGAAACGACACTCGATATTGGTAATGTTCGAAATAATGGTGCTCCGAATAATTGAAACGTTTCCGACGCTGCGGCGTCGCTGACGAAAAGAATTCGTTACACTTTCCCAGGAAAATCTTTCCTTGGAGAAAAAAAACAAATATCGAGACACTTCGCTCTGTTAAAATCGTCCGGTATTTTTGAGGTCGCCATGCATTATGGAATGCAACGTGCTCCCAACGCGGTTCGTAACTTCTTATGTGTATCGGGACATGCAGTTCGTGTACTCGAGAAGAAATTTCCTCACCTGTCGAGCGGCACAGTTTTTCCTTAAAACGTATTTCTCTCCGTTGCGCCGCGCACGGTTTTCTAAAATCATTTCGCACTCTAACCGCGTTTCGCCGCGCCGCGAGAACTTCCGCGAAAAACTGTTTCTACTTTACTCGGCCAGGCCCGAGGAAAGCAGGGTAAACTCCGCGAAAAATAATCCAGAACCGTTTTCTCCGAGAATTTTTCACGGACTCTTTGCCAGCCAATGGATCATTCCCGGCTAAGAATTACTGCATTCAACCGAGAGTTCTTTCGATCCCATCAAACACCACCAACACATTATTTATACCACGTTTACCGACCCCGTTTAGATTTAAAGGGTTCCTCCACTTTTACCGCTTCGCGTAGCGGCGCAATCCCTAATAGCACAAAATATTGTGTACATATAAAGACAGAGTAAAAAGATAGTATAAAGAGAGATTCAATTTTTTCTTTAATATTCAAATATACATACAATATTTATTGTATACTAAGTAACAAATATTTCTTTTTAAATATGCAGGAATATTTATTTTTTCTAAATATTAAATCAATCTTTATTTCATATTAGAAGTAGAATATTTTTTCCTAATATACAGATGATCTTTATTCTTGCACATGTATACAATATTCAGATCCACTATTTTTCTCATATGAAAAAATGTGGCTTAAACAGATATTTTTCCAATATTTGAAAAAAATATCTGTCTAATATTTTTGTGCTAATAGGGATGTTTCCACATGCAAATTCTGTCGGTGCTTTTTGCCCATCTTTAGAGACCATATGGAATTTTGATATCCAGCCTCGGCGAAACGATTTGTCTCCGCGGCAGGGATAAATTGGTTACATTAACGTAATTTTGTACAACATTATAACGTAATTTTGAACAACACATCTTGCGGAACCATAACAATTTATATAATATTTACAATATTTAAGAAAGAAGCAATTTCACAGGCGACAGGTTTTAAATACAAAAAGATATTACTTAATGAATGACATTCAACAATCTCGCACAAGGTTAAAATATTGTACATACCTTCGGGGAGCATAGCAAAGGTTAAATATTCATAAGCACGGGATATTATTTCCCTTCAATTAATGTTCACCTTGGAATTTTCGAATTTATTAAATTCCATTAAATGTCTTCGTCGCGAAACTAATTTGACGTTGCGAGACGCGGGATTAATTGCAAGATATCTTTCGGGGACAAGGGGCTTTTCAATGCGATAGAGATAACGGAGCACGTAACCGGGCACAATAATAACACCAAAGGAAATATAACCTAGACCGAAAAGTTGAATAACGCGATATGCAAACGATGCGCATCAAGATCGTATCCGAGTTATATTTTTATTGTTCGGCGGAGACCCATTTTCGAAGTATGTACCATTAAATGGAGTGCCGTTATATTTCAACGTAAATGGACGACGTTACGGAAGCGTATTCCGTCGTCAAAGGTGCAAACGCAAGCATCGCCATAATCGTTCCTGAAAAGGTTCAACCGCTTTCAAATCATTGGCTCCGCGCTTCTGAATTTGCCGTGCCGCCGTCGATCTATCTCTCTCCCTCTCTTCCCGTCATTAAAACGACCTCGAGTGTGCCCTAAGTGGCCTCCTCTCGACGATGGTTCGCGGGGGAACGTAGAAATAAAGTAGTTTTTATTGGACGTCACAAACCGAAAACCGTTTCGTGCAACCGGGAACGGGATGATAATAATTTGTACTCGATCCTCGTTCTATGCACGACCAATCCACTCGATAACAATGTTTCCATGTACACTACCGTCCAGAAATATCGGCCACTCGTGTTTGTCCTTCGTTGCAAATAGAAAAACGGAAAATAGAATATATATATATATTACTTTTTCGATCGAGAAGAATTTCAATTTTCCTTAAATAATTCGATCAGCTTCGTATCAGTCTGTCAGTCTATAAAATGTGTGTTGGATCGGTTAGCAATACGTTGCAGAATGATTTTCGAATTTTCCCAATACGATCTTGAGCCAATTTCCTCGCTACGTTGTTCGGAACACTTCGCTTTAACGTAGATACTTGCTAAATGTTGCGAATATCAGCGTTCGAATACTTTCACAAGCGACTGTACGTGTAATTCACCCTCGCTGCACGGTTTCACCGTTGAGTTTCAGTTTCGAGAACTATGCGATTAACCGAATAGTTGAAATTTTCCTCAAACGGGCGACACCGTGACCTATTACACCGTCGAACTTTCATTCATGCAACTCGTGTTACAATAGAGATCTTAAACTTTGAAAATTAACAGAATCTTTGATACAACTTCTGCACGAATGTCGCCAATTACACGGTGAAAAGATTCATGCTAAAATATCGTTGAACCTAAAACTTTCAATTATTTCATACTTTCCTGTCGCATTCGGGTACGAAAATAGACAACGAATGTGGAACACTATAATTTTAGACCTACCTTTCTCGTGACCCAATTCCGAATTTCATTCCTTAAGGTAGCATATATTTATATTTATATTACGGTTTTTATTCAATTCTTACATTTGTACAATTTCGAGCTCGAAGAAATCGGCGAGGAATCTAAAATAACGACAGACTAAATCTATAGACGAACGTTTCAGGATGTCGTGTACTAACAACAATCAAATATTTGCTTGCAGATCCAGCAATCTGAAGCTCTTTTGGCAAATAATAAGCGAGCCCCCAACAGTTTTGGAAACTCTGTCCGCCGCGTTTCTGTCGAACGAATATGAGTCGGCGCTGTGCCGCGCGCTGGCGATGCCGGAATGCCCTGTGATCCCGTTCTTCGGCCCGTTCCTGAAGGAATTGCGGGACATCATCGCAACCGAGTCCAAGGTAAACTGTTCAAAATATTCCTATTTGTTAGAGCCTGGGATGTTTTGGGACAAAAAAGATATCCTTTGACAAAGATAGAACATTTCTTTAATCTGCCATGTATCGTTCAGCATTATTTTTTAAATATATTATTATTAGTTATTAATAAAAAAATATATGATAATATATGAAAAAAAATAATTCTGCCTGGTGAAGTATGCTACTTTCAAAACGCTTAGCTTTAAATAGTCATTGTAACTAAAATATCTATTCAATTTCATTAATTTATTCATTTTCGAGGTCCATAGATGCGTACAAAGCAATACAAATTCATTAGTTTGCAATTTCGAAAAGTCGACTTTTTGGTGGAGGGTCCCGAAATTTTTCGATCCGGCCCACTATGCGTCGCGCCAACGGAAACTCTTTGCATAGGATCGTTCGGAGGAATTCTAACGACGCGACGCCGCCGTCGCGAACGTTCCAAGGCTTGAGACAAAGCCTTGTTTCGTCGTTATTGTGTCACGCCGCTCGCTCGCTAGCTGGATTTTCACCAGTCAAGTTTATATCTCTGGTAAACGAATCCCTATTTGTTGTCGCGCGCCGCCGCGTGGAACTGTGCCAATTCGAACGCATCGGTTTTACACTTGGCGAACACAACTCGCGATGTAAACGCAAAGTAGGCGACCGGTGTAAGAAAAATGTGAGTGGCTGGTTTGAATTACTTTTGTTACGTTCGGACGAATGGAAGCTCGCAATTGTTAACCGACAAAAACATCCTGTAAACAGGAGGCCAAGTTTTCTATGACTGTAACAAAGTTGTGAGATCAAAGAAAAATGGGTTTGTAAACAATTAGTTTAAAAGAACGCTATTTAAATTTCAAAGAGTTACATGAAGGGTTGAATCATTCAAACTTGTCCGCTACCTGACACCTTTCATGACCATTGGTTTAAGAAGTCCCGAGATACTGCCATTTTTTTGAGGTGTACAATTTCAAACTTTGATAATTATTCCTTCGATGATTTGTTATGGTGGACCTATGCACCAAATTGCAAACTTGTAGGTCAATGGGAAGTACACAATGGGTTTTGATGATCTGTCAGTCAGGCAGTGAGAATTTTAGCGATTTTTCAGAAGAACAATGTTTTATCAATATTGAGACATGATAGCATTTAACAAGTGTACGAAATGCTTGGTTAATTTACCAAGAGGCTCGAGATATTTTTCAACTATGCGCAAGAGTGATGTACAATATGCATATCTGTATGGTACGGTAATACAGTATTACTTTTTGCGATTAAGTCGACACGTACATGGTTGCGCTTATTCGCGAAGGATTAATACGAATCGATGATTGAACAGTTCGCACGTGGCGCGAATGCTGGGCGTTTTCGCTATCGCTTATTCAAATGGCAGCAAACGTGGAAAAGAGTAGGAGATCCGCGGAGATCGAATGATTTCACAGGCGAGCTACACGTACGATTTGGCAGCCAGCCAAGGAACTTCCTCGATAAAATCCGTACATTCTCCGTGTCTCTGCCGAAAGCGTCGAACCATGGAATACAAACAGCGAACGAGGTCAAAGGTTGCCCCGGAGATACGAGAGCTACTCAAATTACCGGACTCCCTTTCCTTTCGTTTGACCACTTTCAAACGAAAAAAAAGAAGAACGTAAAAAAACGCCGATACGAGGCTACTAACACGTCGAGTCGTTGAAACTCGGAAACACGAGTCCGCGAACGCCCTTTTGTCATCTTTTATTAAATCCTGGTTCAACGGTTCGCTGCTGCTGTCCACGGTATTTTTACTTCCCCCGAAACGTTTACGTCAACTGCACTCCATTTAAAATGGCATTTCTTTCTAACCTCCCGCTACTCGAATTTTATTTTAAATCTCACAATTATTTTCATAGCTATTCAAAATTCACAATCACAAATGTTTCAGGACTATATCTGTACGAGGTTAGGAATTTGTATGAAACTAGGAAAAATTAATTTAAAACTTTTTATTTAAATAATTTTCTTGTTCACGTTTAAGTCTATCACTTTTATTTAAAGAACACTTTTACTTGAATAAGCTTTCCAGCTAGGGAAACTGTTTGCGGTCGAGGGTCGATACGATACCTCGTATTTACGATCTATGAGAATGCGAAAGTGAAGATCGCATGGGGAAACCGAATATGAAGATGGAGTCGACGAAAACCGAGAAGAGAGAAGAAATGCATGTGGCATTAAGGTTAGGGGTTTCTATCGGCCTCCAGCAGCAATGATGGTTGTAGGCCGGCGGAAACTACTTGCTCTTGTTGCCGATACTCGTCGCCCCCGAAGCCTGCCACCACTGAGGTTATACGGCTGTCTTTAATATTCCAGTAAGCGGTACTTTTCAAGGAATATGGAAGAGATCGGTTTCGCGATTACACATAGAAGCTTTCGGTTCGATTGCGAATCAAATTCGATGTGTAAGGTACCTCGTCGAAAAACGATATGCGATATATTCGAGCATACTTTTAAACGTGGTATAGATTTATTTTGGTTCACACGGTCTGGTTGCGACAAAATGTGCAAACTGACGAATGATCTATATAATTAGGCGATGTCCAATGGTCGAAAGATAATGGTCGCAGGCTCGAAGTTTCCTCCACTGGGACCGCAGTTGTTTTGCAGTGGACAGAAACTTTATCGTGGCACGTACTTACTAATATTCGGCTTGATTGCTTTGTGTTGTTACGCTTCGCCGCGTCGCACAGTGCGGCATGCAATGGACAACAAATCAAAATAATCATGGTTCGATTCTAATCTAATTATCCAACAAAATGATCAGTCGGGAAGTAAGGAATGTATATGTGAAAAGTAGTATCCAAGAAAATCAATAGACTAATGAAAACTTATATTTGTTGGTGCATTAATCGATACATATTTGTATTCCCTTTAAAAAATTATTAAGGTACTTGGATAAAAAAAATTGATTAGTTTACAAGTTATGATTTTTGTTTTGAATTTCCTTGCAACATGTCGCACTGTGCGTGGGTGACACGTAACGAAATAATTCCTCGCAAAATATTTGATGCACTCTGGTCATCCTACGCGTCGCGTATGCACATCAGACCGTTTCGTTCGCGTTTACACGTTATGCAACTTACAGCATCCGCGGAGTAGTAACACTGTACACACGTTTAACACGAGGAAAGTTTATTTATTTGCCGAACTCGTTGGCAGCTGCGAATTTGCCCTCCTGAGTTCGCTTGTCTAAAGTGGATTGCCGCAATTCACACGGTCGCTATCGCCGTTTTAATAGCCCCTATAGGTGAAATATTTCATTAACTGAGAGAGATACGTGCACACTCGATTTCCTATTGAAAGCACCATCAAGCCGAGCTATTAATTTCATTATCTCTTGAAACAGAAACGTGGTAAAAAGGGTTATTTCTGCTGTGCAGAAATTTAGATTGTCATAATTTCCCTTACACATATATTTGCAGTCTCGATCGATTCATACTAAAAATCTTGGAAATTGTTTTTTTTTTTCGAAAAAATAGTTACGGAAAAATTTTCTACCTTAAAAGTCTGAAAATTGTTTTTTTTTTTAAACGTGGCTTAACAGAAAAGCGTTTTATCTTGTTTTCCCGATTTAATTTTCCACGATGAATTGCATCCTCTATCGCACTATTAATTGCAAGACACCTTGTGTACTCCTGTTCCGTCGTAAACATAAAATTTATCGTGACAGCGACCAATCCCTACAAGAGGGATTCTCAGTTTCAATGACCTTAATGCCTTCGACAAAGTGCTTTGTCAACTCGAAAACATACCAGACGAAGGTTGTAAATCTCAAGGATTTAGGGGTAATTTCACAGGTACAAAGTGCGGCCCATAGTTCCGCTCACTTCGAATCTCACGGCTGGTTAAAACATCGACAATAAATAATATTTATTCCTTGCGGAGATTCGACGTTGTCGCTATGAAAAACAATAATCGATTCTTTTTACCACGTTGTTTATTAGCTTGCTTTCCTGTTTGTTTGTTTGTCTGTCTGTTCGGCGAGAAATTTTAAAATCGATTTCAAACTAAAAATTTTTTAAAAAGTCTATTCGGTCCGGAGAAAATAGCAATTAAATATTTACTTTTTCATCCCCCTGCGAAACTACGTCATCGCGTTCAGCGATCCCCATTTCACTCGACACGTCCTCTACTTTGCTATGCGCGCGCACTCTGACTTGTTCCCACTCCACGGACCCACTCCACGGGCCCACTTCGCTCCGACGGAGCTCAGTATAAGATAGTATGTCACCGCGCGACTATCGGTATTACATCATCGCTTTGTGAAATTTACAGCAAGCTTAGTGAGTATAGAAAGTATTAATAAATAGTGATACAAGTATTAACACAAGACTGAAAAGCAGGAAATAATTATTTAAACAAAAATGAAGTTTTAAAAATATCACGTTTTTATAAAACGGACTAAAAAGTATAAAATTATTTTTTAATCTTACAATTATTTATTTTATCTGTACGAGGTTAGGAATCTGTACTGGACTAGGAAAAATTATTTTATACTTTTTAGTCCGTTTTATAAAAACATAGTATTTAAAAAAAATTATTTTTATTTAAATAGTTATATAACACTGTTAAAGATATACGGCGTGAGAGTAACGGACATAATGCAGTTTAAAATAATTCGTGGTTGTTGCCTGGTAAGTATCCGACTACCCGCAAAACAATAATTTTTTGAAATTAATTCTGTACATCAGAATACTCCGTTACGTTTTCACCTTGAAGATTCGAAAAAGTGACAGAAGAAGATTGCCGGGATGCTTCCATCGGAGTTCTCCAGAAGGCTGAAAACTTTCGAGAAAGAGTCCCGAGGTTTTTTTTGGGTTACCGAAGTTTCCTTGTTAGGCAGTTGATGCAGCCCGCCACGTTCGAGACAGCTTACTCGCCAATTTCGTCGACTCTTGAAATAGCTTATTCAATTCATGAAACAGTACAATCAGTCCCAGTTCTAGCCTAGTTAGTTCCCGATCATATTCACTGTTCAATGTCTATTGTGCCTACGACAGAGCACCGCCACGAGTCCCTCTGTTTAATCGTAAGACTGGGTTTTGCAGGTGGCTCTAATAATGCACTCGCGAACTGAACAAAAAGGATTTACCGTACCGAATACGGCCGTTGCCGCGATTGTGTTTTACCTTGACGACTAAACCTCGAGATTAACAATCTCCGTACAACCGTTTGTATCTGCAAATTCTTTTTTGGTAATAATGCCTCGCGAAAATTAAAACACGTTATAATATTGTACAAAAAGAATTAAGAGATTCATCCTGTTTTTTCGTATCCTGAAAATTTTTCGAATTGCCGAGTCATAAAAGTTCTGACGAATGCCAGAAGGAAAAAGACATTGTAATGAGTAAAACGGAAACTAGACTCAAAGGTCCTTTAAAGCCAGTGAAATTTATTATCGAAGCGAATATAGTAAAGATATTAGATACCGTGACGTTCCCTTCAATGGACAAAAAAAGAAAAACGTGGTAAAAAGGAATGAAATATCATCCTAGACCCTTTCAAACCGAATACCGTAGCGCGCGACGCTCTTGGAATATTAACAACAAACGGAGGACAGAAATCGATTGTGGGTCAAGCAATTTTCAAGTTTAAAAGGGGATCGGTAAAATACATATAACGAAATGAATACCGTGAAATGGAAAAAGGGGAGAGAAGTGCCCTCTCTATCGAGACGAATCCTTTATTTCTGCTGGTCGTTTCCTGCCTCTCACGTTCTCAAATCGAGAGATCCTATTTGCCTGAAAGAGAATCGACAGCGTGTATTAACATTAATACGGTTCCGAGGACACCGAGAGCTTTCAGTCGACGACTGAGCAAAGATTCTCCCCAAGGATCAGGCGAACGAACCATCGCCGTGCCGCGCGCCATGCCACACCGGCGACGATGACATGTTATCGGCTTCCCGGAAAAAAAATCGAACCAGCTTTTACATTTTACTCGGCGCTTAATCAACCGTATCCTCCGTCCACGTCATTGATTTCCAACCAGACAAATTCGATTCTTGCGCGTCCATATCGATTGCCGGATACAGTCCTCGACAAAATAATAAGACACTCAACGTATTTTTCAATTTCTTACATTTACTCTTACATACTATCTCCATAGTAAATACCTATTTCGAGTAGGTACGAGCGTAATGTATTCTACGAATATAAACTCAAATCTATGTTTACTCCAACCAGTTAATTTATGTTTTACATTTTAATAAACGATTTTGAAAAATATTGTGTTGCAGCCTCAGGATGATAGCAAGGACAACCGCGAACCTCCACGCCACAAGGACCCCGAAATCGTGTCCTGTGCGAGGCAACCTACGAGAATCGAAACCATCGCGGAATCGCCGTCGGAGTGTATCTCTAGGAACAGTTCCTTGGACAAATCGGAGAAGGATATTCCCGTTCGCGATACGAACTCTGTCCTCGAGAAGATTGCTGAATTCCACAAGGTATGTTCAATTTCTCTGCCGTTCTTATCTCGCGTTATAAATTTTTTATTTTCATTAGAAACAACGGACGTAAACGTGGACAAAATGAGAAATAGCTTGACGGTAGTTTGAAGAATAGTTGGGAATTTTTCTACGAGATTGTAGTTGTAGTGTAGTGTTATGCGGGCGTGCGTGTGCGTACGCTCGCGTTAATTTTCCGTTTACTATCTTCTTCGTGGCGAGTGGCGAGACTATGTCGCGGGATATACATATATGCGTACATGTACGTACGCGAATGTATGAACCTAGATACCTTCATGAATATACGGGCAAAGACCTGAACTTAAACAAACGTCAGATAAGTTTAGTGGACGATGGCATAATGTATGGAAGATTAAAATCACGCACACGCGACAGCCACTGATAACCGCCGAATAGAGGAGCTAAGTCACGTATGCGGGATAACGGCCGTTAAAGCGTTGAAACACTTGTATTGTTATTTCCTTGTGACGCAATAAAATTTCGCTCGTCCGCGAAAGCGACAAGAGACTAGGACCCTGTGGTTTTTTCGACAAACGTAACTACGTATAGAAAATATAGGTAAAAGTCCTCATAGCCAATAGAAACGTCCTATAAAATACAACCGCTGTTATATGGAGTTTGTTTTTCGTACAAAAAGAATTTTGTTTTAACGAATTTTCTCTCGTCTCCTTTGTTTTCAAAGTCAACTGGAAAATATAAAGAATTCGGTGGCTATTCGGTGTGTGTTTCCCTCGCTTAAAATGCACATTCACAAAGGACCTATAAAAGTCCGACAGGTTTTTCGGGTGCATTTTTCTAATCTTTGATTCAACTAAATTCGTCAAGATATCGTGAATATTTCAACCATGATAATTTCGTTGAAAAACATAGTAAAAAATAATAAATAAAATAGAGAATGTATAAATTGATAAATAAGAAAGGTTATTTGAGGGGTTTAAAATAGGGAGAATTGAAATAATTTGTACATGAAAAATGAAGAATATTAAGGTTATATTATAGCTTTATATGTTAGAATAGTAGAATAGAATAATAGCAGAAGATTTTGCAATGCGCAGGAAATGTTAAGATTTGTTGGGCATAGTTATTCGCATAGGAAAACTTACAAACGAACCTCCTCTTATCCGCTCACCACCGAATGTCTTGCGTCTAAGGTCCGCTGCTAGATGCTCGACAATGCCCAAGGACCATTGTCTAGAAGCAGAAGTAGTTGAGCTGTCAAGGTAGCTAAAGAGCTATTGCCACCACATCGCGCATCGTTGGGATAGCCCGCGGCTCTATATCTCTTCGTCTCTACTCTCCTCGCTCCGTTGTCACTCCACTCCGCTATTACGTTTGACAGACAGCGCAAACCTGCAGACATACTCTCGCCTAACACAGCCATAGAAGTCGTGACTAACGTGTTGTTCACACTCGGACACGCGATCTCGAGAGGATAGCTAACTTTCATACGTGGATCCAGCCAGCGAAATCAAAGTCTCTAGGATATAAGAGAGGTGGCAAAGTCTCTCCAGGTAAAACAGTTTCGGCAAAGTTTCAAACAATTTTCTTTGACAGTAAATGCAATGGGAATCTTTGATGTGCAAGATGCTGCCAAGTTAAAGTCCACCTGTCCACTTTTATAATCCATTGTTCGTTTTATCCTAAATGACGTGTCAAAATTTTATTAAGTTCGGAATACTTTCCAGATAAATGTACCTAGCAAACTGTACTATTTTCTAATTTTTTCGCGGGGGGTTTAAGCAAGATAAATTACGCATGTTAAAAATATTTCATCGAAATCGATTAACCGCTTTACGAGTTATAAACGATTAGAAAATAGTCGAGAATTTTTCTTGTTTATTGACTTTTCATGAAATACGAATCAAAACGATTTTCTACGTTTCACCGTGAATGGATCATCCGGGATGCGGTTCTAAAGTCTATATTCGCCTTAACGGAGTTGGTTGGGAGTCCGCGAGTTCCCTCGTTCACGATCTGAAATAGAAATGCGAAATTAATATATACATATATATGCGGCATCGCCGAAACTTTCCTAAATATTCGTGAGGACTGTGCCGCGTTTCTGTGCAGCATCGACACGCGCGCGGCAAGGATGCAACGACCAGCTCGCTTCATCGCACCCTGAGCATTCATACGACCGCAATCGAGCAAACCTACATGGTCGAAGAATGCGACGAGAACGACTATCACCTCGATCTCGATTCCTACAAACCGGTGCAGCCATTCACAATCGACCATGGCGTTGCATTATTTCCTGTCGCTGCGCCGCACTCCGGAATGGATTTGCATCTTCTCCAGGTAAACCTCTTCTCCCGTATACAAACGCATAATATGCTCTTTGTTTTCCTCGTTTTCTTCTTTATTCTTTTCGTAATACCTTAGCAATCGAAGACCTCGGTGCGAACACAAGACAAATCTATTTTACCATGTTTTGTCAAATCACGGTAATTTATTTAACGAAACAGAAATATTTTTGAATAGATAAAATGACAGAGGAATAGCAGATATACTGTTTCTTGTATTTTCCAGATCATGCGATCATGTTTAAATTTATATTGCGAATTCTTTCAAGTACGAGTCATCAATTGTAAAAATTTCGATTTATTTGATTTTCGCACCGAGCTCTCCCCGATTCGAGTGGCGCATGGCTTTACAGCTTAGAAACTACGCTTTGATCCCGTAGAGATTCAATCCTGCACGAATAAACCTGATTTCAATTAGTTGGAAGTGGATAGAGTGTATATTCGTGTTCACGACGTAGATTGAAAGAGTTATGGAACTTTTTTAATAGATTCCATTTTTTTTTTTAAAAAGAACGTACGTAGTTTTAAATGAAACTTGACAAGATTCCGAATCAAGGTGAAGATATTTTATGGGAAAGGGTATAGCCGGATAAAATAGTCAAAAATTCCCTTGAATCGAATTGTATCGACGAACGCGTTTTGATTTTTTGCAAGCAGGATTTTCACTTAAAAAATCTGAAACCAATCGCGAAGTATGCATTTGGGTTCTTGACATGAATCAGATTTTTCAAAGAATTTTTAAACATAATTAACTAGAGAAAAATAGACCAAAAACTGATTGTTTCGATTTTACCCCATAAAACTACCCTCCCGATCGAGATACAGTTCGGTTCAAGGGCATTTTTGACTATCTTATCCGGCTGTACCCTTTGAAAGAGTAAAGCATATCCGCTACGTACGTGCCATTCAAAAATCATGAAGCGTCCCCGTGCAATTTCCAGTGAAAAGGATCGCGAAAGACGTGCATTTTTCGGTCGATTAAGCGAAAAGTGCCTTGTAATTCCCGGTTATTTATCCGGGGCGCGTTTCTGCGTAAACAACTGCGATGATGCGGGAGTTGCAAAAGTGGGGGTGGGGGTGTGTGGGAAGGTGGTGGTTGTAGTGGTTGTGGTGGTGGTGGAGCATAAAGACACGACCTTACCCTCGGATGATTTCGAAATATTAATACGAGCAGCGTTCAGCTATTTTCATAGTTGTGGGGGCCGTGGCCGTAGCGTGAAGATAAAAGGCATCGTCGTCGTCGTCGGTGTAGTTTTCCTTGCACTTCAAAAGGATTTCAAAGGGGGCCAAACCTTACCGAGACCTACCTTGAGAGAGTATATCTCATAGAAATTCACGTGGAAGAGAGAGCAGAGATGGGGCGAGGCAGAGAGAAAGGGGGAGGGGATAGGGATGGGGCAAAGATCCGTGAGTAAGAAGGGGTAGCACAGCCAGTCAGAAATGAAAAGGATTAAAGGTGAAAGACGGCCAGAAGACGAGGGGGAGGACAGTTGGAAAGGCAAAACCAGGTCATCCTTTCGATGAAAGTGCTCTTTTTGTTAATTGGCCGCGTTTAACGGGGAAAAGGAGAAGGAACTCTTCGCTGTAACCGCATGATTAATATTCAAGCCGTGTAACACAATCGATTCTTTTCCTCTTTTTTCCGTCGACACTGGAAAATGCGAATTTCGAACGCTCAAGGTAAAAGAAGAGTACGTTCGTGTTCGTTCCTTCGTGCATTGCCTCTCCCCCCGAGTCTGTTGTAAAAGCATTTGGTGTGCAACCCTTGATTTACTTTTACTCAAATGTTTTGTAGGGTTACGCGCAACCGAAGGGCTGTTAGAGATGCTATCCGACGTTTCAGCGATCGACATACAAATAAACGATTGGTTTTGCGGTATCGTCGAACGCGTCAAAGTGACATTTTTTTCGTATATCTTCCGTATAACACGTAACAAAAACATCCTACGCTTGCTTACGTAATAAAAGCACGGTGTAACTGTCGCAGCAGCTGTAGTGATTAAAAATAACAAACTTTAGCAGGGTCTAAAAAGCGTGGTAACATTTTTGTTACGGATAGAAGTGCATTTCTGTTTTTTTGCACGATAGACTGATGCGTGCGAAATTAATACCAAGTGTGAAATGTAAAATATTGTAAGGAAAGTAATGGAGATATTTAGTGCAACGAAATTATGTAGGTATAATTAACGAAATAAAAAATCTGCGATTGATAGTTCGGGTGAAATAAATTTAGTGTCGTAAATAATTTTCGAACTATAAGAGGACACCGTACATGGCGATAAGTGATGAAAAGCGATGTTTTTTCCAACGTAACCGAATTAACGGTATTTGCGAGCGACAAGGAATTGCGATAGGAGATGCACACGACAAAAGTATATCGCGCTTGGCGTAGTCCAATAAAAAAGCAATGTGGTCACTATAAAACGTACGGAAATGCATATGTAGAATATCATGGGGGATACGCCGACTATCCATAAATTAGCATACTCGCATTCCGACGAAGATAAATAATTTGACGCGCATATATGTATACACGTACATGTGCCCTCGACTGGGCCCGTGCTTCTGTAAGTGTTCGACGCGGCGGCGCGGCCGGGCTGCACTCAGAGGCGGCCGCATAAAAGCTCTTCTAAATGCATTAGAAGTTCCATCAGGCTTATAAACACAGGCCACGATGAACGTGGTTTTCGCGCAGTACCATTCGCTGCACACCGCAACCGAACACAGAGATCACTGAAACGATCTTAATAGCCCTTAGATTGCGATCAAGCGGGAATTGCTCGGCGCGTGATTTTTTCCACCGTTCGTTAGCGCATCGATTGTGTTGGGTCCGTTTCTTCGGTGTTTGGAATTCTTATGGGAACGATTTATCGCGTGTCACAGAGAAAACGAGAAACCACAAAATTGGTACGTACAGTCCTCGAGAAATTTTGAAAATATCATAAGTGTCTTATTATTTTGTCGAGGACAGTAATTGTAATTTTCGATAGTCGGAGTTTCCGTTCAAAAGTATTCGTACGATCGAAGTTCCATTTATCGTAGTTTATCTTACTGGGAAACTTTGTACAGATACGAAAGAATAGTATTCTTTGTGCGCGCGACGCGCGATGGTCCACCTGGGAGGCAATCCATCTCTGAATGGCGGGGCATAGAAAAAATCGTAGAAAAAAATGTTATAAATCAAAATTAAATGTTATCGGAGATTGCACACCCCTATTTCACTTCCATAGACCTGGACTCTCGACTAGAACGCGAAACAGTGCCTTTTTATATTCAAGGGAGAATTTCATTGTTTTAAGTGCTATCCGTATCGATACAGTTTTTATTCCCTATAAAATGATCGTGTGCATTATACCCATACTTGAAACGGTCGAGAGTCGTTTTAACGTTATGCTTGCCGTATCGGTACGGTACAATAGTTGAGAAAGAAAGTTAGTCGACAACATTTTTGTAAAATAATTTATTAAATTTTTTGAAACTAAATTCTCGCAGTGTCGGTTCGTCTGAAAATCAGCCTATTCGTATGAACGATGGTCGCGATATACTAAATTGGGTGAAATCGACTGCAAATACCATCTCGTTTTCCGCTCGAATATATTATACTGTATGCCTCGTTCATTATACGTTATTATACAATATGTATATATATATATATATATATATATATATATAATGTTTTCATTATACCTTCCCCAGCGCAATGAACACTCCTTTGAGCGCAAGTACGATACGAATTAATTATCTTAACAGAGGAATGTCCATATTTCGATATTTAGTCGAAATTAAAATATCTGCACCGTATTTTACTTTACGCTCTCTCATTTATCTGACTATACAAGTTATATCAACTGAATAAACTTTTCCAAATTATAACTCGGTTGCTATCGAAGAAAGGAAACTTACGAAATAGGATCGGTGCAGTTGCAAACTGCAACTTTAGCGTTTATCTTCTCGGGTAGAGGTGGTATCGATTTCTAATAACTTATCTAATAGAATAAAAAAAAATGGAAACGAATAGAATCCTTGAATCGAGAGGGTTAATAAGAAACTCTGAGAGTCTCTTCCTGCAGATTAGCTTGTGGCACAATATCTGCACCGAAATTGAGGGAAGCGTGTAGCGGCGGTGGTGGAGCGTGACACGCAGCAGCGAAAGGGTAGAAAAATCAATCGACATCGGTCGAGAACAGCAGGAAGTGCACGAAACGATCAGAAATCAGATTACCGGAGCGAGCTCCTGCGGGTCTTGCTTTGGAAAAGGGGGTTCCCGTGTATTACGAGCTGCTATCGCGGAATTGCACGGGGTATCTCCGTCGAGCAATTGTATCACAGGAGACTCAGACAGAGAGTCGAAGAGCAGTGGCTTAAAACGCTTTTAAGCGAATGCTCATTCAATCTCCGTGAACCTCGCTCCGGCCTTAGTTACTCAAAGGAGCATTCTTCGCTGGGCGTCCTTGCGTGTTTGGCTTTCGAAACAACCAATCTATGATTTTTAAAAACAACAAGCCGGGAACGAGAATAAGAAACATGCTGCTGCTCTCCGCTCGTTCTCCTGCGTTCTTAATGGTACAAACACAAAAGCTAATGCTATGCCGCTGATATCTGTTTCGGGTCGCGTTAGCTGTATCCCAAGAAAAACATCCTGTAAACAGCAGCCAAGTTCTCTACGGCCGTAAAAAGTTGTGAGATAAAAGAAAATACGGGCAACGTTCGTTAGCTTAGAAATACTCTTGCAATACTGAACAAAAGCGTTTTTCTTGGGATTTCATCAATTTTTGTTTGAAATTTTATCAATTATCAATTCATTAAATCCTAAACATTTTTTCATTGTTCCCGAGATATCGCCACTTTTTATTTTATTTTTTTTTTAATGTTTCGCCAATATTGAGACACGATAGCATTTAACAAGTGTACCCATTTGCATCTCTCCATCTGCCTCCAGTTCCGAGTTACAATCTTCTATAAAAACGGCCAAATTATTTCGCGTAAAAGATGGCAGTGCGACAACTTGGCTGGGTGCACTACCGTGCACCTAGATTTCTGCAGTAATTTCTAAAGCGAATATCGACGCAATTTAAAGCCAATCCAAACATATCGCGTCACATTCAGCGTAAGTAATTACGCAAAGCTGGATGTCAATAGACCGTTTAATACGATTTATTTGCTTTTGTTGCCGAGAATACTAATACAATCCATTTGTGTCGCGAATAATAGATTACTTCCATATTACTGTCGCAAGCAAGCGCAGTGAAAGCTACGCGCGCCAGCTATGATATTACCAAAATAGCTGGAATAACATTATAGTACGATGTAATGTAATGTATCGATTTTCGATGGAGACTGTATATTACATTTTATGCACTCGCTTCATGTAAGAATTAAAACACCGTCCTCATTTGGCTATTCCAGCCTAGCGTAACAACGACGTTGATAATTAATCGTCGACAGAGATTGTCAGCCAATAAATACCGAGATTACTGTCTTTACAAATACATAGAATCGAGAGAACGACGTAATACGTTCCACCACACAAAAAAAATATTTCATATGGCAGGTAGTGGCTCGGCAGCCCTAATCAAAATGTCAGCCTCCGTTAACCTAAACATTTATGTAATCCATTCAAATTGAATCTTAAGCTTGTTCACGGCTTCGACCCCGTTCGGCTGCAGCATATCGCAAGGTGCGAACTATTTATCTGTGAATAAATTAAGGAAGTTTTCGAAGGCGTGTGAAAAAGACAATTTATCAGGTTTTCACGAACAATGCACGAAGTCTCTCTTGAAATGCAAGAAAAGCAAGTCGTTAAATAAACACTAAAAAGCATTTTACAAATTAATTTGAACTTTGAACGTTTCTTGATCCTTGTGTGGATGATTTTCAAGAAAGGAGAAAATTTTTCGTTTGGTTCGATGAGGAGAAACTGTGAACACGAATGACACGAAAGGCACGTGCTCTGACCGAAGAGTATGGCAATGATTAATAAGGTAGTTTCTCTGTTAGGTGCTGCATCACGGTACAACGCTGGTGCACTGGGACACGGAAGGTGGTACAACAAGGACCGCGTTGGTTTACGGTCGTGTGGATCGTGCTTGCGGAACGTTCGTATGGGAGAAGCCAACTTGGGGTCTTCTGAAAACAGCACAAGTCGGCGGTGCAGCCTCGTCCGGCGATTTCTCGCTGACTGCCAATCCCGAGGACACGGTGCCAGCCGGCTTGCTAGGAAGGTATACAACGCCGCAGGCGGATTGCGCCTCCGTCACACTCGAAGAGGGATTTTTAGATCTCAGTTCCGTGAAGGAAGTGATGATCGGCTGCTGCGATCGGGACAGAGAGACAGACCTACGAAGCATTTGCAAGAGGTACGGGCTACCGGGCTCCTCCGACTCGTGTATCGGCCTCATGTACGGCTCAAGCCTGCCGGACAATCGACTGATGTTTTTGCTTTGCCCTCCGGCCCTCAGCAAGTAAGTACAGTAATCCCCATTCATTCTTCAAATCAATCCTTGATTCTGATGATATTTACTTGTGTAATTGACAATTCAAGTTTCGAGCGCAATCCTTCCTCGCGGCCGAAACTTTAATTGTCTATTACACAAGTAAATATCATCGGAATTATATAATATTTGATATGATTTTAATGGGAAAAATGCGATAAATATGCTCATCGAATCCATAAAAAATAATGAAAAATATAGAAGTTGGAAATTTGGATTAGCTATGTTTAAATGTCCGATAAAAGCTAAAGAATACTGTCTCTGGCGCATAAATGACCCGTGCTGGGGACTTGTATGGATAAAATACTGTATTTCAAATTCTTATTAGAACACAGTGTGCTTGCGCGTTTCGCTATAGAAACTACATCTACGCGATCAGTTTAAAGACACTTAACGCGGTACAATGAGCAATCGTCTCTGAATATTTATCGATCCCTGTTGGTATCAATTAGAGCAATTTCTGTGCCCGCATGTTGCTGTCTGGTTTACTGGCTGGTTTCCTGCCCGGTGGACACGGATTCTCTATCAAGTATTGATTCAGGATTTGAATACAACACAGAGACGTCGTTATTCGGTTAACGGTATTCAAGAATAGTTGCCGAAAAGCGAGGGCTCGCGAGCCATCGGACAGGGTGCGTCCGTTTGTTCTAGTTACATAGTTTGATCAACGATTCGATGGTATTGCCCGTTGACCGATCTCGCAAAAAAATTATCCGTGTCGAACGAATCTAATTACCCGATGGTCTCCGGTTGCCAATAGTAACTGAACTTAATTGCCTATTCATCAGGAAAACTTCTCTCATCGTTGAACACCAGTTGGAAAACTACCCTTTCGATCGCGAAAATCGATAGCCGCGCAACATCGGCGCAGCTGTGCCACTGTACACATTTAAAAATGCCGTGTAAACGAAGTGATTAGCGGCCGCGAGCAGCGTTAGAGATACGTATAAAAAATACCTACTGCCGCGAATCGAGAGACAGGATAATTGGACGTGTCCAACGGAAGTTAAATATTGGGGATGTGAATCATGGATGGCTCCGCTAGAATTACGACAATTAACTCGACCGTTGCATGTATTTTGCGCGGTTAAAATATCTGCATCGAAGGGCGTTGCGGTTCGAAATTGCAACGTACACTACCGGCCAAAATTTTCGAATCCGTCTTCATATTTTACCGGAAGAGCCTGTTAAACGTATTCCTCGAAAGTATTCCTCTGTTTTCGGATTAGACGGGGCCGGAGAGATTGCGCAATGCTATTTCTCAAAGTGTAAAGTCGTGAGAGAAAATCCCGGGGAAAAGAAGTTCGTTTGTTTGAAACCGCCGCGTGTCGAGACAGGGAGAAGAGGCTCTTTAAAAATCCATTGATATTCAGCAAAGAAAATACTTCCTTCGGAGGTACATCTCGAAGGGGTATATATTTTTAAAAATATCTTTGGAGAACAATGCGCCTTGCTCGAATCGCTTCTGCGACACAACTCTGCCGTCGCAATCCCATTGAGATATCTTTGAAACGCGCAGCTTGTCGCAAAGATTTTCCCAGACATCCTTTTCTCCTAATGAGTTTTCATATACTATGCTTACTTAGAATTCTTAACGAGCGACGATGCGCTTCCGAAAGACTTCACACGGAATAATTAAGGGTCACTTGTTGATTCTGCGACAATCTACATACGTATAACAAGCCTGCTTAACGTTACCAAGTTAAGTATATTTCTTAGCTATATTTACAGTGGAGACCGTGTTCAACGATTTTTCTTTCCATTCGACGAGGCATATTCCTATTTTTCGGAACGGAAGAAAATTTTTCACAATTTAATGGATAAGAAATTGTAGCGCGGCCAACTGCGCGTACATAGAAACGTTTGGCGTGCAAAATGGTCGGGACGGTTTACGAGGCTAGCAACGCTAAAGCTATTTTTGGGAAAGCCGTTTTAAGCAAAACACAATTTAGACGTTGTAGACAAGGTAAGACTTGTCCCTTCGAATCTTCCGCTGCCGGCCTCAATAGCTAATGCTGGTGTCATAAACCCCCGAGTTTCCGAAGGGTCTCGCCGATCGAGGTCCGATGGGTCCACTCAGGTACCTCGCGGGCCTGGGGAAAACCTTTACTTCTACATTGAAAACACCACGGTCACTTCCAGCATCCCCTAAAAGCGCGCCTCGAACGCAAGGGATGGTGGGGGTGTACTAGAATGTCGAGTACCTGATTGGCAGTAATTGTTGTTTTGACTGTCCAATCCGGTACGTTAAGAAAACACGGCTACGCCCTGTAAACGGGACTTTGAAAAGTCCCATGCGGCAGAATGGCGAGAAGCGCTAGAGACGTTTACGGATATACGAATAAACAACGGATATACGGATAAACGGTTAATTTCCGTTTTTTTTTAAATTCTCTTCTTTTTTATTATTAATTGTTGAAATGTACTTATTTTCTGTTTCAGAATATGGTATATGGGCCTCTGCTGGATCTTACGAGGCCTGAAACGGCAACATCAATTAACGGACCGTAGATCGCGGTGGCTAAAAGAAAAATACCTTCAGCTATACTTCGAGGATGGGTGCGTGGAACCCATAACGGCGGATGCAATAAGAGCGTTCGGTGGCCGCGATTGGTCCGCGACTGAAACAATCGGCACGCTATCACCGACGAGTAGCACACTGCGAAAACGAAACATTAAGGCGAAGAAAACGAAATCCAGTGGCAATATTCATGCATTGACAAAGGTATGTGCCGTGTGCAAATGATACATTTTCATTCGTTAAATTCATCCGAATTTTACAATACAATATCACATTGCCTGCCACGCTAGTCATGCATGTAGACGACAGAAAGTTAAAGAAAAAGAACGTGGTTAAAATGTTGCGTACCAATTGCAAAATTGATACCGAACGAAATCGTACGGTTATGTGAATACAGGATTTGAGCCTAAAACAGTATGAGACCTCGTCCTCGGACGGCGGCTTATCGTCTACCCCTCTTCGTCAGATCACGGGCAGCAGAGAAAGCTTGACGAGATTTATACCAGCATCCCCACGGTCTAGCAAAGATCGAATCCTCCCGCGTAGCCCGCCTGGTCCAGCCCAACGAATTATAACTTCTACTTTACCCTACTCCGGCTTTCAGAGGTAAATATCTGAATAATTCTACCACCGAAACACATAACCAACCATCGAGAGACCAAGGCACACGCCATTATCTCACCAATTAGGCATTGTCGAGGTGCATCGATCCTTTTACTTCCAGAGTTCTGCGAAATCTCGTTACTAGACTACGAAGCTCCGTGTACGTGCTCTTCGCCCTTTCGTTGCATTGTTTAGTTTCGTTTACCTTGATTCAGCTTTATTTAATATCGATAGTGTGCATCTCTACACGTCGTATGTACGTATTTACACGTAACACTGTGTTTAATACAAGCAAATAATCATTTAATAATCGAACAAAAAGTAATTGAGGCCACGATGGCATCTATAAGTTTATTGTACTGCTTTTGGTGTACGTGCACTAACGAAACTTGATCACGAAAAAAATTAATTTTAGATTAACCCGAGATTAGTTCATATCTTCGTGCTACCGTGAATTATTAGCGGTTACTAGATCTGGGTTAGGAAGAGCTAACTTGGGCTAGTATAACGCTCTGTATCTTAGAGCAGATGCCTCGTAAATATGGTAATTTATGTAGTATTAACTCTTTGACTTGCAATATCTCGTTAGACTCGTGATGAAGATTTCGAACAGACTCTACTGGATATACATACATATATATATATATGTATATGTATATATGTAGGTATGTGTTTCCTATGTTGTTAAGAATATTTAGCCGTTGAAAACGAATCGAAAGGTTTGCTGAAAAGTCAGGTTTTTGGACAGAAACGGTGTTCCCGTAGACTCGATAGTGGACACTGGCTCTCGTAACTAATGCGACCGATGTTTGAATTGGATTGGTGCAGCCTACTAGGCATCGACAGGGACAAAGACAGGAACGGATCCGGGATGTCGGGTGCACTGGAAACGCCCTGGCAAGTGAAAGCACGCACTTCCATAATGTACGAGACGCAGTTGAACTTCGTCGAGTTCGTCGCACTGTTCCGCTCGTTCAGCCTAAGAGCCCGAAAGGATTTGCGCGACCTATTTGGCCAGCTGGCGATCACCTGTCGCAGCCAGAGTGACGGTTCTTTGAGGGACTTCAATATACGGCCACCCGTGCTACGGCAGACCAGCGATGCAACGCCCCAACGAATCGGTCAGTTTTCAGTAATTTTCACGGTCCATTATCGAACCCCATACGCGCGTAATTATCGATTGAGTCTTCCTGCCCTCCAAGCAGTGTCCGAAAGGAATTTTCTCTCGTTTGCCCCCCCCCCTCCCCCTCAGCGCACAGTGCAGCATGCAATGGAGAAAAATCAAAATAATCATGGTTCGATTTTAATCTAATTATCCAAGAAAATTTGTTAGAGACATGTATTCGAGAAGTGAAATAGAGATTGAAAGCTTTTTGTGTGGCACTTGCAAGAAATTGGAGAGATAGTTGTCGAAATCGACCTCACCTATTTGAGCATCACCATCGGTGGCTTGGCATGGAAATAAATATTTTAAGTGAGAAAGAGATGATTCAACCCCTGCCATGTTCTAGTCGAGGAAGACCTCTAAAATCCTTTGAGGATTTATCAGATAAAACGAAGAAACGCCGCGTCCAATCATTGGTGTCCACATATTTGTGCGAAGAACTGAATTTTCAAAAAAAAAAAAAAAAATACGAGATACTAAGATCGTTTGTTAACAAACTACATGAAAACTGTTTGCCTTGTATCAAGGTCTTCAGATATATTAAAAATTCTTTCTTACCACGTATCTCAATTACCGAAGTGTCTGCCGAGGTTTTTATGATTTTTGTCTCGAATGTCCATTTACAAGCCGCACTGTTGTGCAGCGTTGCAGCTCATCAGGGAAGCCGAAGACGCACCGACATGCGATGCTATCGATAGAGGGTGGACTAGGATTTGAGCAACACACGGGAGGTCTATCGGGGTCGATAGATGCTCCTGCAAGAGACCTAGTTTCCGGTATCAAAAATATTAGCTCCCTTACGTTTTACCAGATTATTGCGGTGTTAGACCATTAGCCTCTTCAAAATAGAATTTTCTCGTAAATATAAGTAATAATTTAGTCATTCCTACATCGCGTACCGGATAAATCATAATTTAAACAACACATCCGATCAATTTTATTTTTCAGCGTTCAAATCATAGGTACTACAATCAAAATTTATTTGTCTTTAAGCTGAACAATTTGGAACTAGGTCATTTGTTTTTTTTCGATAAATAAAATTCTCTGACAAATAAAGCCATCGGATTTCTTTATCGAATTCCGAGTGATCCCCTGTGATAGCATCAATTCGTCTTCAGACCTCTGATAAAGCTGCCTGCAACGCCGACGAGAAAATCCGTTTCGGCCACGGCCTACGGTAGCGAAACCTCAATCAATAACACCAATCTGAGCCGTGAAAGCCTGAAATCTTTAATCTTTACGCATGTTCGTATCTATCGCAACCCTTTTTCTCGTTTTAACTTGGCCAAACGCGTTCGAGTCCTTGACATAGGGTCCGGTATGTATCTGGAATCTGGAACATAGCTTGCGTATCTGTGTTTTGCATGCCCCAGAGGTCAGCGGAAGATACGGAAGATACGCGATGCACAGATGTTGGGAAAGCTCGTGTGTTTGTGGCCTGGACGTTTTTTTCAAATCTATCGAATCTGAAATACCACCGTGGATGCTCGAAAATTCTTTTTCCTTTAGCATTCTTTTTAAACGAGCACATTTAATCTCCTAAACTACTTCGTTTTGTAGAACCATAACATTATTGAAGTTTGTTGACAGGTCTGCTCACGCGGAATAACTCTATCGACTGTCACGAGTACAAAACTAGCAGCAACCTGCAGAAGAAACAAGTTTTCGATGCGGTGGCTGCTGCCAGTATTGTCAATAATTGTTCCGGCGTCGACACATCGAAATCACAAGTCATCACGCTGGCAACGTTCACGAAATTTTTGGAATCGCGACAGCAGGAGAAACTGACGGACGAGGAGATCAAAGCACTCGTCAAGGTAACAACTTGTTACAAGGAATTGAAAATGTCTGAGCGAAATGTCTGAATGATCTTTGCGGTATTTTGGAATTAGTAAGATTTGTGAGAGTCGCAACGTTACCATTACAACCGGAGTTACCGTGTACATAGAATTGTATTTGAATACTCGCGTACGAGAACGACATATAGGGGATAGCACAATCAACCAGAACGATTTGCTCTGATTCCAGCGACACGAGCCGGACCCAGCGCTGCGTACACAATGGTGTTTGTCTTTCGAGGGCTTTGCACGGTACATGATGGACAAGGACAATTATGCTTTCCCAAACGAGTACGCGACACCGTCCGAGATTGAAATGCAACAGCCATTGTCCCAGTATTACATCGCCAGCTCGCATAATACTTATTTGACTGGCCATCAGCTCAAAGGAGAATCTTCCGTTCAACTTTATTCTCAAGTTAGTACAAGTATTGCCATGGACGGAATAATTCATACGTCCACGTATTTACGTAACAGTATTTAGAAAACTGCAAATCCCAGAGTTGTCGGAATTTTTATTTATTATGCAAAAGAGCCTTTTAGCATGCGTCGAAGTAATTCCAGGCGGTTCCCGCAGGGCCGCCTGTGCTGGGCAGAAGTAGGAACTGCGGGAAGTTTTCCTGTAACGCGGAAACATCGGCGCGCGGCGGCAGTTTCCTGTGCTCTCGTGACAGTAAATTCGTTTCGCAGGTACTGCTGACGGGTTGTAGGTGTGTGGAGCTCGATTGCTGGGACGGCGATGATGGGTCTCCAGTTATTTACCATGGGCACACCTTCACCACCAAGATACCATTTCGCTCGGTCGTAGAAGCAATTGACAGAAGTGCTTTTGTCAGCTCCCCATATCCCGTGATTCTCTCCATCGAGAATCATTGCTCCCAAACTCAACAGGCGAGGATGGCCCAAATCTTTCAAGTACGTTATCGCTAAGCGGACAAGTTTTTAACAAGTTTTGCAATCGGATTCGAGATTCGACAAACTTATATCCAGTTGCGATACAGATTAATTTTTGCCAATAGCCAACATCGTTAGTAAATTTGTATTTTTTTTTCTGTGTTTTAGTCGGTTTTCGGCGACAAGCTCGTGACGAAATTTCTGTTCGAGTCAGATTTCAGCGACGATCCACAGCTACCATCGCCGTCGCAGTTGCGACATCGAATATTGATCAAAAACAAAAAAATGGTGGTGGATCCTACCGGTCCACTGGCACACGCTCACTTGCCTCACCGTGGCAAGATGCTCATGTCCGATCGTGCATCTTCCATGAAACAGATGCGCACTGACGTAAGCGCTGCTTCCGTCGTTGAATATTTCAGCGAGGACGATGACGACGAGGAGGACGATGACGAGGACGACAATATTGACGGTGAGCCAAATTACTTTGAAATATTTTCACCGGCAAACTTACGAAACCCCCAACATCTCGCTTCCCGGAACAAATCACAGTCCTATATGTATCTCTATCGAAATACAAACATGTGACTAATAGACTAGCAGTAATATTCGACCAGTTTCGTCCTTTTGGACGTACACTTTTTTTAATATTAAACCGTACAACTCGATACAAATCTGTGAAAGTACCGTATGTACTTTTCAAACTGTTCGAGTTTCCTATAATTGCTTCTCCAAAATTTCTCCAGCTAACTTTACATCATTGATCCAAGAAAGTCTGTGGCAATCTTCGAGAGTGTTAAACTCGAGTTTCATAATCTATTTCAAGCCATGGATTAACCTGAATACCAGGACCATAAGATTTCCCATTATTTCATCCGTTTCAATTGTCTATCTTATCCATCGACTCATCGCTGCACAAACGTTTCAGACAATCGGGAACAATTGGTTCTTGAAAACATGTATTGTCTTGGCACAAGTTCGTTCTTTAAAACAAAACAATTGTTCGATTAGACTTATCGTACCGAATATATTTCATTTTCTTATTATCGATTCCAAGAAAATATTTTTTAATACATTTTAATAAATTCCATTGAATTTTAATGAATTTTGTTTGCAGATAACTCGATTTCCAGTTATGAGAGGTACCTAGGGGGGATGCAGGTGCCGCATAGTCGATTAAAATCCGATTCCGCGGTAGACGACAAGTCCCAGAAGCAAAGTAGCCAAATAGCTAAGGAACTCTCGGACTTGGTAATTTACTTGCAAGCGATTAAATTCCGAGGATTAAACACAACGCCGGGAACCGCAGCGACTGGAAAAACGCGTCATCAACCGCACACAGGCCCTGTTCAGAGGCATAGTATCGCTGGTATAGCAACCTCCAGCATACCTGGCACTTCCGGTTCACCGCAGTCGTTGTCGACGTCGGCCTCGCTCGCGAGCGGAAGCAGCAACATCGACAATCTATTTAGGTTAGTTTCCCGATACGGTGTCATCTCCGTTACTGTCAAAATTTTCATCTCCCATTTAATTAAAAAAAAATTACATTCTATTTGTAAAAATTGAAATTGCAATTGACCGATTTCAGAACGAATCGCGGCATCCCTGCCTGTTTCCAATGCTCTTCGTTGAACGAGAGTACAGCGAAGAAGATCTGCAGGAAACAACCTTTAGCGGTTCTGGCGCACTCCGAGACTCAGTTGATTCGTACATACCCAGCTGGAATGCGTATCGATTCCACGAACTTCAATCCCGTGATCTTCTGGGCCTTCGGGATTCAAATGGTGGCGCTAAATTATCAAACGGACGATGCAGGATTGAATTTGAACGCTGCTATGTTCGAGCAAACTGGACAGTGCGGATACGTGAGGAAACCATCGGTGATGTGGGACAAAGGACACATGATGTACAGGTATTTATCAGTCTGACAATATTCAATTAAGAGTCTAATTAGAAACGTGTCAAGTCTAAATAAAATTGACAGTCTAGCGTCGCACAGTGTGTCCAAACAGCGAAATCATGGTCAAAACCTCGTACTAATTTGAACTTGAGTATAAAAAACAAAATGGCGAATCCAATATGGCGGACATGTATACCAAAAAATTGTATTTTTGTATATAACGCGTTAATTAATCATACTAACCTCGGAGTAGTTCCTATTTCCTATATCTACTGTCAATCTAACATGCGTTTCATCAACTACCAGACGATTCAACCCTTGGGACAAGGAGTTTGACGGCCTGCACTCGGCGCATCTAACCCTCTCCATAGTCTCCGGTCAGTACGTGTCCCCGACGAACTTCATGGCGAGCACCTACGTGGAAATCGAGTTAGTCGGGATCCCGAGCGACTGTGCCAAGCACAAGACCAAAGTAGTGCAGAACAACGCTCTGAATCCCATCTGGAACGAGCGGTTCTGTTTCCAAGTGATGTTCAAGGATCTGGCGTTCCTGCGTTTCGGGATCGTCGAGGCTAGTTCCCACCACGTGATCGCTCAAAAGGTGGTTCCCTTGAAATGTCTACGTCCTGGGTACCGACACGTTCGACTTAGATCCTGCAAGAACAAGCCTTTGGCCCTGTCCACGTTATTCATCTATTCCCGCTTGGAAGAAGAGAGTTTGGACTACAACACCTGCTGCCGCGATCACAAGGAGCCATCGAAGCGATCGTTAACCGGTAAGGAGCCGGAGAAGCTGACCACGGTAGACCCAGGACTGGGCGGAGTGACGTTGAAGAGAAGAATGTTCTTCCTGATGGTGTTCCACGTGGTACCGAACGAACCGTACACCATTCTGAAGGTCACTCAGGAGAGCACCACGCAGGAAGTAATGTTGCAAGCTCTACAAAAGGCTGGGATCCCAGCAGACCGGGTAGACGAGTACATCTTGGTAGAGGAGGTGTCCCGAGGCTGGGAGAAGAAGGACAAAGAAGAGCTACCGACTCAAAGAGTCCTGGACCCAACGGAACGTCCGCTTCAAGCCCAAGCCCTGTGGAAAGGTCAGGGTCGGTTCCTGTTCAAACGAGTCGGCGACGATCCCAGCACCAGAGCTTGGCTGGCTTCCATCAGGAGCACGGCTGGTCACTCGAAATTGGACTCCGAGCGGGACATGTCCACCCACATTTGGGACGAGACCGACACCTTCCTGGTCTGCATATACAATGTCTCTCCGGACATTCCTTACGCGATCCTGCGAGTCAGAGTGAGCAGTTCGGCTCAGGATGTCCTGGCGCAGGCGCTGGTGAAGGCTAGGCGAATGGAGGACCCGATGAAGTTCGCTCTCGTCGAGGAGCTGGAATGGGGAGGCACCGGAGCCGTTGGAAGTGGCAACAGGCAGCTCAGAGTCCTGCGCGACGATGAAAATGTCTACAGCACGCAGGCGTTCTGGAAGACGCTGGGTAGATTCATCTTGAGAGAGCGGGAGCAGGTGATCCCCAGACGCCATCTGCTTCCGGCGACCTTGGACAGGTTGAGCAAAGGTTTCGGCGTTGGTAGATCGGTCTCTCTACCTGGCTCCAGCAAGGAGAAGGCCCCTGTTTCAGAGGCACTGTCCGATCCGACGTCCAGGGGGGCCAGACATCGTCTGCTCACTCCTGGACGCAGGAGAGAGGTCCATTCCGATGGCGAAGACGCCAGAGAGTCTGATATCGTTAACGCGGCTCTGCACCTCAAGAAACTCTCCCTAAGGAAGCTACGGGTATGGAAGTCATAGTGGCAGTCCCGGGCGACGTCGATTTCATCGATCTTCGCCACTCGGAGGAACGAGTCGTAAGTCCCCCACCCTAGACCGTTGCATTTTCGGAAAACGGAGGCTAACGAAACTAGTCAGCCGCTGAACGGCGATATACACGCGCATATACATACACACACACATACACGCGCACACACTTGACGCGAAACCCGAACGGTCGAAACAGCCTCGTGTCTACGAACACCATTGGAACACGCTGTCGAACCAAACAGACGCCTAATTGTACTCGACGGCGATCGATCATGCGGATCGGAGTCAGGCGAACCCGGTTTTAAACGAGTAGTATGATTGAGACAGACGGAGTTTGATTGGACGTAGTATTTCTAAGGATTCCCGAGAGTCTCGACGCGCGCGACGGTCCGACTACCCTGTCGATGCGGGACTATTTATCGTTTGCTTCGGTGCTGATACTCTTTTCGTTAACCCTGCTGCGATCTTAGGAGAAGACAAGTACTCTGTATTTTTCAGAGTTGAAGGTTCTCCAAGTATCGATCGGAGAGTTGGAGGAACTCCTCGGATCTCTTTTATCGATTCTCCAATTAATAGCAATTTAGTTTAAAATGGTTGAGTATTTTCAGAGTGTGTCCTAATTTTTAGAGAAATAATCTATGTAAATCGAATTTTGCACATTCGCAGCCAACGATATACGTAAAAGCGGAACACGGGTCAAGATTGATCCGCCTTTTTCTAACGGTTCAGAACCACTTGGTAACTATGACTAATTATAATAGTGAAATTATACGGTCGAGAATCTATGATCGTAGCAGGATTAAAACGCGCACAGTAGCGTTTCTGTGCTTATCGGCAGAATTTTCGATTGTTTCGTCGCGCCGGATACAAAACGAGTTCGATAACGGCAAGCGTAAACCGTGATTTAATTTTCTAACCAATTTTCTAGTCATTTTCTAGTCTACTATATAATCGTCGTTCGAATTTCGTTTTCTTTTGCGAGGACAAATAGGGCTACCGAATTCGGCGCTTCCCCAAGCATTTCCCAAAGAAATACTCACTCAGAGATACCATTGAATCGCAGCATTCAGTTTTCGACACGATTAGTTTATTTCAGTTTCTAGATCGCGACGTAATCCTGTTTTCCATATTTTTGTATACGCGTGTACATATTTTTAATCTAAACTATATATTTTAATATGTGTATATATATTTACATTTAACGGATACATTGTACTTAAAATACCAAAACCAAAAAAAAAAAAAATAAGAAAGAAGATAACAAAAATTCTATATCGTCGTGAGATCACGGAAAGAGACTTCGTTGAAAAGTTGAGAAACTAGTCAAAGTTCATTTCGATGACGAAGCCATTATATCAATTTCCAATATCGATGTAACTTACACCGGGACCTGATTCTTTTTTATAAGCATTTACTTACACCCCCAGTTATTAAAACGCTTGCACTTTGAGTACCTGACTCTCATCCGTGGACATTCTCTTTTTATTATTCTATCGAAAGCAGAAATTAGACGATTAGCAACGATCGACCGATCGCACATGATTCGAATGCAAAGTGAAAGACGTCTAGTCAAGCTCTATCACCGATGTATCCTCTCGAATCGAGGTGTGTATTCAATGATTTTATAGGTGCGAACTCACCCATTCGACACGAACGACAATGGTTCACGGAACAAAGTTCTCGCGACACGTTGTCAACAGCCGAGTCTTTGTCGAATAAAAGAAATTAAGGCGAAAAAGAGGAGGAATGGAAACAGTATTAAATCCTAAAACCACCGACGTAATCTTCGGTGGATATGACAAAGATCATGCTAGGTCAATGACCGCTCTCGTTCGTCCGCGAAAGAAACCACGGTTGTAAATCCGGAGTTCGATGATCAAGTAACCGCTCGAGATCATCGATGAAAGCTACCTTCGCTGAATTCGTTTTTTTTTTTTGGTAGCCAATTCTATCGTTCTAATATTGTAAGTGATCGCTATGACTGGGACGGGCGGATTCTACGGTCGAGGGAAAACAGTCTTGAGCGGTTAGGTGAGCTTTTATCTTAACGTTCGCGCGCATAGTCTCTTCGCCAGTAGTTCGGAGAACTATGAAAATCTTGTCGATCCCCCCCCCCCCTTGCTCCCCCAGCTAATGATCAATATCATAGAGAAAATTAAAAACGCCAGTCGACGACGTTCTATCACCACGGAGTCATCTGTTTTATTATTTCAATTGTTACGAGAATGCAGTGCGGGCAATGTTTGTACATATTCACACATCGTCTTCTCTGTTACTATTATACATAATAGATATTATATTATTATTATTATTATTATTATTATTATTATTATACATATATATGCATATACACATGTGTATATATATGTATATATAATCAATTATACAATCGACGAGAGTTCTTAACGCGCGTGGAGTCTTGCTACTTGCGAGGAAACGTTTGACGCTTGTGCGAACAATTCCGGTAGAATGTTAACCCTTTCTCAAAAAAATCTGAACCATGCAAGAAGTAAGAAGTATGAAAAATTCAACCTATTCGAGCAAAGTATATTATTGGGCGGTTCAAGCGTCTTGCGCACCCTTCGTTACAAATCATGTTTATTATATATATATATATATTAAATTTTGTGTGTTTCGGCGCACGGTTCGATCATTAACAGACAACCAGTAAGTTTGCAAATTAATTTATCTGAACGTTTAGATCCCTGTATGGATCATTTTCAAGAGAGACACACAAAATTTAATATACATTACATTTTCGATCGAGAAGAATTTCAATATATTTATTATATATTGTTGATACTGAGGCGAGTAAAAAGGAGAAAACAGTAGATGAATGTTCCTTTTGCAATCGTTGCCCCTTTACCCTCACCCCCACCCGCCCCCGGACTGTTTTTGAGCGCAGTTACCGTAAAACACGAGAGACCAAGGAGCGTCGGTCGTTTTCCGTTATTCGAGCGTCATTCCAGTTGCTTCGGCGCGGCGGTATAACGCAAATAACGCAAAGAACGCAAACATTACAATATACTGTCGACTCGTTTTTCGGTATTGTATACCGATCGAGAGATCCAGCCTAACTACTTTTTCTCACTGTATAATTCTATGTATAGGCGGTGAAATAACTAGCGCAGAATAATTAATACGAAGTCTTTCTATATACCGCGGGCCGGAGACGCCACGAACACGTTGCCCTTCGTCTTCCATTCGCTAGCATATTTCTAATAACGTGTTTTATACTTTCGATGAGCCACGACTGACATTTTTCAAATGTATACTCGTAACGCGTGATCTTCCTCTGACGGGGTGTATCGGCGACACCTCGAATCCCGGAGACCTAATCTAATATCGCTTTTTCGTCTAGGCACCGCCGACTCCCCCACGAGAATCGATATTCGCTTGAATTGATGTGCTTGATGACAGATTATCGTAAACATAAGAAAGTAAGATAGAGCGAACGATATAATAACGAGAATAATTTATCATAGACTATACGGGTTCCTGGGATATCGGAGCGTCGCGGAGAACGCCTCGAAGAGAAAACACACATAATTTTTATTAGAGAGATTTCGTGGCGCCGCTGAGTACCCTAATATATTTTTCGACACCACTTCCTTAGTATTAAACTATCCCCCGTTATCTTCGACTAATATGATAAGCGATCAACTCGACAACATATCTCGACGCAGGTCGCGAAACACGGATGATCGAATGAAAGTATACGAGCCGGGGCGACCTGCTCTGCAAAAAAAGAAAAACAAGATGCGCTCGAAAAAGTCAAGATCGTAAAGGGAAATTCATTTGAACGAATCTCGAAGATTTTTCTATTTCCCAGTTTGTTGGGTTTTCAATGGCCATTCCGAGTGCGTCTTCCATCATATCCGGTACAAATATCATTTTACAGAGTCACTAGATTTAGAAAGGAAATGTAAACAGCTGGCAAGTTTCTTGGATCGACGAACACGTTTGGATCATTGTTTCAAGCATTTTGAAGCGTGGGCCCGCTCGATAAGCGCCTTAGACCATATATACCTATAGACGCTGCATAGGTATAGTATGCGCATACGATGCAGCGTGACGAGATCCGAAATAATCTGGTGCCCGCAAGCCTCGATTCGAGATCATTCAAAATGGTGGATAGTGTATGAGACGAAGCGAGTACACAGAACACAAGTATATATTACAAGTTCATCATTTGGTAAAAAGTTGAAAAAATGGTGCAAACTTGTTGAAAGAAAGAATTGTAAAGAACGACAAAACCGTGATACAAATAGTTAGTCATATTTAAAATAATAAGAGTAAAGTAAAAGTAAACGAGTAATAAAATAAAATACATGTATGTATATGAAACAGTTACAGTTTCCCTAAATATTTATACAGAATGATATGTGACGACGATTCCCCTTTCCCCTCTGCCACTTTAGCTTCGTGGTACTGCGATTTCTCAACATACTATAGCACTATGCCCACAAGAGTCGTCTGCTAGGCGGTTTTATCTGGTAACGAAGCAGTTTTATCTCGCCGCGTCTATACTATAGCGTCTATAGCAGGCTTGTGCGAGAACCCGAAATCTCGGGTTCGAGTCGGGTCGGGTTTTCTGAAATATTTCACAAGCCTGATCTATAGGTATATATGGTCTAAGTTTGAGGCTGATAAAGTCGCGCTGATTGCCTACTAGTGAGGAGCAACGGAATCAAGTTAAAGAGCTTGTTGTTTATCGAGTAGCCGCTGTACGCGTGTACTTGCAACATTTATATACGATATTGAATAATTTACTTCGGCGACCATTATATATGTTGCTTCGAGTACTTGATTTTTATTGATAACAATGAAATGTACGTGGCATTTCTGTGTTTGATCACTGGTTGTTCGACGACGTTTACGTTCCTTCGAGTTCAATAGACGTTTCGCGGTGTAAGACAGCAGAGGAACGGAACGCGATGTAAATAGACGAACAATGGCTACTAATAACGATAACTAATTGTTAAACGGTTAATTTCGATGCTCCTTGGGTCTCGGCGAAAACCCCCGCATCGAGAATATCATCGACTAAAACGGACGTCTCTCTCTTTTTCTTCTCTCTCTCTCTCTCTCTCTCTCTCTCTCTCACTCTCTCTCGATTCCATTCGCGTGTATCGTAACGGCGTTTATGCTTGGAGAAAGATCCCTCCTCGCGACGCACTCCGAAAAGTTTATTGAAGAATAAAACTTGGTGAAAAAAGAAAGAACTATTTATAAGAGAAAAACCTACATTGTACTCCATCAAAAACGAGAAACGACTCTCTTCTTGATGTATTTCTTAAAAACTTTTGGGACCATTCTCATTAAGCACACTTTTCTCGAGCGAGCTCTCCGGAGCCACTCGAAACGCGAACGATGCAGTATTATAATTTTTCATTTCGTCGATGGGAAAAAGGAAAAGCCGAGAAGAACGTTGAAACCGAACGGAAAAGAGTAAAGGTTTGAAAAAGCAAAAAAAGAACGATCCCCCGCGATGGAAATACATGTTTGCAACTCGACGAGGTTTCGAAAGAGAACAACCCGATCGATGAATCCAATTAATCGCGCTGATCACACGAGAGAAAATATTTTAGACGCTTTCTAATTACTTTATCGTAACTTCGTCGGATTCACGGTGAGAGCCTCCTAGAAGTTAGCCCCTCACTTGTTCAATTAAATAATTTCATCAGTTGTGCTGAATTATGCTAGGCTAGCACAACTCAGATATATGATTATATGCTGTTTGGATGATTGTTACTTACTTAAACGTTAATTAGATGTTGAAATCGATTATTAACTATAAATTCTTTATTTATTATTATTTTTTAAGTAATACTTTAGCACAATTTAGCACAATTGAGAAAATTGAAAAAAAGATGAAAAGTGGGGGGCTACTTAAATAATCATTTTTCTCAATTTTTCATCTTATTTTTTATATTATAGTTGTAATATTCGAGCACAACATAGCACGATTCAGCACAACTGATGAAATTATTTAATTCAACAAGTGGGGGGCTAACTTGGTCGGATTCACGGTGAGAAGTTTGGCGCGAAATATACAGGGTGTTTAATAAAGATATAGCAGGTTTTCTCATTCTCAGAGCAAAATTTAGCAAGTTTGTGTCGAGAGACCCGAGAGCTCGAGCGAACATTGAACGATCGGCGCGAATCGGTGAAACTTTTCGATCGAATCGAAACCACCCACCCTTCGGAACGTCGTGTAATAACGAAACGCGTTCCAACCGCGCTCGAAAGGAAGTATGACATACCTCTGTACTGATCGGGCATATATCCATATTGTACATATCCGTGGTTCTTCGATAGTTGTTACATTAAATATTGTGCGCGTAATTAATCCAAAGAAATACCTAAATGGGGATAAATTATTTGCATTCGCGCGTAATATGTATAATCGCGCAGGTGAAATAGGTCCAGTTGATACGCGTATCGATATGCATGCATAGGCTTACAGGTACCGAATGATTCGATAACAATCACAGTCACACGAATCGACCGCTCTCTCCTGTTCAAATAATTTTCGAACGCGTTTAAATGAATTCTCTAATGTTATACACGACCCCCTCCCCCACCGCAACAAGATAGATGTATAAGTAATTTTATGTCGAACGCAATATCAAGATAATTGGAATTATTATTATTTATTTATTATAAACGGAATGAGATCCTTTTACAAAATTAATTCCAATTACCAATCGACAAGATAGGTTCGTTACAGAGAAAATCGTCGAGCTTGTGCAAAGAAAATAGAAAACGCATACAACAATGCCACGTATATTTTTGATTATTTTATAGAAATTGTGGCGATTGCGGTCTAGTCAAACGGTACGCGTTACTCTTAACGATTATGAAATTATGCGGTGCATCTTCGAAGCGCGCGATTCGAAGCCAAATGAAAGACGAGAAAAGGCTATCGATAATATGACAAAGTTGATGAACAGTTTAAATGAAACGTTTCTGCCATATGGCCAGGCTGGCCCGGCCACGGCTGTTAATCTGTCTAATAATATTTAATAAAATGTCTTTTTCATAAGTGTGAGTTTTATGATACATATACATATATTAACATGTATGTATTAACCTAACGTTCATGAATCTATATAGATCTATACAGATATATATATATTACATATTACATATTATACAGAGTGTCTGAAAATTCCTTCAACATCCGGAAATGCTCCTGAGTTCATTCGAAGCAACATTTTGCTTTGCAAAAATTACGTTCTCGGCTTTGTTTAAGAGTTATCAAGGAAAAACCACGGACCAATTGGAGCACGGTTACAGCGGATTGATTCTGGCTCGGCCAATGGCGCTACGCGATTCCGTTCGCTATAGCCGCGTTCTGATTGGTCCGTGTTTTTCGTTAATAACTCCTTAACAAATCGGCGGACGTAATTTTTGCAAAGGAAAATGTTGCTCCAAATGAACCGAAGAATCTCCAATTTCCGGATGTTGAAGGAATTTTCAGACACCCTGTTTATATACATATATATATATTGTATAATTTCTATATTATGTAATATAGATATATACGTATCATATGTATACATACGATAACGGATTGAATAAAATTGTGGTTCGTTTCCACTGCATTCTCATTGGGCGGCTATTTCGGTGCGTTTATCGGTAAAGTTAGGCGTCGGCGGTGTGACGATCGATTCAGTTTGCGAAGGATCGATTGTATTGGTCGGCGCGGCGGTCGAATTGTTAAGTAACCGAACGAACGGTAGTAACGTAACTAGCCTGGGAGAAGAGACGTCGCGATAGCGGCAAAGGCGGTCGGAAAACCGATCGTTTTTGTTCTCCATATAGTATTTTCCATAGTAAACTGCTTGACTCGAGACTTTTGTACGGATGTATAAAAACCTTTGTTCGCGAACTAAACCCAGACAGGCCGTAACTTTATTTTTTCATACACGTGTGAGAAGCTCGGAATTCGGTTCGCAGTGTTGGTTCAAGAACGATCTATCCGAAACGTGCTTTACGCTCCTTAATTAAGCGTTCGATCGATATAAGTTTAATATGCATCCCTAGAACATTTGTAATTATGCCAATAAACCACCCGTTATTTCATTAAAACACCTCCCCTCTTTCTATCCGACTTTCATTATCGACATTTATCATCGAGATTATTTTTCATTTTTGATATTTCATTTTTCAACAATCCTGTACTAACCCTGAACGAATATAGATAGAGAGATTAAGCGACCAGTGTTTTTTGATTTTTTTTCTCGTTCGACCTCTTTCTTAGCCCTCGTAACCGTCCATCGTATCAAATTCGACACAGCTTTGCTGAAATAAAAAAAGTAAATTTGTCCGAAATTTGGTGACTTTTATTTGTTTTCAATGCGGAACATATAATCACAGAAAAACTCAAGTATGGTAACTCATCAATTTGAATGAAAAGAAAACATCGAAAAGTGACTGTTTAAATTTATTTACTGTTTTTTTTATCACTGTGTCGATTTGACACAGATGGACAAATTCGGTTCGTGAAACGAGGAACGAATGAGGGTTAAACTGTTTCTTGTCGCGTAGATAGATGTTCGTACCGTGGTACCTAAGTCCTTCCTCTACGTAACATATTATATTCTGTATTTTCTACTGTACAAATTTTCTATTTTAATATACAATTTTCTATACTTTGAAGAAGAAAGGAAAAAACGAGAACTGTGTATGCTTCTGGTTTCGGTTTTGCCGCGACGCACGCTTTATTTCCGACACATCCGTGAGAATCTATCAGAATAGAGAAGTATATAGTATACTGTACAGATACTTGCATCGTTATCTGGTTACGTCACCACCACTTAAATGCTACAGCGTTCTTACGTAAGTGATAACTATACTTTATCTGGAAATAAGTATATATATATATATATATATATGCATATATATGTATACTCGAAGCAATCACTGTAGATCGTCTCTCGCGAAGCTGCGTCGACGCTTGTAAACGAAAACAATAGGAATTGTACCGAGCAATTATGTGCCACAATGTTAACGTCTTATAAAAACAAAACAATAATCATCTTTTACAAAAATAAACTTTAAATTGATTATTCATTCAGCGTGAAGATTTTACTTTATTTACGAATGCGAGAAAATCCATTGCATGCGAGACTGATTAACATTTTCAGACGGACTTCCACATATTTCTATCTTGTATTAACCATTTGAACGAGGTTGAAAATAATACAATCGTATTTTGAAATTCTTCAAATGTTTTCTTTTTATCGTTTCCCATTCGCGCGGCTCATTTTTCGTCGCAATCGAAATATTTGCAGTCTAAAACTTATGTATGGAAAAACACTTACGGCTTCCAATTGATCGACGTACCGAGAACTCGATTCAAACGAAATATTAATTATTATTAATTATCCTAGTAACGTTAGTGCTAACGGCAGAGGGGTGTGTACGTTTAAAAAATTCCATCGTAGAGTATAAAGTTTAATTGTTTAAAAAAACAAATGGCAGACAACAAGTTCTAACGTTGTTATTAATATACATAGTTAGCGTGTAACGTTCGCCGAGACATTGCGGCGAGTGTCGAGAAATTACGGAGAGGAAAAGAAAAAAGAAAAACGTGGTAAAATATGAACGTTCGGATCAAGTGATACTTACGCAAATGAAAAACGGTGGAACACGGTGTATTTTCTCTCACGTAGTGCTACGTTTCTCGTCTCGAGGAACGAACGAACGAGCGCGAGCGATTGTAAAATGTACTCGTAAAAGGAGAAAACACATGCGGCCATCTTGAATTTGATGTATAATTTATCACCACGGTACCGTGTTAATTATACCACTAGCATTGTCGAAGAAATGAAAATCTACATGTAAATAAAACCATGAAACGCATTTTTATAAATAATCCTCGTGGTTTTTATTTGCTCACCCTAAGCGAATCGCGTCTCGCAGCGATCGATTCCTCGATTCCGGCTGGAGAAAATTCAAATTTTTCTGTTCTCTTGTAGCAATAACGCTTTATCTTAAAACTACACGAACTTAAAAGAATTATATCATTTCGTGTTGCATCATAGGTTGCATTGCTGTCATTTATCTGACACTCTGTTGCAAATTTTTTTTTCTCAAAATATACGTGCAATAACAAGCGTCCGATGGATAAAGCATTCAAATTAAATAGCCTTTGGAAAATAACGATGTTCTTATCTTTCCGTGGAAGATAATCGCAATCAACCAAAACAGAGGCAGATAAAACAGTTGCCAACAACTATTCGTATGCGTGTATTTATAGTCCAATATGTGAAAAAAGTTATCGTCTTTTTAAGAGTGTTCGAATATTAGTGGGAGTCACTGTACATTAGTATAATAATACGAGACTTACTTGTTTCTCGTCTCTATCTGGCTTGCGTAATCATTTCTACATGAACAACACAACAATCACTTTCTAGAAAGTACCGACGCGACAGTACCGGCCACGTAATTAATCATATTCCAATGAAACATACAAAAGTGTAGTTTCAAAAGGGAGTAAACACGTGATATAAGATACTAGATACGAAGTAGGTAGTACATACAATCTTATCACAGCCGAATAAAATATTCCTCTCCGGTGAGCGTCGTGCAGTATGCCAATTGATTCGCCGCATTCGAACACGCATCGCCCAGCTACCCACCGCACCATGTCGGTACGTAAACCATCTACATATATAATTATTTCAATATGCTGTTTCAAGAAAATTAGTTGAACACATTAATTATTCGAACACAACTGAAGAAAATTTGGTAATTATTAGAATGTGTTGCTGCAAAAATTCCAATACGTTCGATACTTGAAATAATTGAAAATTTTCTTTATCGTAGAAACCAGCTTTTACTTTCAAAGGACTTATGGTCCCCGTATTCACCCCGTTCGATAACTACGGGTTAGTGCATAACTATTGTCTTGTTTAGTATTTGTAGCGCGAAGATGGTGATAATTGGATTTTTGCGGAATTATTGTTTTAACTACTGAATATTGTATAGAGCCTCAATATTTTTGGGAGCCATTTCTGGCACCCTTGGGTGTGGAGGTTTACCGACCGGGGCTTCATTATGGTGGTACCTGCAGGACGGACGGGGTACCATCAGAGTCCCGGGTTCTACCGGTTCCTCCACATCCTTAAAAAAAAGAAAGGTATCGCAATTATAATAAAAGCAACAAAATACTCGGGGAGAGGAGTCTCAGCATGATGTACCGAGAGGAAGTCCTTGAATCAGTGCTCGTTGTGGTTGAACGATAAATTCTATTCATTGTCTTCGCTTTACATCGATTATAAAATCCTGTAGAATCCTTAACAAATTCATATTGAAATTTTCTTCCACTTGCCACAGAACCCTGAATTTGGCAATTATCCCACAATATGCTGAATATTTGTGTAAGAAGAAGGTCACTGGCATTCTCGGTAAGTTTTCCTTTTATTTTAAATATAAAAATTTTATTTTTAAAATTAAAATTAATTAAATTTCTCATCATTTATTTCTAGTCATATTTTCATGATTATTAAACGATGCGTGCTGCCTGTTGCCACATAAATATGTCAAAACTATAATCGAAATCATTTCTATCTAACAGTGAATGGAACCACTGGAGAGGGTACATCCTTGTCAGTAGCCGAAAGAAAATCAGTAGCCGCAGCATGGGCGAACGCAGTAAAAACAACCAAGCAACATCTGATGATTCAAGTTGGCGGTGCACCTCTCCCGGATGTTCTGGAGCTCGTACGTTTATAATATTATTATTGTAGGAACTATGTGTTTTAAGAATATCGTATTCAACTATAAACTATATCGATTAGAACTAAAAATTGCTATATTTATTTGAAGGCAATGCACGCTGAAAGTATCAAGGCTGATTCCATATTATGTCTGCCCGAACTGTATTTCAAACCAACAACGGTGGACCAATTGACCGAATATTTGAGAACAGTTGGCCAAGCTGTGCCAAACACTCCATTCTTCTACTATCATATTCCGATGTTCACCGATATTAACGGTAAGCTGCGTTAATCGTAAGAATTATATCGGTATACTGTAGTAGAATTTCAACGTAATTAATAACAATCGTTTTTCCAGTTCATATGGGACAATTTTTGGAATCCCTCGGCGACAAAATTCCAAATTTCACAGGAATCAAATTCACGAGCTCGAAACTAGACGAAGGTATTCAAGCATTGCACGCTGATAAGAAAAAGTATACAGTTTTCCTCGGCAATGATCAGGTACATATCAATTATATTATACTCGCTGAAGCATCCACTGTGTACAATTAAGAAGATAGAATTTATTAAGGTAATTGTAATTTCTTTCAGCTAATTAACGCAGGCTGCGCAGAAGGAATGGACTCGTTCATAGTGACAACGATAAATATGTTCCCAGAATATTCGCAAGAAATCCTTACACAATGGAAAGGAGGAAATGTTTTGAAGGCAAAAGAGATGCAAGCACAATTAACGAAAGCTGTAATGGCTATTACAAAATACGGTAGGTGACATGTGGATAAAACGATTCTTGCAAACTTACACGCTACTATAAAAAAATTCTACATTGTAGTATTATTAATGTTAATGTTAAATTATAGGTGGTTGGGTGGAGACCATGAAGGTCGCAATGCCTTTCTTAACAAACCTGGAAATTGGACCTGTGCGATGCCCCCTAATCACTTTACCATTGGAAATGAGGACTTCGATGGCCAAAGATCTGCAAAACTTAGGATTTCAAATCAAAATGTAATCGTTTGAAACAGTAGAGGGTTAAACGCTCTAAAGCGTAATAGCCAATATACCACAACGATCAAATCGGCACCACATTCGTTCCTGCCAGGGAACCTACTCGTTGTCTCACCACGCCGCACGTTAAATATTGTAATTTTTTTACGAAAATAAAGAATATTTAGTTACAGCAGTTAATATGTGTACTTTATTACATATCCTGTGCATGACTAACGATAGTAAAATTAAGTCCTTAAATTACTGATACCTCCTTCGATATCATGTTCTTCTAATACCAAGTTCAATTTTCGAGATTTCTGAAAAATTGTTGGAAATTTTCATCATCTGGCATAACGTTGACTACCACCACTGAAATTCCGAAATTTTTCGAGCGTCTGACTTGCCGTCGAGTTGTACTACTGAATTCCGGATAACTCCTTAGATATCATGTTCTCCTAATACAAAGTTTAGTTTTCGAGGTTTTTGAAAATGTTCGCTATTTTTCGACCGTCTGACTTGTCGTTGAGTTGTACTACTGAATTTTCGAAAATTTTCGAGCGTCTGACTTATCGTTGACTCGTACTACTTTTCGGAATTTTCGCAACTTTTCGGCAATTTTTAGGTTTCAGTAGTAGAAGTCAACGACAAGTCAGACGCTCGAAAATTTTCAAAAATGTCGGAAATTGAACTTTGTATTAGGAGAACATGATGTCGAAAGAGGTATCCGAAATTCGGTACAAGTCGACGACAATTTGGATATTCGGGAAAAGATTGAGGATTCAATAAATACATTCATTGGTATGTTTGTTTATTACAGTATATTTATTTATTTAATATTCATACATAAAATGGTCAACGACTCGCTGCAAAAACTGATTCGGAGAAGGGAGAATAATAAAGGGGTATAAGGGTATAAAATATACCCTTATGGTATAAAATAATAAAGGGGGTATAAAAAAAGAGAAAAAAAGTGTTAAATTATTTAATAAACTATTATTACGTTAAAGTACTGAACAGATGTTACTTTTTAAACCAATGGCCATAAAAGGTGTTAGGTAGCGGCCAAGTTTCAATAACTTAGCCCTCCATGTAACACTTTAAAAATCTTTTAAACTAATTATGCAAACGCTTTTGTCAGTATTGAAAAAGTTATTTCTAAGCTCACAACTTTTTACGGCCATAGAGAACTCGGTTCCTGTTTACAGAATGTTTTTCTTGGGATTTCTTCAATTGTTACCGGTATTATTGAACGACTATACGAATGTATAGCAAGTAGCAAGTATGGCAGCCATGAGTGTAGAATGCGGTGACTTTTTACAGTTTCAGGTATTTCTATTGTAACTGAAAATAACGTAAAGGATATTGAGCCTGAATTTAAGAAATTCTAAATATGTTAGTAAAACCAAGATTTTTTAAAATTACATTCGTATCTTTTCAACACATGCACAACCGTGTAGTTTTTGTTGAGTTAAGGTTATATACCGCTATTTATATAATATTTTGTAACTGTAGAAATGTTTATTCTTAGAAATATTTTAGAAAACTTGTTTTCACGAATGAATTTAATCTAATATTTGAATTGTTCGTATCGTTTACTGAAAATAGTAATAGTGAGAAACATCCGACGAGGTTAGGTTATCACATGCACTTGCGATACAAACCTTATAGATCTCTCTATAATCTATATTCTGTAGATACATGTGTATAAAACTGTTGAATAATACGTACTAAACGTACACAGTTATTTAAACATTACGAAAAAGTTACTAATATAATCGTGCGTCAATTACGTTTGCCTTTTTAGTATTTAGTTGTATACGTTTACGTTTATTTATATAATATTGTCTTGTTTCAGGATGCATTGCAGAAGATGCGACAAATCGATGACAAAATTATTTACATGTTAAATACGACGATACCAACAGAATCTTTCAAAACTCAAACCGACCCGGCAGCGACTTGCAAAGATTTGTACGAACAGATTCACACGGTCCACGCAAAGAGAGAACAAGCTATCTCGAAATGTTTAAACGCTACAAAAGAGAAAGTAAAGAAATTGAAAGACCAACGTGATAACGGTGACAATACTCCTCAACTTCTTAAAACATTAAGGAAAGAACAAAGTACAATGCGCTTGTTGCAATCCGAGCTGAACGTAGAAGAAGTTGTAAAAAAACGAACAACTCAAATATATTACGAACGATGCCGCAACTATTACAAAGCATCCACTAGCATCCCATAATATTACGATACTAGTAATTCTATACAATGTTATTGTTCGGAACAATTGATTATTTACATAGTTGTACCATACTTACATGATTATAAGCCTAACTGCATTTAAAAGGTTGTAGTTTATTAAACATTTGTAACATAATATTTAAATGCGTTCGTTATTTGTTAAAGTCACCGTCGAACCAAACTTTTATCTCGTCACTGGACTGTTGCAAATTATTTTCCATTTACTAAAAGATTATGTAGAAGCAATCAAACCAATGCTTACGCTTAACCCGTGTATAGAGTATTTTATTAAGCGGCAACATGAAAATATATTTCAACAATGTACATCTACTTTAGTACATAATCTTCATATTTTACATTATTTGTAGAATGTACGTTTCATTCTATGCAGCAAAGGTTTCCAAAATGTATAATAGAGTATATACATTATTGCTCTAGATAATACTGTGAAATTATAAGCTATATATCCAATAATAAAATAGTGGAGAAAGTATTTTAAAATATTGCAAGTTTCTAGATTGTCGTTAGACTTTAACAGGCTAATATTTATTACTTGGCGGCAGAAGAAGCTGCCGCTTGCTCTTCAATTTTCCGTTTAGCTTCGGCTTCTTGTATTCCCTTTTGTCTTAGTTCCTCGTAATATTGCATTCTGTCACCTATCACGTGTCTTCCAGCTGCTGATTCCTTTTTCCCTGACATAATAGCCCATATGAAGCCTATTATCGCGATAACACCCATTATGTTGCATATACGAATTCGTGCTATAGTATTTGCTCGTTGCATAGTACTCCATCTAACAAATGGAGAAGAAAAGTTATACCCGAAATAATTTCTTAATACGATGCTGTCCCATACGCAAAAATACTTACGGTATCATATTTGGAACTGACTCTTTGCTAGGATACTTTTTCACCCATACTAGCACACGTTTATCAAAATTTGATACATAATGCATATTTGCTGAAACATAATAAAAGAACATTTCTTTTCTTTTTGTCTGTTTAAATGATTTCAACTACAGTGATTCGCATATACGTTCGTGGTAAGCTGTTTCATTTATCTTTGCGAATTATATAGAAAATATTGTCATTTCAAGCCAAGCCTAGGAAAAATTATGCGAACAATTGTACGAGTCACTGTATATGTACAAATGATGTTATACCTAGGACAGACTCGGTGGTGACATTAGCGGCCTTTGCCGCTGGCTGGTCAACTGCAGGTTTAGGTGGTTGTTCGCTACCTGCTGGTAGCTTTCTTCTTACCGAAGTAGTATTTAGTTGTCTAGCTGGTAATTTAAAGCGCTTCAAGAACCTTGCGCTAAACATTCTACAAACATTAAAAAATTTGTGTTAGAATCATTTGTTTTTAAAAAATTGCAGCTTTACAAACAAGTGTAATGGATCTCGAACAATTTATAACTCGCTGTCCCGCGCAGTCTCGCGCTTCTAAGAGGTTATGTGTCTATAAATAAAACATTTATAAGAAAATATCTAAGCAGAAACATGTGCCGTTTCGTTCTATATACTTATCGACCTTGACCGAACAGTCTTAAAATGGAATCACTTCAATCGACGTTTCTTTTTCGCAGCAACAATGCCTCGAATCTTTACTGTAATTAACAATCGAAGCATGCTGCCATTTCCGCGTAAACCATTCGAACGTCACTGTACATATACTATGCAAACACGTTGGAAGATTGGAAGTAGCCACTTACTTTGTGTGATTGGAAATTTTTGACAGTTACCACTCCCTCCTTCGACACTCCAACTACTGAATCATGACAGGACAGTTTCGATTCTTATATACACACGCGTTTTCTCACTAACGCCAATTGCGAAAATCTTACATGCGTGTGGCAACTGTAACGGTTGCTAGAACGAATCTGCGCGTGTATGTAATTATCGCTAATTATGAATACCGAATGATAACATAAAAATTATCAACATCGCAATATTAATAAATTAAACGAATGTAAAATACAGCGAATATGTAGAAAATGGAAAAAAGTATGAATAGTCACGACGAAAAGGTATTGATTTTTAAATTTGTATTCCCAACGGATAAGAGCTACACGCGATTAGTCCCAAAGCGACCTAAATATATCTAATGTATACACGCAATACGTAAATAAGATATCCCATAGAATGTCGTACCTGTTTCGATTAAGTTGCCGACAAGAGTATATTTTCTAGATTATTAAACTTCAATTGATTTCAATTGAAAATTGAAAGTCGTAAAGCGCGCGATGTAGTTCCTAAAGTTGCTAGAAGTGTGCCGAAGCGTGCGCACCAGTCAGTTCTGATTGCAACAATTTTTCGCGCATGCGCGGCGATTTCAACCTCGGGTAACTTCGATATAACGAGGCATGTTGAGTGATGGGCACCATCGACTAAAACTATCGACTAAATCGATAGTAGCCAACTACTATTTTCAGTCGACTGAAAACTATCGACTAAATACTCGATAGTATGTAGCAACTAAATAGTAATTAGTCGATGGTTGCCAATCACTAAAAAGAAACGTGTGTACACCCTGAATATTACTAGAAACACAAGCGAAAAAACAGTGTTTGCGGGAAATAGTTGTTTGTTCTTATGCGAGCATGTTACGAGCTGTGTGAGGGCTCATTCTAAAGAGGAAGGTTCAACGCATTTCGCTCTGCTCGTGATTTAACGAGATTATGTTTATATTTAATAATATGAGCGTTCAAAGTAAGGGAAACAAATCGAGAAGCTACCCTCGGATTCTAGATCAGGGGTTGGTAACACTGAAATAATATAATAGGATCAGGGTGTATACTACCCCCCTAAAGTATATGGTCGAAGATCAGAACCTACCTTATCTTACGCCCTCTACGATGTATTCTGGCTGGAGTTAAAAATTATTTAAATAAAAATAATTTTTTAAAAATCCCACTTTTAAAAACGGACTAAATAGTATAAAATAATTTTTCCTAGTCCCATACAGATTCCTAACCTCGTACAGATAGTCCTGAAACATTTGTGATTGTGAATTTTTAATAGCTATGAAAATTCACAATCACAAATGTTTCAGGACTATCTGTATGGGACTAGGAACAAATTATTTTATACTGTTTTTAAAAACGTGGTATTTTAAAAAAAATATTTTTATTTAAATAATTATTTTCTGCTTTTCAGTCTCGTGTTAATACTTGTATCACTCTTTATTATTAATACTTTTTACACTCGCTAAGCTTGCTGTAAATTTCACTTAGTAAACGAAACGATGATGTACTACCGATCGTCCCACGGCGACGTACTGTATACCGAGCTCCGTCGGGGCGAAGTGGGTCCGTGGAGTGGGGACGAGTCAGAGTGCGCACGCAGAGCAAAGTAGACCGAAGTGGGGATCGCTGAACGCGATGGCGTAGTTTCCGCGGGGGGATGAAACGTGTAGACTTTAAAAAAAATTTTTTTGAATAATGTCAATCAATTGCAAAATTTGCCGCCGAACAGACAAACAAACAAGAAAGCGAGCTAATAAAAACGTGGTAAAAAAGGTCATCGACGTGATCTCGTCGGCGATGATGTGCAACGCGTCGATTATCTATGACGCAGTTTATTATACAATTACAATACTCTTACTAATCATATTGTGATAATGATCGTAGTAATAGCGTATCCTAGGTAACATGAACTATTCCAGATTGATATGATTTTATTTATACAGCGTCACGCACGCGCACTCACCCTTTCTCTCTCTCCCTCGCATTCCAAGTTTTTTCAACGAAGCTCCCCAACGAACCATACACATTTGGAAACTGTTCGCACAATTAATTATTCCTAAATCGTGTTCACGTGCTCGATTCGACGATAGATCGCGGACGTATTCTCCTAACGATAAAACGTACGCGCGATTAATTCGCGACAACGCCGCTAATTCATGGTACAAAATAGTTTAGACGACTTTGCCGCCGGACGGGATCCTCTTCTTTTCCCGTTTTTTTTCGCGACTCAATTGTTAGAATTATTATTCCGTTTTTTCATATTACTTTTTTTTTCGTTTCAAGAACTGTTATACCGTGCTCCACGTTTTTTCACCTAACGTTTAATCTGGTTCGAATAACACACTATCGTTAATGGTATCTTCCTCATCCTCCTCCTCTAAATAATTAATCGTTACTCCCACGCACCGAACGCGATTTATTCGCGCGCTCGCGTTCCATTATGTACCGGTTACACATCGAATTCTTTGAGTAAGTCGTTATAGTAAACCCTAGGATCCTTCTCCTGCTCTCTCTCTCTCTCTCTCTCTCTTTCTCTCTCTCTCTCTCTCTCTTTCTCCTTCCTCTCACGCACACACACTTTTTTTCTCTCTGTCTCTTTCAATTATTCACACCTCTACTGATTGATTAGACGACTATAATCTCGGTATACATCCGTCGGTCGTGACCATCTTCTGCAGGGTCCCATGGAAATCACCAACACAGATTTCACCGACTCCATCCTAAAATCGTTGTCGGTGAAAATTGTATCGGTGATTTCCACGGGACCCCTTCTGCAAGGGTCTCTTCGCGGAATATTCGCGACTGACAAATTAGTCGAGATATTATTCGCGAGTCTATTAAGTCTATTTACATTACAAGACGCGGTGGGACGGCAGGGCCAGAGTATATTAATAAGACAAAGGAAATAAAAGGTAACAGGAACGAAAAAGTAAATCATAAGAACCAAAAGGAACGAAAGTTGTCTAATACTTTTATTGTCAAATAATAAAAGTTAAAATATAATGAAATAATAATAATAATAATAATAATAATAATAATAATATTAATAATAATAATCACTGTACTATGCGTCTATCGCGGAATGCGCTGGCTCAACGAGGCTCACGACAAATGAACCAATGACACAACGTCGATCAGAAGACTCTGAAAAGGGACAAGGGTGAGGTTGGTGGGGTGTTCGCTAACTTTCTCTCTCTATCTACAACATTACGTATCTTCGACGAACGAGAAGAAACGAGGAGGATTAGAAAAATCGAAAAAATTCACCCCAGCAAAAAAGGTTGACAAAAGTTGTCGTAAAAATGTTCCCCACACGAAAAAACTCGCGTCGTCAATAAAATTTTCAATAGAAAATCCTTGTAATCGAGCAACAGAAATTGGAAAATACTTTATCGTAATAAGCAAAATCTCCCGCATAAAACCAGAGACTCGTTGTCATCTGTGTCCAGTATTTTTCACACAAAAAATATTCAGAACCATAGAACCGAGGTCCTCTTTTTGCTCGTTTTTCTCCCTCGTTCGCCATTAAAAAAAAAAACGTCTAGCGCGCTTGGGTGCTCTAGGAACTCTTTATCGTATCGTTTTGTCCTCTCTTTCGTCTTGTTTTCGCTTTCGCGTCGGATTCGCACGTTCTCTCGTACGCTTGCACACACTCGCGCTGTTCTGTTCTCGCTATAGCTTGGTCCACGGCTCTGGAAGTCAATGTTCGAAAATAAAACGAAATTCGGGGGGACTCTTCTAGGAGTTCGGGGTACATGATCGGGGAACGATGCACAATGACTCGCAAAAATATTCGGACGACATTCGATATAGAGAAACAGCTATTCGATAAGTGGACCGAACGACTTGGATGATATCTCTTTAAGATGATAAAAACAATCGGTGCACGACGCGCGACATAATAAAACTGCTTGTTGAAAAATCGGAAAACAATTCGAGTCGTTTGGTCCACTCTCCGGAGAAGTTAATTAAACTTTTTCAAAGTGTTCGGAATATCGGTCACAGTATCTCCAAAAGAAAATCACACGCGTTTCGGGGTCTCGCACGGGTTTTACCTACATACGTACACGTAGCAATATTTATATACAGAATCGGACGCGCGACCAGCTATATTAAAATACAATCAAAATATATATATATATATTGTAATATATCGTGTCGCGTCCGGCAAAGAATCACATACAACCGTAATGCGTCATGTATATACACGGAGGGACATACACACCGGTGTACTCGGCGATGTATGCGGGGTACATAGATATTTATTATATCTATATGTATATATATATTTATATTCGTATTGTTAGAAAAATGGGTACGGAACAAATGTACACGGTCGAAACGCGCATCTTTCTGAAAAACGGAACCGAGCGACTCCGTAGCCTCAGGTAATCGAATTAGAAAAATTTCGCAAAATTATGCTTGTTCTCAGTCTTCTGCAATTTTTGCGAAGAAAATTATTACAAATCGATAAGCAGTCTATATCTACATGGTGTCTGAAAATTCCTTCTTCAATTCATTTGAAGCAACATTTTCCTTTGCAAAAATTACGTCCGTGGATTTGTCAACGAGTTATTAACAAATACGGACCAATCAGAACGCGGCTATAGTATATAACCGTGCTCTGACTGGTCCGTGGTTTTTCGTTGTTAACTCTTAAGCAAAGCCGAGAACGTAATTTTTGCAAAGGAAAATGTTGCTTCGAATGGACTCAGGAACATTTCCTGGATGTTGAAGGAATTTTCAGAGACCCTGTATAGAACGTAAAGCCGAATTCCCTCGAGTTCCTGCTTCTCGGTTAATCAACGACATGTTTCCTGTTTGCCTACAATTAAAACTGCCTTAACAATAATCGTAGTAATAAGAAACGATTATGACACGGCATTGGCTACCGTGCTCTCTTCGTCGATTCTCTGTTTATCATTTACAAACACGTTCACTTTATACATTTATGTATAGTATGTATATGTTTATACGTGCATATGTATAGAACGCGCGACGACGAACACGCGCGTGCACACACACGCACATATATATATAGAATATAATATAATATATTTATACGTATATCCACGAGTCCTAGCATACGGCGATAACGATATTAGTTCTATTGTGTACGGCCCTTTATTCCTCTCCTAAGATCATAGCCCTTATTAGTCACCGGGAGAGCTCACCACCTTGAATCCGTCGACTTTGGCATTTGGAGCTGAGAGTTCTAAGTAAAATCCTTGAAAAATTAGTAGAAACAATGTGTACGATTTTCACGGTTTGCAATTTAGTTGAAATTAGTTGTGTAGACGCGCAGCAGATATTTTTGCGATTCAGTTCTGAAAGACTGTAGGGTTTTCGGTAGAATGGGTTCTTGCGAATTAACGGCGGAATCGAACTCTCAGGACCGAGAGCTGCTTTTCGATCTGTGTAAACGTACATGCGCTACATATGTATAGTTAATCTGCGTGCAGCGGGTGTGTATATACCGTATGTACACGTACGCACATATCTACAAGATCTAAACCCCCTTGGTGTCCGTCCAGGGATCGTCGCGCAAAAATGCGAAAACTTGCTCGTTCGATCGCTTCGATGAAAAGATCGCGCTTACGCGGCCATTCAAGTCACCCGCGCGTGCAATACTTGCGTAATCAGCGGTACACTTCTTAGGATTTGTTTAACGGAATTTATTGAAACTTTTACGAGCAAACGAGAACTGTATAATGAACAAGGTGTTTTAAGGTGAAATTATAAGTAGCAAGTTAATTGTTTTACAAGAGAGACGTCGCGACGCGACGAACGAGGCAGCACTCGCATTCCCGCTGCTAATTTCATAAAATCAACACTCGCATAATTTATGTACAGATTCGGGACACGGATATGTATGACGACAGACACGCGACCGTACGCGTTCGATATTTACAAACGTATTGTCGGACCTCGCCGCATTTTTATCGACCGACGAGGAAGCGTGGCTCTCTTAACTCGATGATCGAGAACTTGTTCTGAATTTTACGTCGCCATATTATATTGCCATGGTCTGTTAACCCTTTCTGTAACCATTGTTGGTGTTGAAAATTTTGCGGAGATCTTCGTAGATACACTTTAATCAAATGTTTTCGAATCTAAATCGTCTTGGAATTAATCTTTTTTATCCTCCGATCAATTTCCTCAAACTAGATTAAGGGCCCAAATAAAATTGTTTCAAATAATACCTCTTTTTGTATTTTTGCATGTAACCTTGTAAATCATAATTCATGGAAAATCTTTTTCACTATATCGTTTGATGAATCGATGCTTCTAATTTATTGTACAAAATACTCCGACGAAACCGTGGCCAGCGATCGAGCAAAACGAAACAGCGAAAATTAATCTATCGAAATTTTCCGTGGCAGTGAAGCTTCGACGACCCCTGACCACGATTACGCGGGAGGATTTCTCCGCTAGGTCGTTCCGCAAGCAAATTCTCGATCTCAAAATGGCGGACGCTTCCTCGTCGGTCGCGATTAAACCCTGCTTACCACGGAGAGTCGAGCACCCTCTGTCCTGTACTCGTCCTCTTCGAAGGAACCGTCTCGCGACACTGTTCGGAATACAAAAAAGGAAGAAACATACTCCTAGAATCTCCCGATCCTTGGTCCTCGATCCTCGAATCGTCGAAGACCTCGCGCGGAATCGGCTGTGTCTCGCAAGACGAACTCGGCCTCGGTCCAAAGAGAGAACGCGGAATCGAACAGCTCCGCTGGTGGAAGGAGAAGCCGGTCGATAATTACGCGTGCATCGTCGATCGGTTACCCTCCTGATAAATATTTCATGACGATTCAAACGAGAACTCGCCGGGAGGACGACTAACAATAAAGGAGGACTTGTTTTATAGCTGCGTTGGCGTTTGCGCGTTACAATCACTCGCGAAAATTTAACGTGCCTCTCCGCGAATTGTTGACAGCCTCGTTTTCCGTTATAGACGATCCGCGAACGAACGATAATACTGAAGTAGAAACGCGACAGAAAACCGAACGAGAAACACCGACCCACCGAATTTCCTAAGCGTCGACTAATTATCTAGAAGTCTTTCGTCGAGTTCTCTCCGAAACGTGGCGCGCCTCGTATACTGATCGAGCAAGATGCTGTGCCTTGCACGCGAAAGGAGGATCCACGAGGCCTGCAATCGGCGCATGATCGACGTAGAATCAGCATTGATCGACTGGTCCTCGATCGTGGAACCTCGTCACCAAGATATGTATCGAATCGTATCGTTTCATCGGGGCAATCGGGGAGCCTTCGTCGGAAACATATAATTTCTCTTCGCTGACGAAGAAGCCCCTTGTTGTCTCGATCTTGATTCTACTTCAAATCCAAATTCCATTTGGCGTTTGAACCTCTTCGACGTGATATCCAGGCTTTACGTCACCAACCGTATCGTTGAAGGTCGATTAGTGATAGAACTCGGGTAGATTGCACAAACGTCGTTGCTGCTGCTGATGCGGTTGCTGGTGATGGTGTTGATGATAAATCGCGTCCCCCTGGTGGGCCGACTGCTGGTGTCACTCGTGGGATTTGCCGCTTAGGGGGTGGTAATTGCCACCTGCCGAAGCCACCAAGGCCAAGGGGAGAGGCGAGCCTAAAGGTGTCGGATGGGGGTGAGAGTGTCCCATTGCTGAAGAGTGCGTTGTCAGCGCTAGAGGACTGCCCGACATCGAACCAGCTAGCGAGGCGAACACCGAGGGTGCTGGGGACGCCATCGTTGGACTGCCCATCGCTGCTGTTGGAGGGTTGATCCTCTTCTCCTTCTGTCGTCTGGAACAGGTTGAGTTTGAGTCATTATGGTTTGGTTCTTAGGAGCAGTTGTAGGGAAGCGTGACACCGGTTCGTTCATTTGAGAAATTCAAGTTCCGAGGGATAGAAATGAAATTTAAGCTGAATAAAAATCAGTAGAAAAAAATTCACAGATAGCCAAGCGACTATCGAGCAGAAATCGAGCCCGGCGTGCCGTTCAAACCTCGGCCAGACTTCCTTTCACACAAGACCCAAACATGCTGGCGCGCCACACTGTCGCTCTAAACATTCACACCCCTACAAAAAAAATTAGTAGGGGCAATGGAAAACGGTATGAGAAAACTCACCTGTTGCAGAACCACACCCGAACCACCTCCTTCTCCATCGCCAAACTGTCCGCCAATATAGTGATCTCCTCGGAGGTCGGTTTCGGGTTCTGCACGAATGCTTTTTCCAGAGCCACCCTCACGCTGGTCTCTATCGAAGTCCTTTTCTTCCGCCGCCTGCCGATGGCTTCCGGAGTGGTGAGTGGGTTCGAAAGGGAGTTTGGGTTGTTCAGAGAGTTATCTGCATCCTCCAGCCACTTCTGCAGCAGCGGTTTCAGTTTGCACATGTTCTTGAACGAAAGATTCAGCGCCTCGAACCTGCAATCGTCGGAAATGGTTCGTTGAGAAATTACTCGAGCCTTCGTATAAGAATGTACACCGATGTGAAGAAGGAATTTACCTCGAAATCGTGGTTTGCGAGAAATCGTTCCCGTACAGCTTGCCCATGGCGAGTCCAACGTCCCCCTGGGTGAAACCGAGCTTGATCCTCCTCTGCTTGAAGGTTTTCGCGAACTGTTCCAGTTCTTCGAGGTCGGTGGTCTCTTCCGGTGACGGTTCCAATCTTGTCGGTGGTTGTTTCACCGCTGGCGGGGTGCCAGGAGGTGGCGGAGACCTTTGTTGCGTCAAACCTCGACCAACCAGACCACCGCCACCCTGAAGAGCTTGCTGCTTTTGCAGTGCTTGCAGTTGTTGGGCTGCTTGCGCCACCGCTTGCTGCACCTGGGACAACAGAAGACACCTTTTTTTTTATCGTATTTCGTTCGTTCTCTCATCCACGATTTTTTGCTTGTTTGTACCGCTAAGGTGCGCGGGTGCGGTGCTGTGGGAGCTGGAAACAACTCCCAACTAGTTAATCAACGTTTTGTGGTTTTATGCGTGGATCGAGAATTGGATCGTCAGAGATCAAGTTTTTTCGTACAGTCTATCTAGGCTATTGACAGTACCTGCATGGACTGTGAGCGCGGATGACTGGGTCTTGAAGCGTAGCCACCGCTCTGCAACAGCCCCTGCAAGACGTTCAACGTGTCAACATTTTTACCACTTTTTTAACTAGTCAAACTATTTTCTTTGCTCCTCTAGAATTAGTCTGTTTTTCGCAATAGATGTTGGTTAGCAAAAATTTACAACTTATTCAGTCATTCTCTAACTTTGACTCGACTGAAAAAAATGTATAAATAAATTTAAACTGACAAGAAATGTTTTTCTCCGATCCGTTAATCTTATCGAGACATCCTCTCACCACATCGTCGCTAATGTACATCAAAGACAAACAAAGCTAACAACAATCTCTTTTCTTTTTATCGTGAGAACACGTCTTAGAAAATTATTCTTTTCGTCTTCGTGTTTTTCCCAAGTTACACTTACTTTTTCCGAATCCAAAATTCCATATAGGCAACCGTCGCGTGCGACGGGTATCTCAACCACTATAATTTCACACGTCAGTCGAAGCTAACGGTGTACATCGAGATGGAGATTTCCATGACCGGAGAAGAGACACGTGCTACAACACGCGAACAGGTAACATCGAGAAAGAGTTGTGCTCGAGGGGTGCCTGTCTCTCGATCGATAATCTTCGCCCTTTTCTTAAACAGATGCTCGATCGCGAGAAATGAAAGGGGGGATCCTGTGCGCAAAACGCTCGGGGTGAAAAAGGGTTTTCGAGACCTGGTCGCGTGTCTCCTCTCTCGAACCGAAACTTGCTTATGCTTATTGTCAGCATTATGCTTATTGAATGCACCCTATACAGGGCTGCTTTGAATACCGACACGTGCCACAGGTTGACTAGAATTCACCTGACTCACCTGCGCACCCCTTCCACTTGGAACTCGGGAGTTAGAAAGCACGACTACTCCATTGTTTCCATCGGATTTATTTATGGCCCGTGTGGTTTCCCGAGATCGTTGGAAACGATTAGATAAATTAACAAGCGCGCAATTAGGACTAATTGATTATTCTTTGCAATTCTGATGCTTTCGAGTCCGTTTTAAGGCCGTTTTGGAAATCTTTTTGCAGTTCAAATATCACGGTGTATCGTACTCATTGTCGGGGAAATTAATAAATAATAATTAAATTATTATTATAGAAAATCTACTTGTATATAACGATTGCTTTTGTGTTTCATAATCATTTAGGATTACTGGCCGTGTCCACGATAAAACGACCCACCAACGTCAGTAAAAATTCCCTCGGATCATCAATTTTGAAAAGATCAAGCAATTCCGTTGTCCGTGTCTCCTACGATCTTCCCTTTGAAGATTCCATTCCCACAAAAAGCCCATCGAAGCGAAACTGATCGAGCAACATTCGCGTAAAACGTGCCGAGGAGAGTCGGCACATTACCCCCTGAATTAAATCGTCAACCGTGCCCTACAATAATAGCCATATAGGTAGACGTATCCAAGGATTAAATATCGGTTACGCAAACCTCAAAGAGTGACTCTTTGTCTGACGCGTGCATCTTCGGAAAAGGGTTCGCGTGCAGGTTACGTGGTACTCTAAAAAAGGGTTGAAGGGTGAAGAACGTGCGCGCACCCTCGATCCTTCGACTGCACCGAAAAGAAATCCTGCAGGGTGTCTCCCCCATGATAGAAGATTGTGCAAGATGGGAGAATATGCGGAAGGAAAAAAAAGAAAGAGAAACAGCCTGGCCACGTGTGAGGGAACAAAGGGAGCCCAGGGCAAGGTGCCGAAGGGATCTCCATGTTGCACCTTTCAAAGGAGACACGGAAGAACCCGGCTTTAAAATCTCTCGCAGATACCCCCGCCGCCATTAAATCTGCTCAAGTTCGAAGTCGTTTTGTTGGTTTTTCCAGAAGGTTACGTGGCTCTACACGCGCGCGTTCGTCGCTCGCGATGGAACCATAGAAATCACTATAGAAATTCGTACGGCCTCCTGTCCGTGTTTATTGTTGCGCGGGGGTGGACCGACCGTTTCGAAATCGTATCCAGGAAGATCGTTTTTCAACCGTGTGTCCCCGGATATGTGCGAGCATGAATCGATTTTGCCGTTCCGATCCGCAGGATCTTAGAACGAACAAAAACAGAAATTCTTTGGGATGCAGGTGATGAATGTCCATTTTTTTTTTAGTTTAGGGAATACCGAGAGGTTTTTAGAAAAGCGTTCTAGTAGTTGGATGTGATTGCTGTATTTCTTAGGGATACATGATTAATCGTATCGCAGCCGTTTATCAGATTCCTCTCTTAGGGGTAGTTTCTCAATCGTTCAACAATAAATAACGTTTTCACGATTGTTTTCACTCTGGTTTGTGATTTTTGCTAGCACACATTTCGGATAAATGGCTAATGGAACGAGCTAGCACTCCACGATTGGCGGAGCGATTTTTTCGAGATTCCAGCAAGGAAACGCGAGACCAAACGAGTAGAATCTCCATCCCCTTTGTGACATCGACAGCCTGCTATCTCGTCGTCAAATCGAGCGAACCGTCTTCGAAGAATAAGATGTCTACTTCTTTCGGCCGCGGCCGGCCGATCAGATATACCGCGGGGAGAGAGAAACCGTCGTCTTTGGATCCAGCGACTGATCCACCCCTCTCGATTCGAATCGAATCGAATCGAATTCGTATCGAGTAGGTAATTCGACGGAGTACCCCGGAGAACAATGGCCAGAATTCAAGCGAGTTTGTTCGCGCTTTCGATCTCTTCGCGAACGATACGGAAGAACGTGTCTAAATTCTGACTGCCGAGAAAGAAGATTCCGCGTGCTATTGCACACCATTACAAGATATTCGCAACAGATATTACCTCGATTCTTTAATTAATTAGCTCTTTCGATCAACAATTCCGAGCTCGAATGTTCAAATAATTCAATTTCAATATAATTCGTTTAATGAACACTTGGACATATTTTGTTGCTTGTTTTGTTGGTCTTCGACAAATTATTATTATTATTATTATTATTATTATTTATTATAGACGGGCGAATTGAATTGAATTGAAAGAGCATGATTGAAACAGAGAGAGAGAGTCAAGTATCCCAATCAGACTCGAGATCTTGTGCATTAATAATAGGAACACCAGAAGAATTTAATCAACACCGACTAAAGCCATTAAAATAATTATTTGAACAAACCTGATTCTGAAGGAAGAACTGCGCCTGTGCCGGCAGCTGTCCCGTCGCAGCAGGATTAGCTTGCTGGAACATTGCAAATTGCTGCAACTGTTGCTGCAACGATTGCTGCTGTTGTTGCAACGTCGATGCTAGCGCTTGGATCTCTTGAGGACCCAATGCACCCAGGGAACCGTGCATCAGTAATTGTTGACTGACCAGCTGAGCAGCGAGAGCCGCTTGCGAATTGCTATTGTTTTGCTGATTAGCCGAATGCTGTTGCTGCTGATGACTTCCGGTTATCTGACTGCTGACGCCGGAACTCGGCGACGAGGCGCTGCCGCTAGTTCCGCTGCTGCTGTTGCGGTGCGATACGTCCGTGACCTAGTCATTATTAGAATAATTATTATTATCTATTATAGACGGGCAGAAGCCCTTTTTACATAAGTATTTACAAAGAAATGAGACAGATACAAGACTACCCTCTAAGTAGCACAAAATATTGTATACGCATTCATATAATATTAAAAAGCGATTTAATCTTTTTTTAATATTCAAATGTACATACAATATTTATTTTATATTATGTAACTGTTCCTGATTAAAATAGCATCCGAGAATCTGCGTACGTGTATGCACCTCGCGAAAGAAAACAGCGATAAATCGGAAAGTTCGCTGGCGTTTTTCAGGATACCGTGCAGAAATCACATTCTTCCCGGGGATTCGTGAGGAAAAAAAATCGATCAGCATAGAATCCTAGCAGTCACGCCATAACGTGGGACCAGAAACACGAAGAACCGGAGGAACCACCCTCCCTAATATTACAGAGTAAACGGCGCGGCGCCGAACAAAAACGTGTTTACACTCGGCCAGGTCAGGATATTGGTCACTACGGTCTATCCAATTCTTTTGTGTTTTATAACCCCCTCCCCCCACACATACACGTACACGCTATAACCTCCCTCTGTCGTTCGTCTTACTAGTGGCTTCCTTTATTAACCTTTTTTTTTTAATCAGGTACAATCATTGAAAAATGTATTAAATAGTAAAAATATATCTAATACTATAATGACAATCGAGAGTAGAACGAAAACAGTTTAAGAAATGGAATAGTACTCACCAGATTAAGGGCTTCCCTGTCCGAGTCCATGGAGTCATGGTCAAGGTTCGCCTCGGTGGCATCGTGGATGTCACTGGCAATGCTCCTATCGTCACCACTGAGTTCGTGACCGTCCACATCTCCATGGAGATCGGCATCTACAAAATACCAAAAAAAACAACCACAATTACCACTACAATAAAACGAAGGCGTTGAAAATCAGAAGTTAGAAAAAATTGATTAGCATAAAAATCAATCCTAAACAGTCTGGAATGGTCAACGCAAAAAGGTTCCCGTACAGTTGTTGTTGTTCTGGGGTCGGTACTTCTGGTGCAGATGATATCTCGTGGGGGTGGACGTGGGCGTGCTGGTCGCATGGAGTCGCATGTCCGCAAAGATCATCCTGGGATCTTCTAGGAAGACCATTTTAGTCTCGCGAATCCTCGCGAATACTGTCTCGCTTCGCACACGTTTACGTCGGTACAATTCCCGCGAGCGAAGATATCCATGGATCATGAGAGATTCTCAAAGATCCTCGAAGAAGGTAGGTGTCGAGATCCCGAGGATCACCGATCACAATTTCATCGCGAAACACTATCGCGCACCGATCTTTAATCTCGATGGAATACCGGAGAACAGGATTCCGAAATAAAAGTAACTCCAGATTGCTATTAAAAAAAAATAAACACCGATCAGCTGATCAACTGCTCATTGCTATTCAAGCGAGTAGTTAATTAATCACGAAGCGGCACTGAATATTCAAACGAAGGGAAAGTGCCGGGTTATCCGATTCGAGGTACGAGAATTCGTCGGTCCTCGCCGCAGGACCGACACAGAACGAATGTCAGAATGACGCAACGAAATCGTGCCCCAAACGAGCTTACACCCTCCCCTCCACCACGTGGTTGTGAACGTCGCGTTGATTCGTCGACGCTCGAATAAACGCGGTCGCTCATTGGCCCGCGAGGGCGAACCCTTTGGCCCATCGCCCCTCCAAATCACGCGCGCGAAACAACCCTTCGCGCATCCATCATTCGTGTCTTATGACTGGCGGCCTCCCTCGCACACCCCTTTCGTCTTTTTCATCGTGTCGCGCGCCCCCGGGACGTTTTCAAAAGGGCACGGGACCGATTCGCCAGGCTCGAGAAAACGAGCTTAGGCGACGCCTTTCGCTCAACGGATTTTAATAATAATTACTTCGATACGCTAGGACATGCCACCACCCCTTCCCTTTTTCGTAGTTACCGGGGGGTTCTGCGGCATGGCTGCTTCGAACGATTTTATTTCGATTTGTTCGAGCTAACGTTTTCGAATTTGTCGGCAAACCCTTTGATGTTTTTTGTAAATGCTGCTCTACTTCTTTTCTCTGGATTTTATTGCAAAAATGCGTAGACCAGTTCAAATAATTTAGGAACACGCAAATTGCTCAGTTCACTGCGGAACCATCCACAATTTTGGAAAGGTGCTCGCGTTTCAGGTGTGCATTTTCATTTTATCACCTGACGTACGTGCTCTGGCCGCATCTTAGCGGATTCTGGCAACTACTATAGCGAGAAGGTCAGGTCGTCGCACAGTTTTTCCTCGGCATACGGCATAGTGAAAAAGGAAGAGAAAATCGAGGCGTCGAAGGTCGTGTTGCGTCCTGAACGAGAAAGAGAGCGAGAGAGAGAGAGGGAGAGACAGACTAGGTCCAGCTGCATCCCCATTCGCAGAACGTTTTCTGTTGCATCAGGGTTGTGTGCAGTTGTGTGTACGCATGTGTATGCGTGCTCGGTCGCCGACCACCGTGGAAATGTGGGTGGGTGATGGATAGACGGTTACCGTGTCACTCGTGCAAACGTTAAACGGGCTTCAATGGTTGGAAATTGCATGGGCAGAGGCATTGTGCCCAGGGGCCATTTATAATGGCACCTAGCCGCGTCGGTGTATGCAGATGCGGGACAAAGAGAGCTCGAAGATGCGCCCTGAGATACGATCTTGTTCCGGATCAACGAGATTCGGACCCGTTCCCACCTGGGTTGGAATTCGAATTCGGTCAATCGATTCATTTGGTTCGCGATTCTAGTTCGTTTCAGGGTGGCCTGTGGTTTAACGCTTCGCCCTCGGCAGGGAACGATTAAGCTTCTTAACCGGTAAAATTTGCATACCGGTATTATACCAAAAGGCTGTACCCGGAAACCGAAATAACACCAAAATTCATGAAAACCGATATTCTACCGAAACCGAAATAACACCGAAATTAATGAAAACCGAAATCGTTAAATATTTATTCTAGAGAAACCGGAATAAACACCGGTATTTTACGTACCGGTATAAGTCCCTGGCCCACGGACAACCGAGATTTTGTTACCTTCTTTATCTTGCTGAACGTTCCAACAGATTCAGTATAAATCTCTGAAGTCTCTTTTTATTCGAAGATCTCCCATCTCTTTCGCTCTTCCAAAACGGTTTTCGCCGTTAAAAAACCGTTGATATTTAAGTATCGTCTCCGTGATCCCTCTCCTCGCGCCATCTTCCATCGGAAGATCGCCCGTTGGATTTTTTCAAAACCACGTTCTCTCTCGATCCCAGAAGACGTATCTCCAAATGGCGTAGCGATAGTGGGGAAGAAACCGTAAAAAAACAGCACGAACATTGGCCTTATCTAACTTATTCGTGGCTCAACGGAAATGTCGCACCTGGCAGGGTACGGTTCCGCGATAAAACATCAATTTTCTCGTCTAGCCAATCTCTGGAAAAAAGGGTGGAAAAATGGTAACCGACGAAAAAATCCTTTCGCCCCTCCAACGGTGCGCGTCTTGTCGCAGAGATGAGAGTGCTTCTCACGGGGTAAAAGGTAAAAAGCGGCAATTTTCGGTGAAAAGAGGGGAACACGAACCGAACGAATGATGCAAATTCTCGGTAGAGAAGGGAAACCGGGTGGTACCTGCGTTTTGAATCGCCGAGGGGTGGATGAAAGAGGCCCAGGGTGTAATCGGCCGCGCAAGGGACGAAGTAACTGAAATTTTATGGGGAATCCACCAATACCGTGTCTCCCGAGGAGTCTACCTGACCTGTCACATCTTGCTCACCCTCTATAACAGCCTCTCGCTTCGGTTTTTTCGCCGTTTTCCGAGGAATCGTCAGGTACGAAGGGGAGAGACACACAGATGCGGAGGAGCGAAAATCGGGGTCGGGCTTCGAAATTCACAGGATTTCTCTCAAATGTGCGTTTTTTTTATTCCTGACCTTCCTTCTCTTCCCCTAGGTCTCTGGGTCGTGACGGACCATCCCCACCTGCGAGCGGGGCCCTTCTTTCAGAGGTTTTCGCGAGCCTTTATCTCTGTGTGACCCGCTTTTGTCGGAGATGGGAAAATTCGGGTTCGAACCAGTGGCTAAGCGACTTCCTTTCTTCGGATCCAGAGTTCAGTGACCTTTGCACCTTCTCCGAGACGTTTCGCGATTTCTCAGTTCTCCTCGAGTCTTTCGAGAATTATTATTATTATTTAATATAGACGGACAGAAGCCCTTTATACATAAGTATTTACAAAGAAAAGAAAAAAGAGAAAGATACGAGATTACTTGTCTAATAAGAAAGCAAGGACATGCGCACAAAGACAAAGAAAAAAGAACAAAATAATACTGGTACAATCGATTCAGCGAATTTAGTGAATTCCACAGAATTTTACGAAAAAATTGTCTGGTATCGTCACAAGCAATAAATTATTATCCAGGCAATTATCGTCCCATCTCGTGGGACTGAAGGGTTAAAATGTTGCCGGAATAGCTTTCCATTTAAATTAAAATAAACGAGGGACTAGTAACGCAACGTTTCACGGAAAATGGCACCACGTCTATTCGCTGTATCTGTATCCGAGTGTATCCGAGTGTCTGCGTCTATCTAATTCGGTGGAACGCGACTGAATAGCATTCGCAACAATCGAAGACGTTCCATTTCCAGGATGAATTCTGCAACAAAGGCCCCGGGGGCGTCTTCTATTGCGTGGGATCAGCCCGATGTTTTTGTTCGTCTCGGCGAGAATAGTGTCGACGAAGGGCTCGTTGCCCTTTCCTCGCGATCTACATAAAATATCGATTCGGCTTTCAGGAAAAATATCGGCGAGTCACGAACCTCTGCGTTCTCGATCCTCTTCTCCTGTCTCTTACTCCTCTCTCACTTTCTTCTCCTCTTTCGCCTTTCGACGAAGACTGGCTCTTCTCGGTTTAACGAACGGCACCGCAAAAGAGAGAAATTGCTACTTTCACGGCTCTGCTCGATTTCGCGGTTGCATCCCTCGTTTCTCTCTCGCCATTTCCTCCGCGGCTCCGCCCTTCGGTTGGCCCTTCGGTTGGCCCTCCAAAACCGCGGACCTCTCTCGTTTGTTCTCTTTTGCCCAATTTATTCGGTGTGCTTGCTCTTCTACCGAGAGATCTTCTCCGAAACTAAAGCCGAAAGTGGAACAGCGTTTTGTCACGGTTCAAAGCGATCTTTCGTGGAACGATCGATCTGTCGTTTCGGTGATTCCAATGACGTCTGGCTCGGTCCCCCGATGCATGAAAACGGTCTCGGCAAGCATAATCGAATGATGTAAGGCCCTAATAAAATCGTAAGTCGGTTGACAGGCGGTGCACGCAAGCAAGGAATAATGGAGCCCCCCGACGTTCCTCCCCCGTACTATGGGGGTTGAAACGCATTGTCGTTTCCTTACGTAAGAATGGCGACGAAGAAACGAGAAGGAGGCAGATGTTGTTTATACATTCTACCGTCTCGATACACACCGAAGACGAAGAGAGAGGAGAGACTTAATGCGATCTTACGGAGGGCAAAGATGCTGCCAGGTAAATCAAGGACTCGGGGACATAAATCTTTCCCAGTACATCCTTTGGATTTGTACAAGTTCGCTAATTGGAAAATCAAAAATCTGAAACTAGTCGAAGAATAAATAAATAAGAAATATATCCAAGAGTGACGCGAGTAAAAGTTCTCCATCCAAATGGCAAGATATCCAAATAGTTTAGAGGATCCATGAGCAGCTTGCAGAGATGAATTGATCGGATTGGCGGGAAGCTAACCGGTGAAATTATTGTCCGTGACTATGGAGAGATGGGGGAAGACACGAGGGGGATAGATCCACGAGCCAATAGAATAACAGTTTCCTCTGGCGTGTTTTGAAACAGCGGTGCCGGCGGCGGCCGGGCAAGGGTGACGAGAGAGAAGGGGTGGACTGGTTTTCGAGCAGCGTGTGGGGTGAGTCTAAAACCGTTAGGTTGGTCGCGTGCTACCAGAGGCACGTGGCCTTCCTCTCTCTCTCTCTCTCTCTCTCTCTCTCTTTTCTCTCCTCTCCTCTCTTTATCTGGTCTACGCACGCGCACGCTCACGCGTGTGTATACCTCTTCGGGCCGGTCTTCTGGTACCGGTAATGGCTCCGAGCATTTACAATCATGGTGTCAAGCAGAAGGAACGACCGGGACAACGAATTTCTCGATTGCGTACGATTTAATGAGAGGGCAGCGTGGAATTATTACGGGGAAAAACAGTTTGTCGATTAACGCGCGCAGGCCTCCCAATTTATTCGAGGCACAAAAGGGAGGCTCGGGTCAGGGGCCATCGATCTCGGAAATTCGATGATCGGCCTTTGGAAACCGAAATTAAGCGGCAGGTAAGCAAAGGTGAGCGAGATTCCCGTGGACACATGGCGCGCGCTGCCATTAGCTTCGGTTGCACCGGTGAAAACGAGATATTTTGGAACGGCGGCGCGGCGGCGTGGGCCGGGACAGATGCAGGATCGGTAAATAGAGGCCCCTGGCTCTCGTCATCGTCATCATCGTCATCGACAGCTACCGTTATAATGAAACCGAACGCGTGTAGACGCGGGAAGCACGTGCTCTCTCTCTCTCCGCGAGGCATGCGCTGGAGCCTCCCACTCGAGCGCAGTATGCTTATGACACGGTGCATAACGGTGCAGGAAGGTGCAACGAGGGTGCAGATGGCAGGAGAAAACACGGAACACCTTAGGCTATCGAAAGCGAACGGCACTTTTCGGGAAACCGCATACCAATTGGTGCATATTAACGCGTCGAACTTGTTTCAATTCTATCGAAATCCATACTGAAATTGATTCTAGTCTAGAGATTATCATAGACGAGTTTAACGCGATTTGTTTAATTAGGGTTCGGGAAGATAAAGCTGGGAGTATTAGCTTACAATCGTAGGGAACGTATCATGTTTTTTAATTATTTCTTATTAGCATGTAGAATAATTATTTTCGTGTAATCTGCAATGGATTTGCACGAAAATATTAATCACTAGTCGACTGTGCGTCAGATCGAACAAATTTCGTTGAGGACAAATATTGAATCTGTTTGCGAAATAGAAGTTTGTGGAAACAAAATGCGTCTTCGAAGATTTTGTTTAGGGGTGACGAATCGGAGCAGCGAAAGCAATTAAGGGGTTGAAAAGGCTATAGAGCAGGGTTGCAGAGAAAAATGGTTTGCTGTAACGAAGGCGAGAGAGACCACGGGCCACGTTCACCGTAAATTTCCGATAAGGAAATGAGACTATGCATATAAAAGAGAGGGTTTTCGCGAGGGACTTCCACATTGGCACTCCGGGTCCATTTGGTGCCGGCACCCCCGCTGCTGGTTGGCAGTGATGTATGATGCGGTGGACCTGCATGCCGACCACTATCGACGATCGTCTGTTTCACGATAGTCGATTTCAAACCATTCGACCAGCCGCTAATAATTTTTCTTCGAGTCGATATATTTTTCGTTTCAAGTTTGGGACGATGTTAATCGAGTTAGCGATCAAAAGGACATTTCGCGTCGCTAATCAAAATCTGCTTCTATCAATGGTGTGGCACGACTACGAACAGGCACCCTGACCTGTCACGAACTCCTGAGGGTTCCTCGACGATGGAAAAAGTCTTCTGACCAAACGGCGAACGAGGGAAGAGGGATGGAACTAGCCAGACTATTTGAATATCCCATATTTAAGATTCGTCCGGCGTAGTTCGGGGCAGTGATTGCCGATTTGGTAGGCGGGTCACGTGTCCGGCGCGTCATACGCGTCAAACCGACCCCCTGTGGAAACCACCCCTATTGCGCCTAAGGCCGCCAACCCTGCGCGAACACTTTACATTCTATTTTCACGCTGTACTGACCCCGATGTATGCGACTTTCTTAACATATTCGCCAGATATTGGCTTGCTGGCACGTGGTTACGGCCCGCTCGATATTCATTCCCGAGAACAACGTTTCCTCGAGGAAACGAAACACCACCTTCTTCTCGTCTACTATTAAACATTTTTAATAGCAAACGTGGTGTCTGGAACCAAATCATTCAAATTCGAATCTAAACGTTTGGGTAATCGTTACAGGTAATCGTTAGTCCTGTAATGAATAAAAATTAAGTAAATTTTAAATAAATTTTCTGTAATTCCATAAAACAGTGTAAATTTTATAGTTCTATATCATGTTACCCGCTGTCAGCTACCGATGGCCGACGTGGCGCTCAACGTGTTAAGGAGAAAGGAAAAATTATTTGGACGATCTATCGACATGGGCGAGCCATGCAAAGCTCTCTCTCGTCAATCCTGACGAGCACCTGACATCCTAAAAATGGGGTCGGTTCCTATTTTATGCGTGTCACCGCCCCCACAGTGTTTTCACGGGACGGCGAGCACCCCGGGATTTTAGCGGGGGTTGTTCGCAGTGGGGAGGACACCTAACCGAGTTAAATAACGCTACATTAGCGTCCTCCGTCGATACGAGGACCGTCCGAGTGTGAAATACCCTCAGGCTTATCAGGCCGCCGCAGAGCTTTCTTTTTTTTATTAGCTTCCGCCATTGGACCTCCCCCGCCCTCTCTCTCTCTCTTTCACCCTCTCTCGACCAGCCAACCCCCGGAGGCAGAAAAGTACATTCTAAGAGATATGGGAAGCCATACTTTCCGAGAGGACGCGTTTAATCGAGCTTGGAACGTAATGAGGAACGTGATCGCGCGCTCTCTTCTCACCCTTTAGCGAATTCGCAGCTTGTGAAAATTACTGTAAATCTTTACCTTTGAATTTTTTTTATTAATTTAATATTAGTCCTAAGTCTAGTATTAAATCATTAATATTTTTTCTGTTGTAACAATCATGCGATCGATAATAATAATTACATTTAATTTAATACGTTCATTGAAACAGCATTTGTAATAATTTTTTAATTAATTTCGTTAAACTTCGTTGTCTAATAATAAAATGTCTATCCGAGACCAGAATTTGTTATTGCACGTGGACAAATTCGGACAAATTCGTTCAACGAATCTGTCGGCATTGAAATTTTACTTTCACGCATTCAAGAATTTCATATGTTTACCCTGTCAGCGAAGAAGTTAGCAGAAAGGAAGTATGAATAACAGTTTCTCTATCGCAACGAGGCTGATCAATGAACGAGCAGCGAGCCAGATGTATCGTTCTCCTCGCGGCTTTCCTCGAAGATTCTTTACGCTTCTGCAGAAACCCGATAGCCGCGTCAGCCATTAAGCCAGAACCGTGAAAGGAAAGAGGCTGAGGGGTGAGAGACCTGGTAACAATGGGTGCAGAGGATCTCTCTCGCGTTCAGGAAGAAAAAGGGTGGCAAGGTAACGAAACGATCGAACAAAATATCTCGACTTATTTCCTATGGTATATGCTCTGGAAGAAATCTACACAAGGTTGGGTTACTCGAAAACTAGTACTCTGATTGACGGATTGCTCCAAAAATTGATGAAAAATAATAGTATTATATGATCATTCCTTTCTTTTTTAAATTAGTATAAGATAGTATTAAGGACAGGCTAAGGATGATGTAAAAGGGTGCGAAAGGGGAAGAAAAAGGGGTATGTAGGCAAGATTTGTAACCCTGAGGGGAACAAAAAAAAATATATATATAATAAATCAAATAAATTTTGACCATCGGAAGACCAAGATAGCGAAGAGGAAATCGGAAAACGGAATGCTCAAGAAGAAACATCTGAAAATTACATTTTCCAACGATGAACTGGCAAGTAACCGGAACTTTGGAAATCGCCAGGAAACGCTGACTTTTTCCCGAATGAAATTTCCGGCGGAGAAGTAAAGGTAGATCGGGTAGAATTGAATCCGGCCGTGATATTTCTACGTAATTAGCCTATTCGAAAGTTTCGCTATCGGATGGTAGGTAGAGAGTAGAGAGTAGAGAGAGAGAGAGAGAGAGAGAGAAAGCTCTTGGCAGAGGCGGTCCTCAGAGGATGAGCGGGTCGTTTCGAGGGAAGAAACGGTCGACGAGGCGATCTCGGCGCTATGTAATTGTCATTTCGCGGAGAAACGGAGCCCCGCGTCTAGACGACGGTAATTGTGGCAAAAGGACAAAGGACGACGCGGCCAGGTAAACGGCGTCGTTACGTGCTCGCCCCGTGATATGGAGTTGTGCACCGGGGAATGGCCGCCCTCGTCCAGCAACTGGCCCTCCAAGGGAGTAATTAAATCTATTATCGGGCTCCGCCTCGATCGTCCTGCTCTACCCGCGCTCGAATCCATCGTTAGCTTCGACTTCTGCCGACTAGATTTCGTACCTCTCAATTCAAATCTTCGAAATCACCAAATACCTAATCTATGTCTATAAAAACGAAGTCCTGACTGATTCACTCTCATCAACGCCCAGGCTAAACCCTTGGACATAGAAAGCTGAAAAAATTTGGACAGACGTTTCCTTTATGATCTATACAAGGGATAAGAAAGGGTATTTCGAAATTCAACCCCTAAGGGGGTGGATATGCACGGATATGATATGACTGAAAATGGTGGAGGAGAAAATTTCCCCAAGAATGCGCGAAACGATTGTCATAACGGAAGCCTAAGAGTTAGGGTAGCGAGGATAAAAAAAGTCTGACTACTCATCAGCCTGTTGCAGGCCACCCTCTTCGAAAACCGGTATAGACTGGTGTATAAAAAAAACGGAGGGTTGCACCCCTGTATCGCGACGTTTCGTAGATGGTAGATAACTGGTCGCTAATTGATTATAATAACTGATCAGGAAGTGAAGCCGGAAATAGGTAGGGGGTTGAGAACGAAATCATTCGCGTAGGGGTTGAAAATTGTATCAACAGGTCACTGATTTTCTTTCACGGGTATTATTTCATATGAAATAATAATAATAGAAAAATTTTTAAGGGCCTTTTTCAGTTTGACAATCGTAAAAATAATGTGATTTTCATCGGGACAGAAAAGACAGGGGGGAATTACCTTTGGTTCCTATTCATCGTTTACCGGCCGAATAAAGTTTCATTTTCCTCTAAGGCCAGGGAAAATCGCCGTAGTGAACGGAAAGGAAATTGTGGGGGAAGGTGGGGGACGAGCGAAACGAGAGTAAAAGAGAGTGAAAGAGAAAGAGTGAGAGAGAGAGACATAGAGAGGAGATAGAGAGAGAGAGAGAGAGAGAGAGAGAGAGAGAGAGAGAGCGCGAGGGCGGGACACGGGACACGCGGTACCGACAGCGGGGGCGTTCGACAATTTATCGTCTTCATTTGGCCACGTCCATATTTATTGCGTCGTTACGAACAATATGGCGCCTATTAAGCGAAATACGGGCCCCACCGTGGACCGTAGAATCGAATTAATACCGGGCTTGCGCCGCAGCCGCCGTCGTGTCCGATAATAAGCTTAATAAATATTGATTGTTTAATTAATGGATAATCGTCGCGTGGGACACCGTGCACTATCGGCAGTCCGTCGGACCGCCCACGCTACTCTGTCACGAATTTATTAGCGACGATCGCAGGGCCAGCTTCACGGTTTTGCGTGGAACTCTTTTTCAACCTTTTTAATTGACTGCCGGAACCAGCCCTTTCAGACTAACCACCAGCAACGACGCGTAGGCGGCTCAAGAACCTCCGAGCGGTGGCCACGGAAAATTGAACTTTCAGTATTATTATAGAGACAATTGTTGAATAACAACACTCGAAGCCATTTTACAAAATCTACTCGAGTCTCGAAGCCACCTGTATATCCGTTGATTTTCACCGCGGTTCAGCTCGGGCATCATCGATTTCCCGGCGGGGTTATCGCGCGAGGTGATCCATAGCTACGATCGAGGATCTAAACAAGAGCGAGATATCCGAGCGCGGCTGGGCTGTCGACGGGCTAATTATAAGTTCCCGAAGCAATTGGAGGCAGTGTCGGCATAGAAGAACGTCGAAAAACGTTCGCATTCTGTGGGAACGAGCGTCCCATTAATGGAATCACCAATTGCAGACTTATTGGTTTAATTGCTAATTGCTAGTCCCCTACTCTCTTCGCGGTGCGCCGCGAAACGAGCGGAACAATGGCGCCGACACCCACCGACGTCTGCCATTTTCCTAATCGGATTCTCCTTTCAATTCTCTGTTCTTCCTAATCGATCCCACAATTCATCCTCGCGATCGATATCAACGACAAATTAATTTAAACTTAATTTAATAATCATATTGATTGTTCCTCTCTACTTGCGCAAATCAATTTTTCAAATTAATTTTTAAAATTTCAAATGCAACTACGCAGGATTATATGATAATACATTATCGATTGTACCACTATCAAAATTTTCCTTTCTGTGCATATCCCTTCTTTGTTATTATACTTATGCGAGTAGTCTGTATCTACGCAACTGCTAAAAAGTTTCAGCCTGAAATTCCAAGGGTGCGATATGATATGGTGATTAAGGTGTTCTTCTACAGAATGGAAAATTGAATTTTTGATTTCGGTGAATCGTGATCGCTCTCTTAATCTCTTTTAATCGACCCACTCGATCTCGTCCCGGCGTCTTCCCTTTCTTCGGACGAGGCGGGGGTGGGGCGAGAAGACAAGAAATAGGAACGGAAGTCGTCCCCGAGGCCCCGTGAGAAATATGTCGAAGAAAGAAAACGTCTTCGAGGCTAGTTGGTCCGTTCCCCTCGTTCGCGAAGCGGCGCTTCTCCTTTTCTTCGGCCGTTTCTCCGGCTCTCCATCATTCCGAGAATCGGCCGCTATACTCGTTTTCATTTCCCCTTACGCGAGTAGCCGACGCTTAGGTGTCTTCCAGCCTCGCGTGCAGACTCCTGGGGACGATGCCTCTTCCTTTTTCTTTTTTTTTTTCGTTTGTTTTTCGAGCCGAAGAACCCCAAGTTTGCATTGAAAAGTAACTAGCGCGATTCCACGGAACTCGTTCCTCAGACTTTTCCGAGAAACCGGAGAGCAGATCGATTTTCGACGATTCGAGGGAGGCACGATTTGTGGACCAGGAAAACTTCTGCTCGAATTTATGCTTGTCGCTCTGATTTCGATTTGCGAATGCAGAGGAATTTCATTTTTCACGAATCGTTCAACGATTGACTTTTCCAATATTTTTTCAACAGACCCTCTAAGGTTCTCGCTAAAATCTCAAAAATCATTTCAAACAGGAATCACCGTGAAGATTGAAGAGTATTTTCTCTGGTGTGTTCTGGTATTCCCAAGGCCTAAATGCTTCTCGCAAATCGTCACCCCGCAATCAGCTCTCCCGTTCCACGTTTCCGAGAACCAAGATCCACCTGTTCGAGCGATCGGTTCGTAAAAAGGGGTTAGGTGAAACGGGAACGTTCGCGAGCCCGTTAACGAGCGTTTCCACCAGACGCACAGCCTCACTTTGTTATTCGAATCGAGGGGTGACAACGAGGACTGGCTTTGAATCTTGACGAGTAGAATCGTCGAGGGGATTCCACGGTCCATGGCCCGGACCAGCAAATTCAAATTCCATGGCGAGAGAGGCTTTCCCGGGGATTTTCCGATTTTTATCGACGACACAGCACGCTGTCCCGTAAACGGAATATGCTGATTTCGCCCGAGTCTGCTCGCTTCTTGCTCTTGTTCCACTGCATTCCGTTTCGTTCCGCTCGTGCACGCTCTACGATTCTTCTCTACCCCCCATTGCCGATTAGGCGAGAGCCAATTGTTCTTCTAGAATCCCTGAATCGCTGGGGAATCGCCAAGGAATCGTAGAAACGTAAAATCGTAGTTCTTTCCTTAAAATGCAATTTACAAAAAAAAATTCTTTAAAACATCCTATAATTTTGGCTGTTCCGTATCAACAAGATGTTGCACTATACAATTTTTGTTCTGCGATAAATTGCAAGACTCGATGTTATTTAATTTTTGTTAGAGAAATAATTATGCATTATAGTAGACATAATTAAATTTAACCATATAATTAAAAAATATTTCGAATAAAAGTTGTATAGTTATACAGTTGATAACAAATTGCAATAACAACTAATCATAAAGAACTCTTCATTACAAAAAAAGATTAGAATAAACTTTTCCACTAATGGAACCTTATATTTGTCGGTGCATTAATCAATGCATCTTTGTATTCCCTTTAAAAAAATGATTAAGGTACTTAGGTGCAAAAATTGATTAGTTTACAAGTTATGATTTTTGTTTCCAATGTCCATTCAACATGCCGCACTGTGCGCAGTGGGAATCGGAGGCAGATTAGCAGTCGCAGGGTTCGCCGATTCGATGGAAAACGCGACGGGATCGTCGTTTGAGCTTAACGGGAACCGAACGATACGCGGTAAGGCTTTTTGCGACGAAAGCGACCGGCTTTTCCATGGACGGCGCTACAAGAACCGGACGTTCTGGATTGTCGGGGCGTGAATGGAAGTCTGGAGGGTCTGTATGCCGTTTCGGCATTCAATAGTGGTTTTCCACGGTCGCGACGCGGTCCTCGCGAGGACATTTGAATAACAAAATCACCAGGAAGACGTATTATCGTCCCGTGGCCGTGCGACCGTGGCGACGTCGTGCGAGTTTATCGCGGTGGTCGTTTGCATTCCAAGCGAAACCGATACCCGATTCCGCTCGCCATTTCCATCCTCGCCGCGATCCTTCAGTCTTCATCGATTCCGAATCGATTTCCTCCGAGGATCGTCGCGCCCGGCACAACACTTTGGGGAAACGTCAATTCATCCCCTTCGAAAACATAAAACAAGGCTAATTTGCCAGACTTTCGCAAGAAGAAAATTTTCGGCAGCCGATTGCTCGGCACCTGGATCACTCGAACTGGGTCGGACCTAGCCGGAAACAATAGCGACGCTGTCCGAGGGATAAGGATCGACAGGTGAAGGAGATTTAACGGATTACGGGTCCGAGGCGAAAAAAGAATACGTAGAGGCGATTCCAGTAGCCGAAGGTATAGAGAAATTCTCGATTATCGCGACGTTATTAAGAGACGCTGCTTCGACTCGGAAGAAAACGAGGAAAAAAAGGATCAGGAACGGGACAAAGAACGAAGAAAATATCGTCGGGAGTTTACATTAGAAAGTATGATGAGGGACTTGGCCGTTCTCCGTTCGAGTGATCTCCATGAAGTCCGCGTTAAAAGAATCTCTGGTCTGACCATATCGGTCGAACAGGTGTGCCTGTACGACGTAGGAATAAACGATTAGCAGTTTCGATTAGCATCCGCGGATCATATCGATCGCGGCTGCTTGCATTCCGAATCATAGCTCGTTCTCTCGTGCGTCGAATTTTGCAAGCGATCATCAGCGTCGGCGGCGATTCTCGGTGGTATCGCCGAATGTCAGAGAGCCTCGGGAGTTAATTATCGTCGATTCGTTAACCGTGGACAGGTCCCGATGTCCTGCGCTCGCGCCATTGTCTGGAAACTGTGCCGATGCTGTTAGGAATCTGTTTCCGAGCTCTGCGTGCAAGGTGAATCTATGATGTTAATTAAGGGGGGCTGGTTGTACGATAGGAATGACGAGATTCGATTTAATTTAACATTGTGGTAAATCGGTGACACGACTGTATTAAATTTCTCTTTATTCGATGATGTAAGACGGGCTTAAAAGTAGCAAGGAAGGACAGGTTGCTAGATATATTCAGTTCACCCTGGATTTTCCACCCTTTCACTTTCCCGTGAAGGTCCCTGCCACCTGCCGTTTCACGAAACACATACCTGCAGAGTACCATTCTGTTTCACCGTAGAAATCGGCCTCGGAAGAGCAGGGCCAAGAGTGGTCGAGCAAAGGGTGAAAGAAAGGACGACGACGGCTAGGCCGGAGGATGGAGAAAGAGGAACGAAAAATGGAGCGGGTGGCGCTAGGCGATCGGAAGTGTGTCAAATTACAGAGGTCCGTGATATTAATGACTCCTAATGACATGCCCCCACCCCCTCGGTCCCGGCCTTCCCCCTTCCCCCTTCCCCTTCCGCTGCTCCCCACCAATCTGTGGTCCGATTTCCTCCTATCCAACACCGAGGCCCCACTTCTCCGTTTCGGTCCTCCGACAGAAACCGGTGCACCGGGACCCGATTCACGGAATCGGCATTAAAGATACAATTACTAATTGACGGAGGCTAATAGCAATAAGACAAACAATGGGGCTAAATGCTATAAAGTAAAACACAGGTCGGGACCATGGGACCTCCTCCCTCCCTTTCCTCCCCCGCTGAGAGATCGTTCGCTGCTTCTCGGTTTCGCCCCCTTTCGTATTTTGCGGTTGTAGAGAGGACTCTCTCTCCCTCTCCCTTCTCTCTCTCTCTCTCTCTCTCTCTCTCTCTCTCTCCTCTTAGTTACGACCGGTTCAGGATTTCCGAGAGTCCGGTCCAAGCGCCGATTTTTTGCGATTGTTCCCTCTCGCGAGCTTTGTTAGCATCCCGGACCCCGAACCCTTTCGATGCTTATTTTGCAATCGAGCGACCACGCTTTTAATGCGGTCCTGATCGACGACCAAGGTCGGACACCAACAACGCGAACGGACCCCGGGGTCTGTTCTGGTCCGAGTTACCCCTGGCTAGATCGTGGCTGGGTCGCCGGAGACCCGGGTATCCTTTCTCTCTATTTTTTCAGCGATGGTTTGAAATTTTTGTATTATTCTATGATATTTCACTGTTTCATGTTGATTCTTTTGGAAGTTGCGCGATGCTGATCAATTTTGTTTGCCGGTGCCTGAAGGAATGTCCTGAATTCGTTCGAGGAAAGTCCTGCCGCGATCACGAAAAATTTCTCAAGGGGCGCTTCTCACGCGTGTGTCGGATAATTTAGGCTCGCGTGAGAACCGTCCACCCTCTCTCCGCGTCTCTTCTCGACGCGGCGCGACGATTCTGCTGACGATTCGCGTCGTCTAGAAAACGGCTGTCACGTGTCGTCGAGGACGATAATGACGGAGACGCCGGACATTAACGAGCGGATCAGCGGCGCGTTTGTGCCTCGTCTCTCTCTGTGTACACTGGACGATGTTACCGTGGATCGTGACTTTGTGAAAATCCCGGGGTGGTAAACGCGGAGCAGTCTTGTTTCGAGTCCTCGAACTCGATTCCCAACCCCTCATACAAAATACCTCCCCTGATTCAGCATGTCAACATCAGGCTTGTGCGAGAACCCGAAATCTCGGGTTCGGGTCGGGTTTCCCGAGATTTCGGGTTCTCGCAAAAGGCCGGTCAACATTTATAAGAAATGGTGTAGCAGTACGTGTCCAGAGCAAAAGAGCCTAGCCGATTAAGATGCGAAAAATAAAAATAAAATTCGTTAAAAAATACCACGTTTTTAAAAGCGGACTACAAAGTATAAAATAACTTTTCCTAGTCGCATACCGATTCCCAACTGTTGAACCTGTAACTGGTTCGATAGTCATTGAAAAAAGGCAGATCTCCAAGGGCAGTTTCGACCTTCTTAATCGACTAGGCCCTTTAATTTGGAATTGATTCGATAGCTCTGTGTTAACTTGGTGAACAGTTCTACCAGGGAATGGCTCTCATCGTGCGATCCCGGACGAAAAATCATGGCGGTCCGAATGGGGCAAGGCCGGTGGATAATGCCCGAAGTTAAAAGTCCGGTTATACACCGCGAAAGAATCCGCCGAGGCAAATGACAAACCGCCGAGCAGAGCCAAGATGGTGGGCGGCGCTCGCCAAGTGTAATTGGTTTTATGACATATTTTACGTGGAAACGGATTGGCCGAGGAGGGGACAAAACGCTGCAGGATGCAGCGACCATGTTTTCTCCTTTTGTACAGTTTCGCGAACAAATATTTCAAAACAATAATAATCCACCAACATAAATTTTTCTTCGCACTATCATATATCCGTTGCATCGCAATCCAATTAATAGGCGATCACCCCTACAATTGTACTTTTCGATTCGACTTCGAGAAGGAACAAGTTATTTAATGCGATCGTTATTTCTTAATTCGATACAGCAACGAGTAACAACCGTTTTCTTGTTTAAAAAGTTTAGTTCAATAAGCTTCGATCGGAAATGATTTATAATAATAATAAACGGAGATCATCAATACATCTTTTGTTTTTAACAATCTTACGATCGATATAATTAAAACACATTTAGTTCAATAATGTTTGGAGAGTAACATCGATTCTCGCAGCTCATAATCGACTCCGTTGATATTCGCCAGATTCGTGAAAAGAGAATCGCACCACCATTAAAAACTTTTTCGCGGACGCCTAACGACGCGCGCAACTTTTCATTTCTCTCCGGTGGGAAAAACAGCCGGGAGCGACAGGTTTCCGCCTAGGTGGCCGATTAATAAAATCCCCGTGGCTTCTTTGCCGTCTGAAAATTTCTCAATCAGTCCTTTCCTTTCCACGACGATTTTCTGCGGCATTCGTGGCTCGCGATACAAGCTCATCGTTGCAATTAAACGTCTCCCGATCCCGTCGTCGTCGTCGTCGTCGCCGGCAAAAAGAACACGAAGAAATAACGACGCGAATTTATAATGCCGATACTTCGGCTTTCGCTCACTCGGTCGTGTCGTATTATTCGTTTGCGAAATTTATGTTCCCGCCATCGGTGAAGGTTAAGCCCTTCGGTACGTTAATAGTATCGCGAAAGAGCGAGCGAGAGACGATCACGAAGAGAGACGTAACCCAGACAGAGATGGAAAGAGAGATGAACTCTGTGCAAACTCACCTTGTATGGATTCCGGCGAGGCTGGCTCCTTATCGATTCGGCCGAGCGCGTCGCTGGCTGCAACAAAAAGTGCAACGGTGCCTCGTTAGTGACGTCGCGGTATAAAACCCGAGGAGCCGGGAAACTTAGCCTTTTTCTCGTAAAAATGATAGACGCGAGCCCAAAAAGAAATTTCAAGCTCGGCCTCGGCGAGACACGCCGCGACTTATCTCGACCGTGTCTGACAGTATAATGATGGACTGCCCGACAGACACCGCTCCGACACCGCACTGGCCCCCCTTAATCTACTTCGCGACCATAAGAGCCAGGATTCATTACCGATTTTTCTCAAACTTATTCCAGAGTACTTATCGCAACAAAATAAAAATATTCAATGGACGTTTTTCCGGCGGTTGACGAATGGAAATGTTCGTTTCCACTTGTAAAGGATTCGAAGGTTGTGGAAGGGTTGAGTTTAAAGATGGGCACCAGCACTTAAGTTCAATTTCAAAAGTCACTAATTAATAAAAATTAAAAAAAAAATAAAAACAAAAGTCCACATTATTAAAAACTCAAATCGCAGGAACACATCGGCCAGCAAAGAAGCTACCGAAAAATGAATGGACACAGCTCTCACCGAGTGCAATTCCTCGAATCTCCATCAGCCTCCATAATTTCGAGAAACCCACATGCAGTCTGATTAATTCGAGGCGTGGCGAGGGCACCAGACAACGATGTAGCAGATATCACCGTGACACACCCGAACCGTTATCAATCAAGCCGAATTATGCTAAAACGCGAGCAATCATGGTGACACATGGCGGGTGGGTCGCTAACCCTTCGATCCATGCATCATCGGTGGTTCCTAGGGACTAGGGTGGAAACTAGAGAACCTCGATATTCAAATAATCTATTTGGACACCCTTTGCTGGAAAGAAGATGGTGGTAATTCGGTGCTGGAATGACCACTATACGTCACGTGAGAGGCTAGCAGGGTTGAAGACTGTTCGAGGGCGGCCACCTACTACCCCCCGGGGGGTTGCAACTCACCCCTGGAACGACTGTATTCAGATAATCCTACCTTTCCTTTCCGTTACTCCCGGTTTCCTCGGACGCAGACGACGACATTTCAATACTGGATAACACGGGTCGCAAATACGAGCGGATATCTGACCCCGTCGAAGATATCCGAGACTCTAACGATGACGTATCGGGTCTGTGGGGGATGAGGGGGCTCTGATGGACAACCTGATTTTTACGATCAGCACACACCAGATATTGGATTCCCTATTCTTTCGTCTGTTTTTACTGCGGAATTTACTAGTGGCGAGCGTTTCCCATCAACAGCATTGCGAACATGCGAAACTCGGCTCATTCCCCGCGCTACGCGTTTGCCCGAAATGGCGAACGCGGCTATGAAAGAGCGAACAATGCGGGGATCCTTGATGCGCTTGTTTTCATTATTAAACGAAGGACTGCCGCTCGAGGAAACTGGCACACGCTTACATTAAATATAAACAGAACCGACCTCGTCGGTGTATCCGCTCGCGGATCGACTTTTTCCACGGCGCATTAGTCACAAGCGCAATAATGCCCCCGGGCCGGTATTTGCCTCTGGAAAAACAGAAGGGAAGAAAAAAGAAACGTTCGAGAGAAGGCGGTCGATTAAACTCCGATACGATCCATAAATATCGGCATCGTAAACTCTCGTTCCTTCGTCAGTGTCATCCGAATGATAATTCTTGACGGAGAGGAGAGAGAGAAGAAACATTGCCTCTAGTTAACCTGGAAATGTTTTTCTTTAACCGTGTATTAACCTGTCGATTAATCGACAATGCTCGATGAGATCGGACAGGTGCCAATCGATTTTAAAGGCGAGCTTAAATAAATACGACCCACCACGCGGCTGTCGAGAGCCTCTCGAGGATCGTAAAGTTGTTACGGGCTTCTCGTATTCACCGTGTCGTCGCGAAAACTCCCCTAAACACCTTAGCTTGTTTCCAGCCTGCCGGAAAATCGGTCGCTGATGGTTAAAAACCGGAACGACTCGACTTCCACATGGTGCTGCCGCTTTCATTTTCATTCGGTGCAGCGAGGGATACATGATTCCAGCTCTGGGCACTGACCGAGTACAACAAAATCATTGTAGAAACGGTTTTGATAATAATATACGGTCCAAAATGCAAATAAAAAATTATATTTTCTTTCTGAATAAAAATGATGAAACGAGGGAACACATTTTTATTCGACATCAATGTTCCACGATTGACGAGAAAAATTTTCGCACGAGGGGATGGAGTTACTTATTGACCAACGCGGCTCGCTCGTGCACTTTCATCGTAGCGTGGCCGATGCACGCTCCTTCTCCGGCAAGCACGGTGTGTGCCTGTCCTCACCTGTCCGTAACGCTGACAAGTATCTGCACAGGTGTCCTGTGTGCATAACCGAGCGAGCGTAGGATACGTGTCCGATGGGCTGACCTTTATGAATACTAAGGGAGAAGGGGTTGCACGCGATTCCGGCCTGTCAGAAGGTGATCGTGCCGAATTAATAAGTGACTGGTTAGCCAACTATGCGGCGGAACTCCGAGGAACCGATGTCTACCTGTCCTCAACACGAGAATATCAATGTCGGTGAACGAAACGTCCGTTCCCGAGCCTGTTGACGGAAGATCGATGCCAGTTACCATTGCAAAACTATCATTTATTAACGCGCTCGTTGCCCAACCGGCCAACAAAATCATTCCACGGACCAGCAGCCGTTCGTTTAACCCTCGAACACGTTCCTTGGGTGAAAATATTCTGTTTTTCGGGAATTGTAGAAATATTGCGATTGTCAATGTTAGCCTGAATACCAAGACCATTTTATTTATCTAAGAAACTTGTGGGGCTTGTTAAGAAATTCCTCGGCACAACACTTTCCAAGATATCATTTGAAAAAACTTGTTGGTCAGCATATATGAGCCGAGCAATCACAATTCGCGTCCAAAATCGTATCGATCCACGGTTCTCCGGGGGTGGTCGGCCCCGGGTTTCCCGCCCGGGGAAACGAGATTTTAATATTTAAACCTCGCCGCGATACAATAAGTGTAATAAGCATAGAGAGGCGACCGTTGGCCGGCGCACAAGAGACGGCTGAAATATTAATGCTGACATTTCGTTGGTTTGCGGCTGGTTTAACCGCACCTCCACCCCCAGTATGCCAGCCGCTTTCAAGACTGCGGTTTCAGAGAGGCGAAACGATACCCCGCCACTTCCGTCGCGATATATTCTAATCGCGCTGAATTCGCAGTAAGTACGCGTTCCTCGACTTTTCCATTTTTTTCCGTCTCGACCAGTCACGCCGCGCCGACCACCTTCACTCTTTTCTCTCTTTCCCTCTTTCTCCTCGCGTTCCCTACCTTCGAGGAACCACCATGAATACCAGATAAGGCATCTGGATACATATAGTTTGCGTGGAGCCGGCCCTCTCATCAATTTTTAAGAACCATCTTGTAATACGTATGCACCACCCTTGACCGGCCAGAACCGATATGGAAACCGCGTTCGCCATCTCTGGATGCTCGACGGGGGTGGAAATCGTGTCCGGACACAACGGGCGTGAATAGCGATGAGGAATCGGGCTCTTTTGCGGTCTCAACTGATTTTTGTTTCTGCGTTCAATGTTTTCTAGAAGTTAGTCCCCCACTTGTTGAATTAAATAATTTCTTCAAAACGATTGTTCGCTATAACTTCTATATTTATTTTTTTTCAGCCCGTCGAACAAACTGCGAAGCCTAGTTTTGAAAACAACAGGACCTTATATAGTCATTCCCTAGAAGTTTTTCCCTAGCCAGCCCGGGGGTCGAGAGAGTCATTGTACGCGTCGAGAATCGGGGTTGTAACCCTTTCGCGGGTGGAGCGAGCCTCATAACAAGAGAGAATGCTCGCAACCGACCCCTACGGGTTGCGGGGGTGCGTTGGACAAGGCGGTCGCCATGGGAACGGAAGATCAAGCGGTCCAAGAGGCGGCGGGGGTGGAAATAGAGGTGGAAACGGGGGTGGGTTGATTTCTTCATAACGGCCGCCATTATCGCGCCCTCCGACCGTGCCTCCTCCCTCGCCCACCTATCCGCTACCACCCTCTCCCCCATAGCCCGCTCATTATGTCCCGGGGGCGGAAGGGAATATTCTTGTTTTAAAAATAATCGCCGGGGCAGCCGCCGCGCGCCGGCCCGCGAATGGCGCCGTTTGTAATTGGAAAAAGTCTCGGCTCACGTGCAAGAACGCTGTTTCCAGCGGCTGCGTTTCTTCCAACCTCCAACCCTTCGCCACTACCCCCCTTTTACCCGCCCCGCACGGTCTGCGTTCGGTCTGGACCTCCCGTGGAATTTCGAGCCCTTCCACGATGGATTAAGATTTCTCTTTTCACACGAAAACGATGCTCGATAGACGCGAATTTCCCTTCTGCGAATTTATCTAGCGTTTTCTCCTCGGCTGATCGATTATGAAAATAGTATAAAAAGCGATGGACAGACCCTGAAACGATGGTTTATTTTGCAACGGTTATCGCAAAAACCTGGCGATTCGCCAGAAAACCGTCAGAACTTTTCAAGGGAACCTTTTTTCACCTGCAACCCCGTTTCGAGAGCGAGGAACGATCGTTTCCAGCGTGGCCTCGATAATTTCGAGGCATAAAGGCTAACCAGATCGTTCCTGGGGGCCCGTGTGTTTCCAGGAATCCTCGACGTTTCATGGGGAATCCTTTTGCCCCCGCCACCCCCGGTTTCCGCGAAGCGTAACGAGGATAATACGATCGCAAAAACGGTCCCGGCTGCGCGTTCCGTCCAATTAGGCGAACTCTCGGTGGCGAATACGAGAGCCCGGAAAGGCGTCGCGTCTGATCGATCGATCATCGGCCCCCGGGTTTCGATAATCGCTCTCGAAACACGCTTAAGCCCGAAACTGATGGATTCCGAAATAATTGCTCGCGAGGCATAGTGATTCGGAGGGGGACGTAGCACCACTCTCGATCGAGTTTCGAACCGTTCCGCGATACACGCTGAGGAACGGGGTGGTAAAAAAACAACCAGAGACATCGATAGACACGGCGGGCAAGGGTGAAGGGAGAGAATCGTCGATGGAATTATTTGAAATTGATGAGACGAAGGGTTGGGGGTCGCGTGGCGCGCATCAGATGCATAAAAGAGCCTCCCCCTTTATTGGTTCCTCTTCGGGGATGAAAGAGCGAAAGAGAGATTTGCAACACCCCTTTCGTCTGGAGATCATCGTTACAGCCCCCGCCTTGGCCCATGGCTATTTAAGAGTGGCCTCGTAATTTATGGTAAGAAATTGAAACTCGTTACCAATAGGTTTTCAAACACTTAAAAAGCGAAATCTTTTTTCTTTGTAATTTGTAATTTTAAAACTTTTTATCATTATAATTTTCTTTGTAAATACTTATGTAAAAATGACTTCTGTCCCCGTCTATGATAAATAATAATACAGTCTCGGAATTTTGCAAACCAGCTGTTCGTCTCAATCAAAAGCTCATTAATCGCAAGACGGCGCGGCGTGAGAGATCGAGTCGCAAAATCGCGTGTGGTCTGAGTCGCGGGAGGTTGCGGGGCGGATATATAGATGGTCGAATCGGGTCGCGCGGATACGGCGCGGGTTGTGGAAGGTTCGCACGTACCTTATTACGGTATTTTCGTTCGAATTACCGTGAAACTGTGCAGACACGTACGCCGGGTCGTAGCATGAGGACGTTTCGCCGCACGTAGAGGAGAACGAGGGGCCATTAACGGCCTCGTAGGGACGCGTACGCGGACGTTTCGCCCGAGGGGGTGGGTTTTCCGGACACCGGTTAGGCGAGGGGCGGTGGCGAACCTAAGTGCTTCACGCGGCGAGGTAATGGAGTCGACTTATTCGTCAGGAAAACGCCTCGACCGGGAGCAATCGAGACGAACCAGTCAGAGTAAAAACGAATGACCACGGGAACGTCCTTGAATTCGTGGATTCGCGATAAAAATTCGAAAAATCCTTTCGCTGACTTCCTGGAAATCTTCTGCTCGTGATTGTGCTGCTACAATCAACGGGTCCATGGTAATTTCATGGGATGTCCGATAAACGGCGCGGCCCGATAAATTCGATCGGGACCGTTCGATTAATTAATCGGGTTTCCGGCGTGTACCGGTGCAAATGAAATATTCATCGAATGCAAATGGTCCGGGGGTCGCGTGTATAATCCATTAAAAAATAATAACGACAGAAATTCGCCTTAATTGGCACAATAGCCGTGCCGCCGACATGCCTCTCCGTAGTCCTGACAATTAACCACGACGACGATCATGCTCCTCTCGACCGAGAGAGATCCTGTGTTGCGTTACAAGGCGGTGGTTCGCGAGCCGACGCTCATAATTACGCGGTAATTAGAGAGGTTTGTCGGCAATCAACATCTCGAATATCACCGCGTCGTCGGTCGCGGTCTATCGGCCGATAATCCTCACGATCCTCGCGTGTAAGATCGCATGGATCGCCGTTCGGTGTCCCCCCGCTGCGTGCTTTATAGCGGGATTCTAATTTGATGGCCGAACGTTCGGCATGGAAATTTAATCAATCGAATTATGGGAACGCTGCCTCCTCCTTGCCCCTTCTATGCTGATCGATTTCTCGATGTCGTCGAGAGACGCTACTGTGCACGAAAAACTGTGAAAATTTCCCTTACGAAACAACCGAAATCGAGCTGATCCTTCTTTACAAGACAGTTTCACTTCAACAATTAGTGGTCTCAAATCTCAAACGACCACGATTTACAGATCATCCGAGATCGCGTCGCGGCGATACATAATACTGCGAAGTTCGAAGTCGCCGTTAAATCGATTCTGTCCGAGAGTCCCAGCCCCTGTGTTCCATTCTCGGGATATAATTTCCAAGCGCAAAAAGTTTCTAATGACGGAAAATCTAATATATATCGCTCGGAGGCAGCCAGCCGGCCGGTTGGTCGGTACGAGCAGCTTTTCTTGTAATTAAGTTATAACTAAGGACGCCGGGGCGAGAGGCGAAAGAAAGGCGAGGATACGATTCGAACGGAACCGGCGAGGCTCGGCGAGGGGGTGGAGCGCGGGGGTGGAGCGCGGTGGTGGACGAGGATCTTCGCAAGAGTGGAAAACAATAAGAGGGCTCCGCTAATCCGGACGATATATTATATCCAACGAGAGTGCTTCTGGCACTGCCCCGGCAGCTCTCTACGATATATGTTGAGAGGAACAGAGAGGAACGGAAAAGAGCAACAAGACATAAGGACATAGTTTTCGGTGGATACACGCGTGTACGCTTGACGCGCCTTCTTATGGGAAATGGGCACCTCTTTCAGAACGATTATGGCGTTGCAACGAGAAAATTCTAACGATTTAGGATGGGATTGGAATCTAGGTGCACGCTAGTGCACCAGCCACCCTAATAGCACAAAATATTCTATACACATTCATATCATATTAAAAAGAGATTCAATCTTTTTGTTCATATTCAAATATACATACAATATTTGTTTTATGTTAAGTAAAAAATTTCATGTTACGAGAAAAATATTTTTTTAAAAATATTAAATGAATCTGTATTTCATATTAGAAGTAGAATATTTTGTTCCTAATATACAGATAATGGTTGTCCTTGTATATTGTACATGTATACAATATTCCGATCTAATATTTTTCTGATATGAAAAAATGTGGCTTAAAAAATATTTTTCCAATATTTGAAAAAAATATTCATTTAATATTTTTGTGTTACTAGGGAATATAATGGTAACGTGGCACGTAGGAAGGGTGAATTATAGGGGACATACAGGAATATTTTCTGGAGAAATGGAAAAAGCAGTACAAAGTTTGACACGTGTATTTAGCAGGATTTAAGGAGTACGGTAACAGAGAAGGTTGATGGAATAACGGAAAAGAACCCGGGGGCCAATTTATCCCGTTCCCCTTAAGCCCGGCAATAATATTTCTCTCGTTCAGCCGTCAGTAGCAAAATGGCGTTCGAATTAATTAATTACATCTTCGCCGACGCTGGTAACCTAACTCGATTTCACGCAATTGAGTTGTTCGTTCCGAGGCACCCAATCCACGTACCGTCGTTTCACCGTTTCCCGCTTGCGAGTGGGTGTGTTATCGATATTTGCACGCTACGATAATTATCGAGGTTCGATTTTATTCGAGTTCGCTAGGGAATTAATGGTATAGACTCTGGAGTCTGGTTCAACTCTTTGTTCAGCCGTGCGTTATATTTGGACAGCAACGTTTTATGGAACTGTAACGCGCGCAGAGCAATCTGCAACATTTACCGTCTCTCTCAACGTGCAAAATTTCGTTCCACATAGTTTCAATTTATTTGTTCTATTACCATCGGCTCAGGGTCCCACAAGAATAATCCCTAGTAGCAGAAAAATATTGGATAAATATCTTTTTCAAATATTGGAAAAATATTTTTCAAGCCACACTTTTTCATATGAGATAAATATTGGATCTAACTATTGCATGCACGTTTAAGAAATGCGAATTGAATTTTTAGAAAAAATATTTTTCTGCTAACATGAAATAGATATTTTCTGCCTATTTAAAGAAAAAATTGTTGCTTAATATAAAACAAATATTGTATGTACATTTGAATATTAATTAAGGTTTGAATCGCTTTTTAATATTATATGAATGTGTATACAATATTTTGTGCTACTAGGGACGACACTTCGCGAATAAATAGCGAGGGTGTATACAGCATAGTAACCGGAGAGCAACATTGTTTTTTCCCCACTGTTCATTTCGCTACAAATTTGTAACAAAGTCCACGGGGATCGTGCGCGCCACGAGGAGAGGGCTACGTGTTCGCTTAACGAGGAATTCAAGTCATAACGCTTAATTAAGGTACTGTACGAAGTAAGGCCCGCATGAAGGAAGGTATGAGGGCCATTGGGCCCTGGTCGTGACCAACCCAGAAGCAGGAACGCGGTCAGATCGGCTGATAACGATCTGATAAGGTGCCCTCCCAAGATTACGAGCAGACTTTCGTACGGAGTTCCCTGCGACTCGGGAGCCAGTTTTTCAGTGGCCGATTTAATTAGATTTTCCGTGGGATTTATGGACACTTGCGTCCCCAACACCCACCCCCTCCCCTCCCACCTCACACGTTATTCTCGAAAATAATTGCAAAACCTTCCATAATCGAAACATCCGCTTCAAACTCTTAGCAATTTTGTTAAAATTGGTCGGCTCCAGGTACTTCGTCTTAATTTTCATTTGAATTTTAAAGCTGCAAGGCGTTATGTAATTTTCTGCATTTGTGGGACAGTGGAGCGCAGTTTTTTTTCTTATGGCCACCCCTTCGGAAACAAAATCGATGAGGGCTCTAGAAATCCGGCCATAATGCAAAGCGTGACTGACATTCGACTTCTTGCGCTCTAATCCTATTAAACTATCATTATAAGCCTCGGGATGGGAAACACCGCAAGTGCTCGCCGATATTTCATTAAAATTTATGAATTATTAGTCCAATTAGCATACAGCAGAGAGGAGCTCGTCGATATTCCACGCGTCGATCCGTCGCGCGAAATCCTGAAGCGAATAGTCAAATAGGATTTTGCGGATGAGAGAGGGGGTGGGAAATTCGGTCGAAGATACAACGTGATCGCGTGGAGAGGGACGAGAGAGTGGAATTCGAGTGTGTTCACAGATAATCTGGAACGTATGGGGTGAGCAGAGACTGAAGATACTACAAACGAACAAGGGGTGGGGACTTTAAAATGGCGGGACACCCCTACTCGACCTAAAAGCAACCCCAATCGGTCCGCAATGGTCTAATCACGGAAAAGGGGGTTGGTTTTGCATTCGAAACCCTACCAACCATTGTATTCGCTCCTCTGAAGCCATCTTTGCTATGCAATTATTCGATTGGATCACGAGTGTAAAACTTGCCTCTTCTAAGTATGCTTCGATAAATTTTCAAATTCAATCATTATAAATTCATAAAAATTAATGCAGAACATGGACCGATCGCTTTTCAGCGACAGAGCAATCAAAATATGAGGGTACAGGGGGGTCCGAATAAGATCCCGAAAAATTCAGAAACCATGGGGTGACTAACTCGAGCAGACACGTTGTCACATGCGGGGCCAGGTTTCATAAACAAAATTGTTACAACCAGCCCGACGTATGCTGGTATCGTTCCATTAATTGTTCCCACCACAGAAGACACTTGTGAATGTAACACCACCACGATCTCGCACACAACCTTCTACCATCAATATAAAACCCACCACCAACTTTCAAAGGCAAATAAAACAATTTTGCTTACGCATTCGAAAGGATGTCTTCGCATCCGCTCGCATCTTCCTCTTGATCCCGAAGTGGCAGATCCCGACAACCATCGGAAGGCCGTACAGAGTCCTTTTTAGATCACGATCTTGGCCACACTTTTGATTCCTCTCACAAGTAAAATTTCCTCAAACCTCGAACGCGTTTTACCTTCATCGAACCAACTTGTCACTTTAATTTCAAGCCGAACATACTCCACCAAAAATTCCGCAACAAATTTAACGCGTAAACGGTTCTTTTAAGCCTATCGTCTACCAGGTAGCAAATAGAGAAATTTCATCGAAGGACCGCGTGCACCGTTCCAGCACAGATGCGAGAGCGATTTGACCCGAAGATTGCGGGGTTTTGGAGGGTGCCCCAAGTTTGCCAGCCGGGGGCAACTTGTCTACTGGTGAGCCAAGAGCTGTCCGTTCGCGTTGGTCAGCATTGCCCCTCTCTCAGCTGGCCTGTGGGGGTGCACCCCCGCAAACCCTCCGCAAGGCCAGCAACAGAGGAAGAAAGATAGAGGGAGATAGAAAGGATACGTGCCGAGAACCGACGCTCTCTTCTCGCGCCACGCTCGGCGGAGGGTACATACATTACCGCCCCTGATCCTCGATCCCGGACGATCGACGTTTCGGTAGATACCGCACTGAATTATAGAAACGTTTTCGCCCTCGTGCACCCCTGTCGACGACGATGCGATCCGCGAGCCTTTTAATTTCGCGCCGCGTCGACCTCACGACTCCCCCGAGAACTTCCAAGTCCAGGACAACTTTTAACTTCCGGTTCCCCAATTATTTTTTTTAAAATTAATTTTTACGGAAATTCTTGAAACACGAGTGTACGCAAAGATTTACAGGCGAAACTCAGACAAGATAAAAATTTAACAAGGATACCCAAAAATATTCACCAATAAATTTACGTACAAAATTTTAACAACCTCTTACGTATAATTAAATTACAAATTGAATCATCACCGACACCATAGTCCCCGTCCAAACACAAATCCAACATGATCAACTTAAAAAGAAGAATGAATAAACCGTGACTGAAAAAGACTGCCCAAACAGGCAGAGAAATATCACAGCAAGAAATCTAAAACTGGAACAAGGCTTGAAAAATGAAGATAATTTCGAGCCGCTGGAAATTACACAGCATTACGTATAGGATTGAATTACGTTCAATTTTGAATCGACGCGGACAACGTAACAATGTTTGGATGAAAAAAAACGAGTCTCGGAGAAGTGCTGGTCGAACAGTTCGAATCATGCGATCAAGGTAGCACAGCGGTACCTCTTATCGTAAATTCCGTTCCCGATTGTTCCTTAGCCCTTTCGTTTCGCGGGTACGAGGGCGAAGATGTAAAAAAAGGACCACGACTATAACAATGGAATTTCGGAATGCCTGGTCGGCTGGAGGAGTCATTAAGTCGTAAAACTAGAGAGTAATCTCCGGAAGGGAGCACCGAAAAGGAAAATAAAAAAAAACGATATTTGCGTCCCGGGGACTGATGCTTGGGGGTGCTGTAAATTTTTTTTCGGGCCTCTACACGAATATTCGAAATGGGCTTTCCGTGTTTTGGCGAAAATCTACATTTCCTAATAATAAATCTTCCACCAGGCCCAAGGACGGGTTTCTAACAGCGATAACTCATGTTGTACCGGGAATTCGGTGAAAAGAATTTATGATTCGTTCCACAATCTACGACGTAAGCCGATAATCTTCCAAGTCCAAGCTAATGTTATTGTTCAATATTGTTTTCGTTCGGATGCCTTACATCGGATTGCAAGGTAAGATTAAAAAGCTGTACTGCTAACAGACGAAACAATAATTTGAAATGCTAGATACACCCAAATGATCTCGCCACAACTGCAACTAACTTTCCGACTGATGCTCCCCGTATATTGTAGTCGATGAGGATCGCTATTATTCGATCGGTCCGAGGGAAACGCTATCGTGTGATCGAGCGTACAAGCTGCTCGATCCGCGCTGTCCAAGCTTAATCTATGTTCATCCCAGCTGCTGATCGTTATTGTAAATGTTGATTGGGCAATTGCGACGGAATTGCCCGCTTCCCACGGCCCCCTCGATATATAAATACGCGGGTTGCCCAGAAAAACCGAGCAATAACGTTGACGCGACGTTCAATTATTCTTATGGATCGATCTGTGAATTATCTAATTCGTTTAATTAAGCCATTGCCTTAATCGCCCTTATTTACCACTCGATAACAGCGCATCACTGGCTCCAACGACACGGAGAACACGTCTAGCTGTACGTCAATTCACCCGGCAATTCCCTAACTACGCTATAATTCTCTAAACGAGAAAATATCGTTTTTCGTTATCCATTAATTTCTGAATTAAGTCCTGCCTTTTAAACTAATCAGTTGAGATGGTGAACGATTATTGCAAATCTAGGTGCACTACCGTGCATCAGCCAAGTTCTAGCACTAAAAATTAAATAGCGTTCTTTTAAACTAATTGTTTACAAACGCTTTTGTTCAGTATTGCAAGAGTTATTTCTAAGCTAACCAACGTTGGCCGTATCTTCTTTGATCCCACAACAACTTTTTACGGCCATAGAGAACTTGGATCCTGTTTACAGGATCTTTTTCTTGGGATGTTCAGTTTCTTCGAGCACTCGAGAGAAGAGCTGCCGAATCATGATTCGAGCATGATCGTTATACTTCTGGAAAAAAGATGATCTCTCGCACACATTGGACGGAATACGGAATACGGAATACAGTAATCTGGATGACAGCTGAGAAAACCGCCACCCGCATCCCCATTCTCACGGCAGACATATATCACTCCTAGCGTTCGGTCCGATAGAATCGAGCAAATTTTCAGAGAGCTACTCGGAAGAAAATACGAATTTCCACGTGAAAGACCGTTTCGGGACCGCACCCACGCTTTCCGAGTGGGCGGAGGGGTGGAAAAGCGGGACATAGGGTCCAAGAAGCGCCCCTATTTTGCAACCACCCCCTCGTTCGCCGATAGTGCATTTGACCAGAGCATTGTCCGGCGGAACGGTCCATTGTCGGATTGAATCATCGGGTCGGGGTCTCGAATATTCAGGGATGGCCGATGGTCAGTGGCCATTATTGTTACCTCCGGTTCTGTCTGTCTGGCTTTTTCCATGGAAAATGCTGGAGGGGGTAGAGTGGACACACTCGAAAATCTGGAGCGTGGACAGAATGCCATTGATTCCAGCTCGTGCCTAACCCCGAGGACGTTCGGTGAATTATTGGCTTTAATTGTGCGATCTGTAATGGCCAGTCTGCGACAAATTTCCGGAAACGCGCCGCGCCGGCCACGCGACCGATCGACGCTCACCGGACGCGTGAAATTCAAACGAATTACGAATCTTGTGAGATTCAAGGGGGCAGAGACTAACCGAAAATGTGTTGTATTTGAAAATTTTCATCAGGAGAATTTATCAGGAGAACAGCGCCAATTGTCAATTGGCTGACTGCGCCAACACGCGTCTAGGTCGCGTGCTGATTGGTCCGTATTTTTCGTTAAAAACTTTTTAACAAAGCCGCGAACGCAATTTTTGTAAAGGAAAATGTTGCTTCAAATGAACTGAAGAACCTCCAGTTTCCGGATGTTGAAGGAATTTTCAGACACCCTGTATAAGTATTGCTATTTAATAATTGTATAATATTATTAGTATAATAATTGTTATTTATGCAACATACACATGCTTATTGAACGAATTATTCGATATAGCTAATAAGTGAACATATTTGATAGTAAATCTTATAATATCTATTCAAAACTCCCGCCCGTTAAAATTTAACCAATTTAGTCGATAGTTTAAAAAATCCAGTCGACTGATAATAATAGTTGGCTAGTATTAATTTAGTCGATAGTTTTAATTGTCGATGCCCAACACTATAACGCAGTCGTAGAATAGTTGGCTGGTGACAAAAGCGCCTTAATGAGGCCATAACGCTACCTGAAGTTAGGCTAAAGGTGTCCCCACCGTTTCGGGAGCCGGTGCAGCCGGTAGATCGAAGCTTTTAGCATCTCTCCTTGGACATGCTAATGCGATGGGCCCTTCTAAGACTCTCATTGCTGTCGGGCCCACGTTCCTGATACGTGCCCGATAGACTGGACGAACGCGAAACTCCGAGAATGTTCTCTCTTTTGTGCGTCGACCCGCAAAAAGTGCATTTACATGTCTATGCGTTTGGCGAGGGAGGTGTCGGAGGGTGCAGTGAAATGGAAAGGCGGATCTCAGGTAGGCTTGCCGATATTCTGGAATTTTTAATATTCACTATTGGCGGCGAGCTGCTTTGAACCCCCGGACATTCCTCCCCTCCACCGTGTTCTTTGGGGCTCAGAAATGGGACCGTAATTGCGATACTTCCTGCCGGACCGTGGAAATCGTGAAAGAAGACCGGCCAAGTCGTTAATTATTTTACTGACTGCTTTTCTTGCCGCATTTTCGTCACCTCTGTATCAAGTTTTTAGACTGTTACAGTAGTGAAGGGCACAATCGATTAAAACTATCAACTAAATCGATAGTAGGCAACTACTATTTTCAGTCGACTGATTTTTTAAACTATCGACTAAATTGGTTGAATTTTAACGGGCGGGAGAAAGTAGTATTTTATAATTATATCTGTCAATAACAGATATTTTTCTAAGAGGTTCATCGCAACACTTTGCCTTTATATTGTATTATTATTAACGGATAAATAATAATTTGTGAGAGTTTGTGAGTACCCACTAAAACAAGATTTCAGTCAACTAAAAACTATCAACTAAATATTCGACAGTATGTAGCAACTAAATAGTAATTAGTCGATGGTGCCCATCACTATGTTACAGTATGCCTGCCGAACTTGTTATTCCGCGTATCGGAGGTTTATGGAAATTTCGTTGTCCTGCGTATAATTAAGAAACGTGTCCGAGTCGATCTATCGACGAAGAAAAGAGGGAAACACTCGGTGCTGATGTCGAAGATAGAAAAGTGGGGCGGCAGAACGAAAGAATTGTAGGCGAGACGATAAATCAGATAGGTGGCGGCAGCTGGTGCTCGGGAAATTGGCTGGCCATTGTATCGGGACGTGTTATTTTGGAAAATCATCTCTCGGCTCTTTGCCTGCTAATTTCGGTGGGCCTTGTGCCCGAAATTACTGCCTACTTCCTGGGTCGCGGACCCTCGGCTTTCGGGCATATGGAATGCGGTTATGGTCGGCCTATCGGGTTTCTTCTCTGCTGGCCCTCGAACGTTAATTGCTCCCGGTTTCCCTCTTCCGGAAATACTCCTGCCTGCGTCTGCTCGTTATCCCTGATATTCAAAACTTTCTTATCCGACCCATTGCCCAAAAGATCTTCGATCGATTTCCTCTCGCAGTTGTCGACGTGAAAAATATTTCTAAAGGAAGATAACCAAATGTTGATGCTTAGAACTATTTGGTATTTATGGAATTGTAAAAACTGGCGGCGCAGGTACAGAAGCATTTTCTACCGCGTTTCTCTCATTGTCCGTCCCATAGGGGTCAAGCAAGCTTTTAGGGTGCAACGGACTGCGTTATTGTGTAACTGCATCGTTCGTGTGTCGTTCCTCTTCTGTTCTGTCTGCTGCAGGTCAGCGGGGTCAGAGGGCAGATCTTCCGACGATCCGTATATACCGGGTGGTTTATACCCTTATTATGACATAAGTACGCGAGGGGTCGCATCGGTGTTTTCCATGTTATGGGAGAAACAGAATGACTGGTGAGCATCGATCGATCGTGTTCTCCTTTAATCGGAAAGCTCGGGGACAAAGATCCCTGACAAATCCAGATGCACGCGATCTAATTGTCACAGACATTGACGCGGAAAAGTATTCTGTTTAAAATTCGTACAGAAAAATAGAGGCAGATTTTGAAACATTTTTCTCACGTAATCAGAAAATAATTTTCTATACATTTTTATGCTGACATTCTCCAGTCCATTGTTGATAGAGTGAGTTAGGATTCGGTCCAATCTGTATGTGGGTCGGTCCATGAATTATCTACAGTCTAGGCAGTTCCATCGAAATCTCCAAGCACAAGAAGAGAGAGAGAGAGAGAAGCAACGCATGGAACGCGGGATTGTTTGGCCGTTTGCTCAGCGGAATGCGGCCCGTTGAGCAGATGGGGGTTGAGAGGGGGTTGTTCAATCGGTTATTGATTGGAAATGTAAGCTGGAGCGTGCTGACCGAGGGGGCGACTCGTCAAGAAGAGAAAAGGGTGAGAGGGGGTGGCCCCGACAGATGGCCATTGGTCAGCAGGACCGCGTGGCGAAGTTTGCCAATTGGGGAAACAACTTTGTCCCCGTTCAAAATTATTGGATTTTGCAAAAACGACCGCCGGGAGCTTGTTATAAATTGATCGGGGTGGTCCCATGGAAATCACCGACCAACATTTCACCGATTCCAGATTTCAACGACAACGAATTTAATCGCGAACGAATTTGATCGACAACCAATCTAAATCTGAAATCATTGTCGGTCAAAATTATTGCCGGTGAAAGGCGTTGTCTGTTAAATTCGTTGTCGTTGAAATCTGGAGTCGGTAGCGTCACCATAAGTTCCAAGTTAGGCGCTTAAGTTACGCTGTTGCACGTATCTGTCCAGGACGTCGCGTTGCAACTGGCAACGTCCCTACGATCTTGCCGTGGATATCGCTCGTGGATGCACGATACGCGAAAGGGAAAGAGTGTACGGTGGATGATCTGGGGGCCAATGGGGAGGCCGCAAAGGTGGAACCAAGCCGACAACGGGCAACTCTCTACCACCGCCTCCGATAGTCGGCTTCGGCTCCCTCGCATCCCCCGGGCAATCTTTTCAATTTAAAGTCAAGTATTATGGCTTAAATTGCATTATGGTTTCCTTCCCCACGAAGAAGGTAGGAGACCCCGGGAGAGAGAGACCCGGCTACGAAGGGCGGCTCCTTGTAAGCAAGACTCAATCACGCCGCTTAACCTTCGACCCTTGGAGCCCTGGCACACACCGCCATCTGACACACGCATCTCGCACACACCACGAAGCTGACCACTACCGAGGAACGCGTTGCCCGCGAATTTAGTTCGATCGGTGCGTGCACGTTCACGGACTATCGCTTCTCGTAGTGACCAATTTTGGATCGAGCCTGTGCCCAACCCATCGGACGGATAATATACGCGTCCAGAAAATTCCAGTACCGACCGGAAGATCGCGTAGAAAACGCTATGGGTGAACGCGAAGCGCTGCAACGTGAAAATCTTGTGGGATTATCAGCGTAAAACGCTGCTCGGACGATTTGCTAGCTCGTTATCGCGCAATTAACCATATTGTTCAGGGGGGAGAAAGGGGAAGAGATGCGTTTCTCCCGGTGATCTATGAAAATTATCGATGGTTATCGTGATCTGCCGCGCGACGTGATAAATGCACGCGGCTCACGGTCCCGGGACCCGCGCGGACCCAACCGATAACGTAATATCGGGGAGAAAAGGGAGGGTCCAGAGAGAGAGAGAAAGAGAGAAGAGGATGCACCACCCAAGGTATCTGTTACACAGCGCTTACGGACAAGCGCTGTGGAACGCAGTTATTACAGCCGCGAGAGGCGGCTAGAGGAGAGCCTCGCGGCCTTTTTTCCCCGGGCAAGCAAGTTCAAGGTCCGTGGCTTGGGCTGGGTCGTTTCATTCATTCGTGTGAAAAGTGCACGCGTGTATGCACATGCACCGGCACGATGCACCGCTCTCTCCGATACCTGTGCTCACACCTCGTGGATATTATGTATTACAGCTAACCATCGCATAACGCCATACTTACAGCAACATGCACAATCGAACTCCACCTTATAAACATTGCTATTTCTTTCTATAATTTACAGATTATTGTTCTTTCGCATTTCTTATCATTGAAGACCCCTCGCCCCCTTGTACCAGTTCTGCTTGTACCAGCCACGACAGTAAATCCGAGCAACCCGACGGGGTCGAGTCACCCCCTAAAACAGTATCCCGTATGAGTCGGTGATCGATCGTCGCACACAGTCTATCGCAGCGAGAACTTGAAATAACGATCGAATCGAATCGTATCGATCTGAACCGGCAAGGTTCGCGCGTCTCGGGACCATGATCGCCGGACGTGGAAGCATCCTTATCGGTCCCGGGTTTCTTGCCGGGCAATCCTTAAGTAATATATTTCTCGGGGGTAATTGCAGGCAGCGATTTCGTGCGGCTCGTTCGAGATCCGGCAGATACGTCCTGGTGTGCCGGCGAGTAGGGCTGCCCCGGTGTTGCACGTGCAAAGAGTAGGTACGTAACGTGTACGCAAGGTACGTAGGTACGGTAGGTTGCACGCGTAGGTAGGCACTTACGTGCCTATCCGACGTAGGTAGACAACTTGCCTTTTAAACGGAGCGAGATGAGAGTCTACGTGAAAGGAGAGAGAAGATAGGAACTTGGCTGTATCCCAACAAGAGAAAGAGAACAGAGAAGAAGAAGAAGAAGAGAAGAAGAAGAAGAAGAAGAGGGATCGGAAGAGAAGGCAGCACACTGATAGAGCGTAACTGACTTCTTGGCCGGTGCATATTACCGGGCTGTTAGAGGGCGGAGCCGGCTGATGAGTTAGCAACGTATTGACTTTATAATAATCACGTTAGCCGGTCCACCGTGATCCCTCGGTATTACACGGTGGTTCGCGCGGATTCACGTACCGGGTGATTCCCCGCGTTCCTCATCGTCTCTACATAGATGGGAAATGAAGACTCCATCGGTGGTGGAAAAATTTTCACGACCTTTTGTTTCTTTTCGATCGGCACCGGTAATTCGCCGGCATGAGACTGTTTGCGCAAGCACGGCCGTTTAAAGGCGCCCCCCCCACCCCAGACTGGATTTTTCTCGGTCGAAACCAACTCGGTAAATCTTCGATGAATACGGCACGCAGAGCGCTGCCGCAAAACACGCGCGGAACCATAAATCAACGGCTCGCGGAAAGAAACGCGAATCTTCGATATCTGCGGGAACACGCGGGACGCCGATCGAACGCGGTCATTAATATTAACTTCGGCTCTCTGACCGGCCCGGTTATCGCGTAATCGCGTTACTCAATTAGGGAGGGCCCCGAGCTGGCCCGACAGTTCTTCTTCGTCCACGGCGTTCTTCTTCTTTCCTCTTTCTTCTTCGACGTATTCTTTTTCTACGAGGACCGCGAAGACCGATTGCCCTCGCCAACGATTAGTCCACTTGGATCTTTCGAGTCTGCACGTGGGACGAGCAGCAGACGAGTTCGATATTAATTATTCGATGGAGTTCCCGATTATTTATTGGCTCCGCTGTCTTTCTTTGCCAGGGACGACGCACGGTGGTCTAATTGCGCGGTTCGCAAATATTGCTTTCTTGTCCAAACACAGTTCCGACTCCGTATATTTCCGTATTCAAACCCGTCTAACACTTCGCTGGGAAAGAGAGACTTTTTTGCGATGTCCAACGGGAGCAAAAGATCTAGGACAACACGAAACAGATGGACGATCCTCGAAGACGATTTTCCCCTTCGATTCCGCGGATAATGAACAGGAGATTGCACCCGGAGGAACCGTTCCAAGCTCATGCTCGGGGATGCAGATTAGCCTCGGCAAGAAAGCCGCGCGTTGTCCAGAGCTATTAAGAAGGCCGCGAACGGGGTATTAATAGCGGGGCTAATAAAAACTCGCGGCGAAGGATCAATTATTTTCTTGCTACACTTAACGCCGCCGTTATTTCGCCCGCATCGAGAACCGTTCGTATATACATGCGGAATGACTCTATTTTGCTAGGATCGAACGCTTTTTTTTACCGCGACAGCTGCGATCGACGGTACGAAAAAATATTAATATTTTCGAATGGCCCGCTCGTTCTCCCGACTTGAATATTATAAAAAATAGTGTGGGAAGATTTGTCAAAGGAGAAATTTGTGTCGGTGATTTCCATGGAACACCCCCTTCGATTCCTACGGGTCGCAATTAATGCAGGGAATTCTTTATTTTGAAGCAAAAACCGTAGTCTATTAATGAACGAATAGCTGAAAAAGGGGACTGATCGATCGCCGCCGCTCGTCCCGGGTTTTCTCGACGCGTTGCGATGGTTCCCGCGCGGTTCAAAAAGGTACCAATTACCTCTAAAATTTATAATAACGAGCGATTTACCATAATTAATCGATTACGACGGCGGGACGTGCGCGGGCCGGGTCGGACCGGACCGGGCCGGGCCGGTGGCGCGCGCGATCGCACAGCGCCACGCCGTCCGTGGGGATTTTTTGAGATCATAATTTTAGATAGGCCGCTCCGGCGTTCCCGCTGACGCAAATGGCGGTGTGTAGGCAAATTGAGGTGAGATTGGAGGTCAGCACTCCGACGATGACCGTTACCATCAGGCTCTCTCTCTCTCTCTCTCTCTTTCTCGACTGGCCTGTGTACCGGGCGATACGAAAGCAATTTGCGTCCGCTGGACGTTCGCGATCTGCCTCGCTACATCTTCTTAATCGCGTGTTACAATGCGGAAAAACCACTAGGTCCTCGGTAAATCTTACTCGCACCCACTGCTATTTTATTCGAAGTTTTCATTGGAGGACGACAGACTGGAAGGAATTTTTATCTCTAAGGAATCGAATCTTTTTTTTTAAGTAAGGGTTTAACGTCGAATCAACTGCATGGTTATTAGCGACGAACAAATTTATCATTATTGTCTATCCCTGAATAAATTCCAGTAGGTCTTGTATTTTGTCTTCGTCAAGATTCGAATCTTATTTTATTAGAATCGGGAAAGTTCAGTCCACAATCACGATTTTTTTACATCTTCATAGACGTTGATTTTCTTGAACCTTTAGAGTATTTTAAGGAGCGGTAGAATTCAAATAGTACGGTTCAATATTTTCCGTAGAATCACGATGGAAGCGGCGTCGAATGGGAAATCGTGTATCGGTGATAATTGAATTTTCCAGCGCGAGAGAACGCGAACATACGGTCGCGGAGAAAGCTTTCAGCAGTTCGAAACAATTCGGCCGGGCCATAAAACTTGAGTCACTATAAATCTGGACTCTTAACTGCGTGGCGATAAATCACGTAACTTATATGAGAACGGGCGGCTGTACGACACGATAGATCGGCAACTGTGAAACTCGACGCGTAGATCTCTACCCTTCGAAATTCTCGCGATAGAATATCGTGACCCTTCATCCCATCTTCCACGGTAGTTATATCTAGTTTTCAATTATATGTTTCATTTTATCGGTGCAACAATTAATCGAACAACTTTAATTTTCCATAAAGATCCTTCGTCGTTTATCGGTGCTTTCTTTTAAGAAACAGATTCATTGGACATTGTCGGCGCTGGCAGCGTCTGCGGCCAGTTAAATCAGAATTCAATTTGAACGACGTTCAAGCGGGGAGATCCCCAAAGAAGATACGAAATATTCACGGCGAGAATACTTTATCGTCTTTATTCTTAGACCGACACGCACCGTCTTCCATAAATACGTTTCTGCCGCGCGTTTACACCACTTAATCGCGGCTAAGACCGCGACTTTATCAGCCGGCGTTTCTATTTGTTAATTGAAAGTTTGTTGTGTAGACGCACCGGTGAATCGAGCACCAGATAACGAACCCCATAATCTCCTTCGTGTCCTCCCTTTTGCAATTCTAACAGACTCGAAATTGTCTCGAGATTCTTTAACGAGTAAATATACTGCTTAGAAAATACAATAGAATGTCTCATGGACAAAATTTAGTATCGTTGCGAACGAAGCGAGTGTTTTACGAGATGTTGATTGATTTCAGAGTTTTTCACGTAGCTTTGAGAATTTTGTTGATCGTTGATAATGTTGTTTTAAGGTCGGAACCATGGTCGCGGCACCCTTGCCTCGTCTCGCGGAGGATCGACAGGCCGCGACGCGAGAGTGGCCTGATCGATTTAGCGCCAAATGTCGCCGTGTTTTACACGCGGCAATAATGGTCGAAATCTATGTAGCCAATATTTCAAGCCACCCTTTCTCTCTCGTCCCCTGCCACCTTATATGAAACGTTCATATATACTAGCAACGCGTAGCCCCGGTTATTGGCTCGCATATGGCCGACGCTCGATATTTCAAAGCCAGCGGTAAAATGGAAATACCGACGCGACGCACAGTGGGCTATTTGTCCGATTTCAGCGGTGAAAATTCAATTTTTGAAAATTTTACATAAAATTCACATGAAAAAGTACTACAAACTTTACAATCTGATAACGATCCTCTTTATGGACAAATTTTCCACTCAAAATATCCGGTTCAGTAAAAACGGCATACAGTTGCAAAAAGTAGAAATCTCAAGCTTTAAAATGGTTTTTGCTTCATCAAATTTCGATAAATTTTAGCAAAGTTACAGGAGTTTCAATATTGAGCAAATTTTCAATTGGTAGCGGCGAATTGTTAATGCGAATTATTAACAATATTCTACTGTCCGATACAGAATCGATAGAACATAATCTCCTGGATCTTGGAATCACTTCCAAGGAAAATATTAGGATCGATTAGCCGAGTACCAAATGATCGGACGATTATTTTGCATTGTACAGCGATCCTTTGTCGCGGTGATTAAGCCCCCAATTTTCACCAACAAGGAATTCCGTCGTGACTCTCGTATTCGGCGACTCGTCGATGACATTCTTCGGCGCACCGTAATTAATATAATTGTTGTTCGCTGGTCAGAGCACAAGGGGCTGACAGCAAATAATCGCGAACCAGAATCGGCCATGCGCAAGGAGAGAGCCTTTGGAAGAAGGATCGCGGTCAAGTGCCTCTTAAAAAGTAATCTTCGAAGTCAGTGAACTGTGTAACGTAGTCCCGTCGCGTGTAAATTACGCGTCCCCGGTACGGAAGGATCCTTTCTTGCCGTTCTCGGATGTATCTCTCCCCCGGGACTATCATTCTTCTCCAGCAGGATCGGTCACTTCCCTCCCGAGGTATTTAAATTCCGTTTATTCGACCGACCCGGCCACATTATTTCGCGTGCCTGCGCCTTACGTCACAAGAAACGTGTCCGGGAACGCGGCACCCGTAATGTCCGCCAGCCAATTAGCCCTCAACTATATGTAATTAAATTTTTAATACGCTTTTTAATCCCCCCCACCACGAGAGACGTTCAAGCATTCTTTTCCCAACCGATCAGGATTCCTGTTCCATTTTGCGATAGCGTTTCAACAGAATAATCACGATAGTTGTCGATCAGAAATATTAATACTGTGCGCAGCTCACCCTTTGACACCGGTTCAATTAAACGGAGCGATCACTCGAATGATTTATCGGTGGAACCGTTTTTTTGCCAGGAACATTGGTCTATTAAAGGGCTGTTGCAGTCCGGAGATCCTCTAGGATCATCATCGTATATCGACACATGTCCTCGTAGCTCGTGGGTTCGCAACATTTTAGGGTGCTATCCCCGGTTCATTCTTCAAAAAGCGACCAGTGCATATGTCGGCGCAAGAAACATAATGTTGTCAAGCTGCCCGGCGTAGAGCGGCCGTCCTCGGACAAGGTCCCCCAAGGACCTCGTCCTTTTCCTCGCGCTCCCCCACTCTGTCCTTATTGATATACCGAATAAACACACTTGGCAGCTCGGCGCGGGATAGCTTTGCCAGGCAAATAGACTGCGAAGGACTACTCTTCGACCTGCTGTCTTTCTTAAAGCCGAAATAACCTTCGCTCGGACCTCTCGGACGATACATACATCCCCAAGTAAAACTCATCTCGAAGAGTCTATCAAACATTAAAACACCAAGCAAAATCTTCCAATTAGGCAGTCGTTGATATTCCGCGTTACATGCCGCATTAGGGCCTAACAGCGAAATTAGGCTAGCCTAATGCGGACCTAATGGTCTCGAAAACTAAATTTCTAGTCGGGATTATCCATCCCTCCTTCCTCGGCTAACCGCAAAAACATCCCCGCAATCAAGCCAAAAGTTAAACGCGCTCGCTGTCTTCGTAGTCTCGCGTTTCAACTTTCCACCCCTATCGATCTGGCGTTAGCGCATCTTGTCCAGTGGTCGGCTCGACGGTAAATAAAGATGGGTAGTTTTCCCATCAGCGTGCACACACGCACCCCCGCATCGCGGCAACACTGGCTCCATCCGCGTACGTGTGTGCACGGGCCAGACGGTTTTAAATTCCGCGAGTCAAAGCGATGTTTGACATGGAAATGTTGAACGATGCATTAAACATGCCGCGCGGAGTGCTTCCTCTCTTTTTCCCCGGAAAAAGGGAAACGGAACCGACCCCCCGACCCCTTCCCCAACCTTTAAACCACCCTTCGACGATCGTATTGCCGACCAAGAGGCCCCCGATCGGGCCCCCCACACACGCTATTGTTCGAGCAATGTTTATTTAAGCAAACGAAAGCAGTCGCTCCTATGCTGCTGAATCCAAGTTCCCGAACCGGCTTCCGGTTTCGGATCGATAGCGACGCCAGTGGACGCCGCGATTTTTGCGTCGCGACGCCTCGAGACACCTTATATGGGTTCTTAAGTAACAATTCGATGCATCTGGAGTAGAAAAAAGAGAATTTTTCCTGATAAACGATCTCCAGGATTGTTCTACGGAGTGCAGGAAGGGTTCGTTTGACGATTCGTTGAATTGGAGGAGGTAATAAAAAGTGTATTAGCCACGCGACGGCGCAGAATAAAATAGTCGAGATGTTATCGGCGCGACGGAAGAGGTAAAATGGATAATTGTTATCTGTTCTTATTATCGATGCATCAGACGAAAACAAAGGCGTCGCGAATCAGAGGATCGTGATTGGTGGAGTCACGTTTTGTCGAGGGTCGGAAGCACGCACCTGCAAAGGGCAATTTCGCTGGACCTTCCCGTAAAAGGAACTCGCCCCATTGTCCGGCAAATGACATCATGCTTATTGCATTATTTAAAGAGGCCTGCCTTTAGGCCAGCCCGTACCTCGGTCTATTTTACCGTCTGTCTTTGCACTCTACCGTAATCTCGATCTGTTCGTGCTGTTCCATTTTTCAACAAACACATCTCTGCCAAACGTTCAATTCCATTCGCTTTAGCAATATTTGATAGATTTATAATTGTAATTTAAATATACTCACCAGGAGAGATGCCGAGTTTTACGTGGAGGCTACTGGGGCTTCTGTGATCGGGGGTGGTTATGGGGGCGGCTATGGGTGGCGACAGGTGGGGGAGTGCCGGTGTTCCACCACCTGTCGTCGTCGTAGTCGTGGTAGCACAGGGATTTAGGGGTGAGGTCCTCTTGAAAGACTGCTCTGTTCGCCACGCGACCTCGTTATCGCCTATCCAAACTTTACCTGCAGGAAGAGAACGATACACGGTTATTAATTCACTCGCACGGTTGCTCAACCCTTTCTCAATACCGCCGTACACGACCAAAATACACAGGCAACCAAAATTATTATATATTCAAATATGTAGTATACCTTTAAATTAATATTCTTCTGTATTTTTATCGAAAAACTTAATTAAATGTATATATATTAAATTTAAAGTCGAACACCTATTAAAAGACTGCCGACTAATAAAATATCTGGGTTAAAAGTAGAAATTCGGTATTACCGTGGTGGCGTGATATATTTAAAAATTTCGACATCTACGTCGAGGAATCTCGATGAAGAAAACTCGCAGGCAACGGGGAGAGAGAAAGTTCGCAGTGAAAACGACCGGCGAGAAATTATTCGCGGCATCGCCGCGCGCCGGCGTAGCGTTATCAAAGCGCAGGATCAAATTGCAAAAGTAGTTTCCCCGAAACAAATTTTCCCCCTCCCCCCATTCCCTGTTTCTGTATTAGTATAACTCGCATCGGGGGTCTTTGTGTGTGCAAGGAAAATGGCTTCCTCCCCCTTGACGGGCTCCCGCGTAATTAGCAACCCCTACGAATCCCCTATTCCTGCCAGTTTTCCCGGCTTTCCCCCGTTTCCCTTAATTTCTGGGAACAATGCCTGCCTCTGGACGCCGCGCCACGATGCAGTGTCTAATTACACCGAGCTTGGAGACTGGCTCCCTCGTACCTATAGGGTGTATCGAATTTTTCCAGACAGGATACCCAACGAACACTGCTAACGATCACTCAAATTTCTGCCACGGCAAAATAGTCCTGCCTTAATCAAAATTAATAATATAAACGTTATATAAAATAATTCTATACAAAAATTCCAAATAAAAATACGAGCACAATATTCGTTTATACTATTCCGGGAAAGTGTTTCTGTTGAATCTCAGGGTTCTCGGCAACTGCAGATTTTCTAGCCACCCTGTAAATGACGCATCGAAGGAAACACGCAAATATTCCACCCCCGCGTGCGTGAGCCATGACTCAGACTCGGTATTATTTGCTTGATGAATGATTTAGTCGCAGAGTCTGAGCTCGTCTCTCTCTCTCTCTCTCTCTCTCTCTCTCTCTCTCTCTCTATCAGCTTCTCGCACCCCATCTCTTTCGTTAACGAGGGAGAGAAGATGAAGAAGAAGAGGAAGTTTCGTCGAGAGAGAGAGAAAGAGAGAGAGAGAGAGAGAGAGGAGGGTGGGAAATGTTCCAGGATTAGGGGTTTGCTGGGGGTTGCGGAGGGAAACGTTTACAGAAAGGAACAAGAGCGAGAGGAAAAGCAGAAGAAAGTGTAGCCGGCGCTAACTAAGGGCGTCGGCTAATCAATATCATCAGAGAATGGCGCTGACCTCCTCCGTGGACCACCATTGTTCCGTATGCCAAGTTCCAGCAGGCTACTACGACTCCATCTTAGCTTGTGATCGTTTGCAGACAATTAAATAAATTCTGCTCTCTGAAATACCCTCCATGAATTGTTATACAGCTATTATTATATTTCTCAATTTATAATTACACAGTGCGGTTACACTGGAACGTTGAATAGTTATTACACACTCGAGGAAACTTAATTTCCGATACAACATGTTCGGTGATAAAGAGAGCACACACGGCTTTTATAAATTTTAAAATACTAATTTGTTAAGACATTTATTTATCCTTTGCGCTGTCCAATACATATATGTATTTGCATTAGAAAAATGTACACCGGAATAGTCTTTTTAATTGCATCGGAATAAAGTATGCTACTGAAAACGTTAATGCGTTCCAGTGGTTGCATACGATACTGTTTTCGTATTTATAATGTTCTATTAAATGCAAAGCCGCTATTTAGAAACCACCAAGATTCAACGAGATTTATTAACCCTTTCGAATAAGTAGTATTTATATTCCAATTCGAATAATGTACATTACAGTACAATATTTGATTTACTATTACACGAACTATTCTCTTGTGAAATACTAATTTAACGAGAATTTCTCCATAGTTTTGCTTTAGTATTCTCTTAAATATAATCGAGCAGGTAGAAACCATGTTCGACAGCCACATTTTCCACGAGCAATGCCTAGCGTAATTGAATTTTCCAGGACGTGGGAATCACCGCCCCTTTAGGGGTTGTTTCCGTTTGTCTCCGCGGGGTGAAACGGGTCCAGGGGTGCATGCAAACACCACGAGATTAAAAGATTCGTCCATTCGAACCATAGACCTCGAAATCATGTCCCGAGGACTCGCCCCGAGGTTCGCGGGACCTGCAAATCTCCGAACCAGCTCCTAATTTCGCGAGCGAACGAGGACATTAATAACGAGATCGATTTCTCGGCTGATCGAAAACGATTCCGCAAGCTTCGATCGGCTGGATCGGATTAAGCAGCCACTCTCGCCGATAAATATTCGCCGCTGGCTGAATAATTGTGCAACCGCAGCGGGAATAATTATTATTTAGTTGCGCGTCGAACGTATTCGAACGCTGCGGCCGCTTTCGTTTTATGAACGATAGAATAGAGGAGAATTCTAATTACCGCCATTATTGCCGACGCTATTAATTAACGGGGGAAATAAAGATACACAGAGTTGTGCTGGAATTCTGGTTATTCTGAATAATTATCATTCGCAGTCGAGTAGCGAAATTCATGCTGTTTTATAATAGCTCTTCTGTTCCGATAACAAATATCTCTTACATGTTGTGTAATTGAATGTCGGGGGGCTATAGAATTTTAAAAAATACGTGGCAACGGCGGTGGAATTGCTGTAACCTAACTGTTGATTTTCTAAAAGGAGACTCAAAATTATCGTTCACTTCGAGTGATATTTTATAGAGAAATCTCCAATTTATGGTGAAAATTTGTGATTGTGAATTTTCACCGCTACGAAGTTACGTTTAAAATCAATTGCAAAATATCTCATCGAACAGACGGACAAACAAACAAAGAAGAAAGCGAGTTAATAAAACACGTGGTGATATTTGCTATTTCCTGTTTTTCGTCAACTGCCGAAAACATCATTTCGAAAACAACCAGCCCCCTGTCTATTACCAAAATCGTCGCCTAGTGGGAAAGACTGTGGAAATAGCAATCGTGGTTCGCATAAACAGAGCCATCCATTTCATGATCGGTGGTGTTACTGTGTTGGTCTCTCCCTTTGCATTCCCCTCATTCGTCGAAGCGGGCGCGAACTCCATTCACGGGTTTATCACTGTCCAGATAACAACGATTTACCTATGGACGAGTAGGGCCGCCGTTTTCCGAGGGGACAGTGAAAAAAGAGAGGCCAAAGAGAGAAAATGAGAGCGAGAGAGAGAGAGAGAGAGAGAGAGAGAGAGAGAGAGAGAGAAATGGTGGTAGGAAAGGGGGTAAGAGACGGCCAGCCACCTTGCATTCAGAAGTATTTCACTTTAACGGCCCTCTGGGGGATTGGCTGACCCTGGTCGCCAGACCCTTCACCGTTTCAGCATAATGGACCTCTACATTACTTATTCGTCCTGGCCAATGTCCTGCCAGGAGCGTCCGACGACGACGCTCGTTTCCACGTCCTTCCATTTCCGTGCGCGATTAATCGCGGCTAGCCATGAACCTGCGCCATGCCTACCCTCGATCCTTCTTTTCTTTATCATCCGAGACGAGATTTATTCTCGGAATCTGTTTATTCCGATTTTAATGAATTTCTTCGAAATCCAATTACCAAATCTTATCGATCCTTCGTAAATAAAAAAATATGGAAAACTACGTACAACTGGCCAGTCGAAAAGTAGTGAAACAAGATAGCTTGTACAAACATTGAAAAGTCTTCGTGAAGGGGTTAAAACGCCAGGTCCAGCAGAGGACAGAGGTCCAGTCGAGCTGAAATTTCGTCGCGATCGCAGCCCCAAGCAATCTGCTTTCCCGCGGTACTCGAAAGAATTGAAAATTCCTGCTCGTCCAAGGGTTGAAGAGGTCGAGGCACAGGGGTGGCGAGACACGGTCCAGATGGGGGGGGGGGGGGTTGGAGGCGGTCGAGAAAAACGGCGGAGGAAAGAAGCGGACGCGGATAAAGCGTTCGATATAAGATTAATAGTGGAGGCCGCTGACCGAGCCTGTACACGTCGACGAGGGCGGCCCGGGCTATATAGGATGGTGATTCCTCTTTGAAGGTGGAATCGTGGGCAGTGGCCAAATTGAATCCTGCTTAGGACAGGCGAAGCGCCGCCTGGCTGGACGGGGATAGCCCTCGAGCACTTTCTCCAATAAATAAATTGCTACGGATTCGCGCGGCCACTCGAATTAAAATTGTCCCTCGGATTCCCCTCTGTTACGAAAACAAACAAACTTCATCCTCGCTCTACAAAAACCTGTTTAACCCCTTGCACGAATTACTTCCTGTCCGAATACGTGTAATCTCGAAAAACCAATAAATCATTCATAGTTCGGATCGATTTAATAATTTGTCCGTTCGCGTCATTAATAAAATCAAATCGCCAGTAACCGCGTTTCCAAGAAAAAATTCCTACAAGAGCGCCCGGTAGATGCTAATCAGCCTTCCACTTCACCTGTCTACCGAGTATCTACATAGATAAATTGGACGTCGCACGTGGACCCCTAGCAAGTGTTCCGATAACGTTAAACACGAAAATGCAGCATGCGCACGGATAAAGATGCTTTCCACAGTCACTCAAAGAGAGTGAGAGAGTGTGTCGTTCTTCGGTGTGAACGACCTTTAATCGGACAATGCTTTCCTCTTCTCGAGTAGTCCCGTATCTCCACCAAAACCGACGGTATCGTCGCATTCCCATTTCGTAATTTCAATAATAGGGTGCAACGCAGAACGGCGCTTGTCGATCGCGTCACGTAGATCATCCGAGATCTCTAATCGCTCCTGGACTCGAGTATCGAAATTGTTATCGCTATCGTACGGCTCGACGAAACGTACTATTACATTTTCTCGAGAACATTGCTGTTTAAATGATTCGAATACTCAAGTTCTTTTTTTTCAACTGCATTATGCAGCACATTATATAGTACGGTGGGCGCAAGTAGACTGTGGATAGTTATGCACACTTTCACTTTTATAATTTGAAGATGGCTAGGCACCAGGAAAGATTTAGCGCAGTCTTTTCGTTTTACTTCGTTTCGCGCAGTATTAAAGGAATAATTTTGTGACGATAGATGTGCGGAGAAGACTTGTTGGAGCGACTGTAATGGTAGTTCGATCCTAATCAATTTTATCGCGTAACCATTCTTTTTCTAGGCGTCGCCGTCATCGTGACTGATTGATAATACAAATGTAGCACGTTTCCTCGTGGTTGGTGTCGTGTCGCGTCGCGGCGCTAGTTTTTTTCCGATTAATCCCGTAAAAGTGGCTCGCGTTAGTATTATTATCTTGACCGTAAGAGTAACACGCCTGATTATCGGCCGCTTTTTCTCAGATAAAGGCCACTCTATTAGTTCCAGAGTAAACAGCATAAATTTTCCACTATAATGCGTCATCCTAATGAATCCCAGCCGAGGTATTTTTAATTGCCTCGGTGCAATTAACCGACATCGTTATCGACAAAATCAATTCTACGTTTAGTCTCCTGTCCTTCTCCGAATGTCTCTTAGAATCGACTCGAAAGTGAGATGCACCTCCGAAAAATCCACCGGTAACAAGTGCAGATGGTTGATATTTTTCCAGCTCGTCCAAGACAGCTCACCCTTGATTCAGACTACCAAAAACCAGCCCAGAGAAGAAAGACAAAGGATCGGCATTCATCGCGGACGAACGGTTTCCCTATTTCTTACTGGTTGCCCTTGTCAGAGCTGCGATCGATAAAGCCAGCCTGCTCTCCCTGCGTCTGCCCTAGCTACCTTAACACTCGTCCACCCCTGTGTACGATTTCGAAAATGCACTTTCCCTCGACCGGATAATCCCTATTGGAACTGGGGACTATTCCAGGATCGATATTGCAGCATATGCAAATCCTCTGCACTCCTGCAGGCATCCAAAGGGGATGAAACGGAGGAGGGTCGAACGCGAAGGTTGAAGCTTTCATTGTGAATTTTTAATAGGTTCAGATGAACGCCATTATGTAAAATTTCCCTACCTGGTTCGGTACAGGTAACCAATAAAAAAACGTGAATAATGAAAGAGATTTTAGGTTAGAGGTTGAATGGGGATGGAAGAGGGAAGGGTTGTGAGCGCAAGCGCGAAACCGCCCTCCGGGAGAAACCACCCTTTGCCATAACTCCTTTCGACCGACACGTAGCCAATCTGCATGTGACCGACGCCATTTTGTTAGAGTGTAAAACCGAAGGGGAGAGGTCTCTCTGCAACCCTTCTTCGATGCCACCCCTAAAATTCTTCTTCGAAGCCATCCGTAAAACCATTTTCCAATGCAGTTTCTACAATGAGAATTGGCAAGATTTTTTTACGCGATATTAAGAATAGACAATTTTTTATGATGACGCTCAAGTTTCTGTCGCAATTGAGTTGATGCGCCACAGAGAAGAATGCAAATGATAAATGTACTACATTCGTGTAAAAGGTTCCAGTTTTTTCGGAGTAACTGCAGATCGACAGTTGTAACGGATCTCCGAAAAGAGACACAGCATTTCATTTCGAAAAGCATCGATTGTGGCATCAGAACCCACTGCGAATGCAGCGTTTTTTTCTTCAACAGAGACACAGGGCCCGTTCTCGATTCTCTTGTGAGTACAGCTGAATGTTTATGCCTGCGGGTCGCAGTCGACGTACCGTGTCGAGCATCCCCATGGAGCGTCACGGAAATAGCTTGAACTCGAGCACAAAAGTAGAATTTCGAAAAGCGAGAAACACCCCTTGCCGTGTATCAGGTTGTCTCTGCCCGTTGAGGTTAAATATAGTGTTTGATCGGGGACGAAAACACGATACTCCGTCGAACAGTCTAACTGAACAGTCTTTCGCATTCCCCTCAAGTTTTTCTTCTAACTTTAACTCTGGTTGCAATATTCCAAATTAATCGTTTCTTTTTAATTCGATCGACACTTGTAAATAACTAAATTGATATTCTCGACGCACAGATTCGTTTCTATGTTACCAAGCACTTTTGCAAATTATTATAACCTATTTTTCAACGTTTCGTAACTAGTTTAAGACCATTTTCAAGAAATATATAATCGCGTCTGTAAAAATTAAACAATCTAAATTATATAGTTCAAGTTTACTTCCGTGTTAAAAAAAAAAAACAAAAAGAAGAAAAAGGAAAGAAAAAATGTATTCGAAATTAAATTCGAAAACCAGACGTTTGCTTCGAATTGCAATTTTCACGAGAATATTTTCGTAGGTGATGGAAATATTTTGCTGTTCGGAAAAATCGAGATAAATAATCGTAACGGCACGAAGCCACCCCGTAGCGACCCTCCCCGTAGAAAAGTCGTGGGTCGTTAAATCGCGGAGACAACGTTTCGGGAGAGGGGTGTGTTCTCTGGGGGAAAAAAGTTTAAAATGTTTGAGGAAGGGGTGGGCATCTCCCCTTCCCTGGCGATTGGCACGAGAGGTGCCGGCGCGACGCGACGCAGGGGTTGTATTCCTGCGGAATCCTCGGAAACGCGTGCTTCGCCCGTGCCCGTGCCCGCACACCTTTCTCTTCTCCATCGCGCACACCGACATACACCGACACACGTAAGCGTGCAGGAAGAAGCGTTTAGGAGCGGAACAGACGCAGATGCTTCGACGCGACGGGGAGAGAGGCCGAACGGACAGAGCCAGCCGGCTTTTTGGGGTGAGCAGAGAGACGTGTGTCTGCCATTGTGATTTTAAAATCGACCCTCCTTCCCCTTTCCCTCGTTACCGCACCCCTAACTGACGACACCCCTTTCAACTCGCGAGCCGTCATCTTTGATCTTTCGGGAAGAACGTTGTGGACGGTCGTTCTCCGAGTTGTGCTCGAATTTTTTATGCTGGTCAAACCTTCTAAAATCAAATTAATAACGAGCATCGAATAAAAGTGTTCTCGTTTCGAAAAAGGAAAAATTGAAAATTGCTTAAGGATGTTCTGGCGATACAACGATATATTGGCAATGAAAGCCATTCACGAGTACACTTTGCATTAAAAAAAAAATAGATTTATTTAAAAAGCTTTCGTTTAATTAACGAATTTCATGTTATATTTATGTCTTGATCAAATTGTCTTAATATTATAAAAAATTGTAAGTGACTTCAACTAATGATTCTACCCCCTGATTTCAACTTCAGAACATTCTTTAACAACCGCAGTCTAAGTGCGTGGTTAAAATTTAACTAAATATATAAAATCCCTGAAATATAGAAAATTTCATATTATAGAGAATAGTATTGAATTATATTTATAGCGGAGCGGCGAGCATCGACAATAGCGGCGCGGTGACCAACACAATAAAAAAAAAACCAATGTAATGAGCCGCTCCACTATACATACATATATGCAATTGTATTTCATTAAATTAGTTTGTTGTCGTCGTGCGAAAAGTATAATCGCACCCTAATTACGACGATTCGAGGGTTGGGGACCGGCTCTATTCGCGTTCAGCTTGAAACGAGAACCGAAAAGGGTATCGCGGCGTGGAACGAGATCGAATTCGCGATGCATTTATGCATTCCGCAGCGGAACGCGACGTGGGAACCGCCGATAAGGCGGGTTGCTTATTAAATTCCAGGCCCGGCTTCCTTGGCCAATCGCTGGCAATCATCTCGCACCTCCTCCCAGTTTCTCTTTTTCACTTAGTACTTAATTAATCTCCCGGTGGCTTCGGCCTCGCACCTCGTTACTTCTCCCTGGACGGCTTCCTCGATCTTGTCCCGTCCCCATCGCGTGCATCCGTCATCCGGTTCGCGTGTACAATTCTGGGGATGTCGATGACGTGCCCGATCATTTTCCCAATTACTCCACCGAGGGGTGGTCCTACGACTTGTCTTCGTTTTTGCCTATTTCCTTCTTGCATCGGAACGCGAACTTTTCTTCACGAAAGTTGAATAAATTACACCGTCGAACGAGGAATATTTTAATGGCAACTAATTTAACGCACGCTAAAAGAAACATTTTCACGAGATTATTTTATGTACCGGAACGTGAACTGAGAACAAGAGAGCGGCTTTTCAAACACTCAAAGCGAAATCAACTTATGGATTAATTAATCCAATGAATCGCATTATTTGTAACAGTACTGATTTTTTCATTGAATCTTTGCAAAATTTTCAAATGCAATTACGTACTAGTATAAATACTATATATAAATATATAAATATAAATACTATAATAAATAATAATTGAGCAGACTACAAGTGCATAGTTATACGTAGTCTAATCGCGAGTTACGGTTGATAACTCACGCGGAAGATCCACGTAGAAGCGATAAGATTCGTCGAAGAGATAATAACGAAATTATTAGTCGACCTGCAACGTGCTCGAGCACATTGTATACGGCTTCGAGAGCGGTATTACGATGTAATTGATAAAAAAAAACAAACTGAAACACTAATCCGTTCGTCTTTAATCGGCGGACAACCGTAAACGGTTTAGATTAGAGATTCCTTTCTGGCGAATCCGCGAAAAGAGGACTCGCTTTACTAATCGGTCGAATATTTTCTCGCTGCGCCGAACGTTTTATTCGGAGTTGGAATATCGTTGGATCAACGGGATATTGTTGAACGTGAAAGCGGTTTAGCCGGAACCACCGACCCGAGAACGGAATATTAACTTTTATGACGGCCAGGAAACAATGTTGCTTCTCTGCATTACGAGAGTTTCGACCTGTTGAATCGCAGTATGACAACAATTTCTATCTTTTCCGGATTGTTGGCCAATAACTTGCCGGCTGGCAATTACCTCGATTGCTCGGAATCTTTTTCAAAGCGAAAGAAAGATTATTGGCCAAAAGGTTTCTTCCTAGAACCGTTTCTCTGCATTTCCTTCGAAAGAATAAATTACATAGTTTACAGAAGCCACGAAAGGAAAATCAACGCGCGGCTTGCATATATGCAAATGTTACCTAACAGGATAAAGCGAGCGCATTAAGACAGGAACTTTTGGGACAAGCAGAACGTGTAAATCATGGATCATAAATCTCCGGTTGCTTTCAGCATTCGCGGTGCGATACGAGGATCGCACGATCCCCTAACAAGGCGCGCGCACGGCAAAAAGGTCTGTGATTAGCGCGTTTTCATTTGAATATGAATAGCGAGTTCCCTGCTCGGCGCGTTTCATTTTCAACAGGGAAAACGGCGCGGCGTATCGGGGCCAGACGAGAATACGAAATAATAACGCGATCTTAATTAACTCCGGGAGCAGAGGTTCTCGAAACGAGTTGCGGAAACGTTGCTAATTTTTAAGAGTAACTGGACATTTTGCACTACTCAGCCACGCGAAACGAACAAATTTCGAAATTGCAAAAAAAAGCTACAGCTCTCGAAAAATCGTTTGAAACCCTCCAATCGATCGGCAACAATGCAGTTGAATCGCGAGCAGGGTCGTAGACCACAGAAGAAGGGCCGCAAGAAAGCCAACGATCTTCCTGAAAAGAAGAAGAAGAGTCGCGCAATAAATAAAGAAAAAAATCGCTGGTGGAACGAGGAGAGATCCTTAAAGCAAACTGCCCGCCTCGTATCCGCTCGAGCGGTGCCTGGAGGGGTGAATTCGTCGCCCGATAACCCGATTGGCTGGCCTGGCCGCCAATGCAACCGCGTTCTCCGCGAATGCAATCGGCTGATGCACTTCAGCACGGCTCGCGAGTGCGTGCCCGCGATGCACCGAGAACCTCGTGCATGCGTAATGCATCGCTGCGAACATGCACGAGACCACTTCTCTCTCCGAGACTGTGCGTGTGTGCACGGTTTACTCGCCAACCAACACTCGGTCAAACGGAGATGCACGCAGGAACATTGCACACGGAGGAGCTCTCTCTCTCAGCTGCAAACGAGTTCACCGCGTTCGAAAGAGTAAGTATTTGATGGTGATGGTGTGCGTCTCTCTCTCTCTCTCTCTCTCTCTCTCTCTCTTTCTGAGATGTTGCCAATGTGGCAAGGTTTCTGCGTGTGGGAGACAAGAGTCGATGGAAGAGGAACCCCGTAGGCCGTAGGACATCGGCAAAAACTGGTAGACCCGCGGACCGGTCGCCTGTATTGCCATTGCGGGCTGATCCTCTGCCGACCGGACTCTCGATCTCCCCGGACTCTTCGCATGATCACGGGGAGGGAGAATGTCGAGGGAGGACTTTTCTTCGCGAGGGAGGGACGATTGCAACGCATACTGGCCGAGCTCGATATTTTCTACCAGATTTTTTTCGTTGAATCCAGATCTTTTCCAGAAATAATATGAAATTTTGTAATTGCGGCGCACGGTTTGATCATTGATAGACTAACAGACTCGTTAATAGACTCACTCCTGCAAAATATCCCTCCTCCCCCATGAAAATTGGTATATTTTCAAGTGCGTTTAAACGAATTTCGGCGACTGTAGCAATATCAAGAAGCAACTTGAAAATATTGCTTCTCGCAGGAGAAGGAAGAGAACTCGGAAATTGAGATAGCAGGCTGGAATAGCAGAGAGAGAGAGAGAGAGTGACAATACGAGAGGGAGAAGGGCTCGCAAGACAGTGTGGTTACAAGTTGGAACAAGTATTAACCACTTTTCGGTCAGGTAGGGCCGTCCTCCCCAGAGATGTTTCTTCTCCGGGCTCCTTTTGTCCCGCGGTGGCCACTGCATGATCGTCGAACAAACCTCTTCGGCCGGTGAACACCACCCTTCGATTAATCGATATCCCCGCGGAGAATAGCGAGAAAGAGAGATGGGGAGAATCGTAAAAAAGACGCGATACTAATCTAGCATCGTGACAAAGAGAAAAACGATCGTGCATGGGCGGGCTTGTGGGTTTACAAATTGATCGATACCGAACAGTTGCGGCGCGAAGCCTCGACGGAATTAGCAATCCGGTTGAAATTCGAGAATCGAGCCCACGATCCATCTGATAAAGTCATTAAATGATCGTCGTGCGATTCAAAGATTGAGGGATTATGGTGCGGTCTCGCGAGTTCCTCGTTTTTCTCCCATAAAACAGTAATGAAAAATCTTACGTCCATTTTTGAGGATTCATTGGGAACAGGATGAGTCATCGTTTTTCCACCGGTGTATCATGGGGAAAACTTATCTACGAAAAAATAAACGATGGATTCAGAATACAGAGGTTTCAAGCTTGAAGAGTTAACGATATTTGGAAAAGTTTAAGGTAGAGGAGAAATTAATTCCTAAATCCTTTGCCTCGTTTATCGAGGAGAGAATACTATGATTGAGATGGCAAGGATGTATATGGAAGGTACAGATATGTTTCGTATCCGCTGTAGGTGTCTGTAAAAACGGATAGAACGTTGTCGACGGATAGCGTAGGCTCGCACCGAAACAGATCACGTATTAACAGTGTGTTTCGAAATCGGAGCAAACATCGGGGCCAAAGCGATCGACGTCGCTTGTTCTCCTCGTCTACGCCTCGTTCATCCAGGTTATCGAGAGTTTGCTCGAGCACCGCGATGTTTGATTTATTCGGCGTTACTCAGCGATAATCTTATTGACTGTTAAAACATGTAAAACCGAGGTGCGCCCTCCGTTATCGCCGAGTCGACGAGAACCATACACTCGCGTTCTCGATCATACACCATTTTATCGGTCGCGCATTGTAACCACACACTATATACTCTATATGAATCTAGAGGCCCATTCAGAGACCTGTATATCCTATACGTGTATGCATACCTCGATCAGCGACCTCGGGATGCCAGGGTGGGACTCTACACGATTTTTTAAAAATATTCCCTGGGCAAACTTCCACCGAGTACCGGCGAAGGAATGCCTCTGATAAGAATTTAAATCGTTCCCAGAACTGGTTCGGTGTACCTCGAAACCGACTACGCGGTAATTTTCAATGTTTGAACGGTTACGTGGTGCTCGAATATTGGAAATGACTCGATTTCCTCACTCCGATGTGTTTCGCCGGATATTTAAATCCGGATCACTTATTCGTGGGATTTTCGTGAAGCGGTTCGCGTTGAGAAAACAATGGATTAGTCGATGGCACAGCTAAAAGTTTCCTCTCGCTCTGTCAACGTGAAATTCGCGGAGCAGCGTATGGGAAGCGTTTATTTTCCGTGTGACATAACGCGACGTCACGCCAATTACCTTCTGACGCTCGCCGGCTCGACAAAGAGCTTGCGCGTCGCTAACGCGCTGTCCTGGCTGCCGGTAATTAACGTCGAAACACGACTGAATGTCCACCGGCATGATCGTGATTCGCCGTCGAAGCTTCCGAAAAAATAACAAAACCTCGTCAACCCTAAATTATACGACTCGCAACAGCCTGCACGAAGAAGTTCATCGTTCTACATCAATTTCAGTGGCATGAGAAACTTCGTTGTACTGCCAGAGAATCCGGTATCGGCTCTTAAAAATGAACGCGACCCCCTTTTGCGGGGATCTAGCCCCCCAATAGCTGGTAAAAACTGTGTGAAAAAGCGTTATTTTGGGGTGAAATTCGATGCTGCGTTTTTTTCCGTTAGCGAGGAGAGTCTACGTCGTGCTAAGAGAGAGAGAGAGAGAGAGAGAGAGAGAGAGAGACAGTAAAAATGACAGGGTGCGCAGGTAAATTTTGTTCCCGATTTTAGGAGATCATCTCTCGCGTTTTGGGATGAAATCAAAGGGGGGATGATGCATATCCTGCATATTCACTAGGTTTTCATGAAACCGAGGGAACCGGGAAGGAAAAAAACCGAGAAGAAGCTATTCAAGTTTAAAAAAAAGCGTTTCGTAGAGGGTGAGGGGGATGCTAAGGAGGGTCGCAACGGGTGAAAACGTCTGTTTTTTGAGCGCAAATCCATCGGGCCCTTTAGAATTCCCGATTTCTGGGTCATGGGAAGGTAGTACGAGGATGAATGCGTTGCCCTGATCTTGGAAACTGATTTTTCTCCATCTACCGCCCCTTTTCAGACCTTCTTCCAGATTTTCGTTGGGCAACCTACATGGCTGCCAAAAAGGGTTCTATTATGTTATATGATGTCTCCCTCGAACGGAAATCGGTGATTTGGAAATAAATTTTGGGGGACGATGACCCGGTGGCCTATATCGAGAAATAAAATTATTCATTTTTCTATGTTTTTTTCTTTATATGAAACTCTAATTCTAGAACCAACAAACGAGAGGCCTAATCGGTGAAAACTCGGCCTTTGAACACCGACGCTCACCGCCAAAGGGTAAACCTCGCTTCCTCCGAGCATAATTAGTGGAATCTCGGCTCAAGGGATTATTAATACCTCGCTTCCGGGGTAACTAATCATTCCCGGAGGATCAAAGATCGACTCAGCCGCCGCGATCGAGACTCGTCAGCGATCCGGAGCCGATGTAAATGAATCCTTTATGGAGACTGGTTTCCGAAGACGTCGGAGCACGCGAGAAATTCGAGATTCGAGATCCTGATGCATTGAGGGTGCAACAGACCGGCGATTCATATTGAATCGTCATAAAGCGATAGCGTGCATCAGACCCAGTTCATTGTCCTGTCATTCACTCGTCACATCCCCCGCTTATTTTCCATAAGAGAAACCGAGAGAGAGAGAGAGAGAGAGAGAGAGAGAGAGAGAGCGAGAATTTAGGCAAAGCCTCGACATGGGACGAAGAAAAATAAACCACCCCTAATTCACGTTCCCTCCCGCGATTACGTGAAACGCCGCGATCCTAAGCCAGGATCAACGATCCGAGAGATTTTCCTTTTTCTTCAGAGTTCCCTGCGAACGGTTTTATGCGAAACTGTTGCGTTTACGGTACTGGAGGATTAAGATTTCCTGGATCCCGAGTTGGAAGCCGATATTAGGTTAGCGTTCGAAGAAAAAGATCTTCTCTGCTTTTCGATGTATCATCTTATATGCTTTTTTGGCGGATTTGATCGATGTGTGATATCATGTTGCAGATGAAGGTAAGTGAAATTTTCCTATAAAATTGACCAAACACAATATCTCACCATTTCCGAATCAATAAAATTAAACTCTTAAAACGCGTGTACACATGGGAAAGTCCGGATGAATAAAAAAAAATTGATCGGACGTATGATAATACGCGTTCCTCACGGTGCATTCGAAAAAATCGAGTGAAATCGACGCAGCACGTGCGTACGTCGAAACTAAATGTGACTTTTCAAAATTCAGCCTAGGGTGAATTGAAAACGAACAATACCCGAGAGCACCGTGCAGCTGTCCCATCATTACCAGCCTCGTCACCATAACTCTTACCATTCGCATACACGACGCGAGAGACGGCTGCTCTTCCGTTTCGAATCCAAACGTCTGAATCATTCTACGATCACGGTAAACTAATAAATCTTACACGGTAACAAGCTTCTTCCCGTATGTACCTACAAATATTTTCAAATCCTGAGACTATGTAGCTTTCTCTCAACTTTTTTCAAATATCTTTTCACGAGCATTCGCATGTTTTTTGACTGTTTTCAACTGTGCACTAATGTACACTAATACTCCCAAGAAACTCAGAAATCAAGTAATTATTCATCCCCCAGCAAATTGACTTCCTTCCGAAGGAAAAATGCAAACTTTCCTAGATTTATTATGGAAAAACATCTGAATGGAGTACGACGGGCCAACTGCAATGATCGAAGGCAAGAGGGAGGGCTCGACCGTTGGCGAAATCAATTCCAAGCCAATTTGCAGAGTCTTTGAGCTCGCTGGCGCTTTAAAAGTGCGTAAATAAATAGATTCGGGCGTGGGTGGCAACGCGAGGGTAAGCTTGGGAAACGAGACAATAAGCCCGGAGGGTCCTTCGCCGAGAACTCAAAGAGTGGCCATGCTGCGACACTCGTCCGGTAATCTAATAAAGGGGTTGCCTCCACTTTCCTCGCGGCTCCACCCCCTTTGAGCGGCTTGCATTCTTCTTATTTCCGAGCGGGACCGTCTCTCTCTCTCTCTTCCTACGCGATGATTCGAAGGTAAATATTACCCCAAAAGATTTCCACGGCCTGGAAATAGGCAATTTTTGCTCCTCCAGGATACACCGGACCACGTTGCTACCCTTATGTTGCAGTTTCGCGAAACGTGTGCCCGTTTGCTAAAATTTATCACCGGACAATTCGAATTTCTGGAATTTCACGTAGCCTTTGACAAAAAATGTATTGCTAATTTTTGGGGAATGTAACTATTCCCATTCGTTTGATTCAATTGCCAGAAATCTAGTAATAAAAATGGAGATGTACAGTCGGCTCATAACTCAGTCGATCGGCGCTTCGAATTTTGAGCGGAAATCAGAGAGGAGTAAGAAACACGGATATCATACGGGGGTTTAGAAAGAGGAGGGGAGCTGCCACGAGCAAAAGGTCGCGTTATTTTCCATCTGAACTCGCATCGAATAATTTCGATGGAAAAAAAGAAGTCGGATCTCGGAACACAAACTGAAATTTTCCCTTTAAAATGCGGAATGGCCGAATGGAGACGACGGTCGATATAGCGGTGCTCAGGGGTGGAATGTGAGGGTGGTTTGCCCCTCCCCCACCCCACCTTCGAGGACCCTCTTCCATTCAACCTCGTAAATAGCCGCCGTTCTTGAAAAGCCTTCTCCCTGTCTTTCTATATTTTTTTTCTCCTACTTTCCGCGTGCACGCCGGTATTCCGTGCACCTTGCGAAAATTTCTACGGTTCACCGAGCCAATTGAAACGCAATTAAATTTATCGGGGAGAATACGGGCCGCCGCACCGCACCGTTAGGGCCGCGCGATCATCGGCGTTCCTATTTTTCGGAGAGATAGAGGAAATTTTGATAGAAATGGAACAATAGAGCTGGTCCTCTTTTGTACGAGTTTCGAAGCCATTTTCTATGCAACCTGTGCTGGGAAATTGGTCCAAGATACGCTAATTCCGCCTAAGGTAAACGGCACACGAGACTGAAGAGAATAAATGGAAGCATCTTTAGAATTTCAATAAGTAAAAACTAAACACTTGTGAAATCGGTCCTTTGACTCTAAAATAATTTACGGAAATAGAGACTCGCATCCTCTACAAATTAGCTCGATGCTCAAACATTGTATACATTCAAACATCCTCGGTCCACAAAGAAAGACACACCAATGTGCCATACAGAACTCGAATTAACAAATATTTCTTCAGTGCCCAAATTTTTCACATCCGGACCTAACGTCCAGGGAAACTGGTGGACCAGAGGGAACAGAGGACTAGGGGAGAAGTAAACAAACGAGCCCTCTTCATCAGGCAGCGAGTTTCGGCGTTGTTTGCCTTCGGCGAAGTTCGTGACGAGGAGGATGCGTGTCTTTCTCGTAGGAGGGAAAAGGACTCGACGATGGAGGAAAGTGACGACGACCGAAAAGGTCCTGCACGTGACGTTCCTTCCGGCCTTGTCCTGCGTCCTTTTCATCCTTCCGGAATCGCCTCCTTCTCCGTGTTTGTTTTCGTTATTTTATCACACGGCCGAGAAATCGGGACACCTCGCAAACTTCCGGCCTTGTCGTCAAGGAATTCGATGACTACAGTCAGTGAAAATCCTTCTGCGAATTCTGACGCTGTCGATTATGTGCGAACAAGTTCGAAGGCTCTAACGATCAAGGATTTTTGTTATTTCGATCGCAAATATTCAGATAATAAATGCGAATGATTTTATCGGCGCATAGGTTCGATCGAATTAGGGTCTCTCAGTCTCTCTCGCTCTCCAACTCAAAAAAGGCTCTGACGATCTATCAAAATGGATGAGTTTAAGCATCCTGATACCACAAATGTGAAGTGTAGTTTGTGCACAGCGACATGATCGTCTGCGACTCGTAGGCGTTCCGACGCGACGTGTGCGTGCAGTTGAACGAATTGCAGAACGTGGGTGGGCAGAGTCTTTCGATGTCCCGACGATCCTCTGGATCAGTCCTGTAACATTGCGTATCAACCACAAAAGTGTCCCGTCGTTCCATCCTTCCATCTCTTCTCGCTTTTCCGTGTTATCTGGATAACAACTCTTCTAGAAAATTTCTTCAAGGACTGTTCATTTTCGATTCGACGAAAGTAGAAAATTCTGCCCTATTCAAACAGAAGCAACTAAAGTGACAATAAAAATGGCACTTGTTAAAGTACCTTCTGTCGAGCAACTCTTTCGCCGATGCCGGATCACTTAGGTTAATGCAAGTGTCTCGTCTCGAAGGAGAAATTTCGCAGTTTCTTGAAACACTATAAGAAACCCGGGCCATTAGCATGCCGGGCCGATCGACGGCCCATTAATCGAATTAATCGGCGATCGAAGGTTCCATTATCCGCTCTATTGCTCGCCTAATTCATCACGGTGGCTGGTCCACTCCACTCGGAAAGCTCTCGTTCTAATTAGCATGCGGCTACTACCAGTCTATCAACGTAACAGCGTTGCACAACTGCAATTCGCGCATCGCGACGTGCATGTGCTCGCGCGCCGCGTGCGTCGGAGGTGTTAATTATCCACGGATAATTACTGCTCCGTAACTCGCGATGTTCTGAAACTAGGAAAGCTAGCGCTGAGGTTTCTCCGGGGGCCTAGATTGCAACAGACTCGCTCGCTTTGCTGAATTTATGGACGAAAATGAAAATTCGCGAGTTAGTCATCACGGTTAGACTACGGGTCCCATGGAAATCACCGACACGGTTTTCACCGACAACAATTTTAGATTCGTCGGCGGTCAAATTTGTTGTCGTTAAAATCCGCTGTCAGCGAAATGCCTCTTCGATTATTTCGGTAGTGCGTTGAAACAGCACACTCCGTTTATTTCGGACCCAGTCAAAAATGAGCATACCACGAAGACATTCTAGAGGAGCATTCTCCAGGTTCGTCAGCAATCATGGTGTCCCCAAGAAGCATCCCGAGACACATCGATCGTAGGACTGCAGCTATTTCGAGCAGAAGGTGACGTGCGATGGCAGAGGATCCCGCGGAGGCATATCGACGAGAGGTCGGCTCCGCTCGCGAAGGTTATGACACTCGTAGGAGGACAGACGAGGTCGAGAACAGAGGTTGTTCTCTCCCGTGGGTTGATGGATGGTCCTTTGGAGATATGACGTCGCGATTGGCCGGCTATAAACCAGGACCCGAAGCACCCGCCACGGATCCTTCCTCCGTTCGTTCCACCCGTAATCCGTCCTCTTCCGCCACCGCCTCTATCCGCTTCGATTTATCGTCCGTTTCGACGAATGCCGCTCGATCCGACCCCTGTTCACGCTTTTAGGCTTCCATCGGTTAAGATAATACTCTGTTCAATTTATTCTTCGTCTCGCAAAACGCCTAAACCGATATGTCGAGCGCATCTTGTAAGTTACGAATGATCAGTTGTAAATTCGTCGTAATAAATGTATTGTTTAACGGATCCCATGGAAATCAAGAAATTTGACCGCAAACGAATCTAACGAATCATTATCGGTCAAATTCGTTGCGATGAAAAATGAGCCGGTGATTTTCATGGGACCCTGTTTAACAGTTGCAGTCGGTACAGAAATAGGCAAATTAGCGATCAAATGGCGAAAAGGTAAAGGTTCGAAGAAAAGGCAATTTGTCAGTGAACGAGGTGCACGAGAAGAAACAAATCGGTCGGTCGATCGAATCAAGAAACTGATTAACTCCGCGGATCCGGTGAAGGGAGTGGTTTTGCATCGGTGTTGCAGGATCGTCGGGGCCTAATGATTCCGCGAAAGCTTTAAGAAATATCATCGTTCCGACGATAGCGAGAGCAGTAATCCCGCGTTAACTCTCCCGCCAGGGAGTTGCCTTGATGAGACGCACGTTAATGATCTTTTATGCGTGGAATTAGCTAGAATGGCGCGTAACGAGTAATCGGACGAACATTACAGGAGATACGGACGAGGCCTACCTTCCGGTCGTCACGAAAGATTTCGCGAATTAACTGGAGCTGAGAGAGGGAAAGAGAGAGAGAGAGAGAGAGAGAGAGAGAGAGAGAGAGAGAGAGAGACGTTGCTCTCCCGAAAAAAGGGAACGAATAAAGTACTAGAACACTGTGAATTTATGGGAAGAATCGTGTGTCGCTATCAGGCCATTTCGTACCTAAACCGACACGACTTTCAGCGAGAAACTCTTAACACTTGCGTTCATTCTCTGTTATTTATGCGACGACTTTCTCGCATCCCCTTTTTGTCGAGACGAGTTAGTATCAATTTTATTCGGATTAACAACATTATAACCCCCTCCGTCTTTTATCAGCAACCTCTTTTTACTTTTCTGCTCGCTTCTACACTCGTTATCGTCTGTACACACCGAAGGGTTCGCTAATTTACAAATTATCTCTAATTTACATTTTTATGGGTCCGTTTATGGCTGCCAGAGTGTATCGCGAGGATTATCATAAAAAAGTATATGAAAATGTGTAACAACTATACAACTGTTTCAAAACTGTTGCGTAAAGTACCATAGAATGGTAAATAATGCAGAATAATGTTGCTTTACATGGTCACGAAAGATCGCAGGATGCGATATCAACACTTTTTTAATGACAGTTATTTATTCGAAGGAAGCTCGATAGCTTTCCTACGCGTATTAAGATGCAATGCAATATTTGCATCGTAATAGGCGAACTTTGTTAAATCTTTTTAAATGGGAAATCTCTTCGAAATGGTTGATGTTGGTAAGAAGGATGTTACAAGAAGATGCACTCGGATCGGAAATGCCTGATTTTTCCATTAGTGTCTCGCGCAAGAACATCTCAATGCAGGTTGCACCGGAGCACGAGTTGCACTCGGTCGGTGCCAAGGGGCCGTAATATATGGCCCCTAAATCATCGGGGAAGAGTGGATATGCTGGCTGCTCCTTCTAACCGGGGTAACCGCTCCGTAAACATATCAATCAGCGCGGTCACCGTGCCGTTAGCGGTTAGGGTTTGCATATGCTAATGAGGAATTCCATTAAATTGTCGGCGCAGGAATCTTAATCGTGAAAAATTACGCCCTCGGATAAATTCACGCGAAATATCCGCTGAATCTCAATTGCTCCACTCGTTTAATACCTCCGCGATGCCGCCGATAACAATTTTAACGCCTCATACATCCAATCAAACAACTCATTGAAATTAAATAATTAGAATTCACTGGAATACTAATTTCTTTTTCATTCATTCTTTCGCGCAAGAAAAACAGAAGAAAAGTTTCACAGTTCCGAGCCCTTCTCTGACTTGCTACTTCGACCACGCTAATTGCGAGTTGCACGTTTCCTTAAAGAAAGGCACACTGCAACACATGTGCGACGCCATTGCCCTTTTACTAAGGTGGGCATGGTACTGTGCACTCGAAGAAGAGTGTTACTTTTTTCGACTGTAATTAGATCTCCTTAATTCAGGCTCAAGCTGTGGAACAAAACAAATGCTTCTTTCTTCCAAAAAAGTTTGCCGAGAACTTGATTCTCTTGGAAATAAGATAAAAAAATATTTTGTTGGCAGACAATTTAATTATAAATTTTTAGATAGTATCGAATTATTATATAAAAATTTTTTTCTATATAAATTTAATGTTATGTATGATAATATTGAATTATCATGTAAAAAAATTTTGATATATAAAATTTATATAATTGGGGATAGCATTAAATTATTGTATAAAAATTGTTAGCATATTAAATTTATAATTTTATAGATTTACAATAGAAACGAGCGGATCGAATGAATAGAATAGCAAACATGTTCGTGAGTCTCGATTCCCAAGGTGGTCGTCATAAACTGAAAAAACAAAAGGGGATCCGGTGGAATCGGTCTCGGGCTACACAGCGGCTCGGGTGAGGTCGGTGAGATCCCGAGGATCGAGAGATCGATACTTCGAAGACAACTGGTAGAGCAAACAATGAAACAAGATGGACAACGAGCGAACCGAGACGCACGCAATTCCGTTGTTGTACCCGCGGTGCGGCAGAATCATTGTGATGCGGCCGTGATCGCGTGCGTTCGGTTAGTTCACCAGGGCCGTAAATAACCACGATGAAAATAATTTGTAACGTTTCCCGATTCCCCTCGCGTTAGCGCGAAATATCAATCGCCGCCGATCCACCAACAAATCGTACTCGATCCCATTCTCAGCGATCGCTGCACGCATTCTGCCCACGCAGCCGATGCTGCTGCTTCTTCTCGTGCTCGGCCGTGTTTCTTCTGTACGTCGTAAATATTGCTTTAGAATCAACAAACAACAGATTTCAATTAATCCCTGTTTCGATTACTTCATGGATGCCGAGGTTGAAATGTGTAAAGGAGCCAACATTTTCGAAAAGGAAAAATGTTTCTTCGAGTGACCTTGGGAGTTAAACCCTCCAGAAACGCCCCACAGGAATTTTTGGAGCCAGGAGCAGGGAGAGAAGTCGGTTGAAGGGTGAAAAATTCAAGTGATCGAAACAGTTTCAGGTTAACCATGCGTAAAGAATTGGGTGGTCGTAGAAGGGTTGAGTTTAAGGTCTGAGAAGCGGCCAAGCAGCGCTGGTGTGCGTACAGTAACGTTTCGACAGCAACTGACTTATCGGCAATCAGCTGTGTTCGAAGAGTCAAAACGATAAGGGGGGAGATGTTATGGTTTTGGTAACCCCGGTACCTCTCGCTCCTCTGGCCTGTAATACTCGCGTGTCGCCGAGGAGCTCGCGCGATCCGCAACAAGTTGAAAAAAATTATGGGAAGTCTCCATCCTTCTCATGGCCGAGATAGTTTCGAAAAAGAAAGATAAGGAGAATTCGAAACGATTCCGCTTACCGCTCGAAACTGTGGGTGCCGTCAAAAAAACGGAATAGTGCACGAAAATGGCGGAACGGAGACGGGCGGACCGTGTGTCCATGACGAGCCATGAATTTTTAGGGCGGCACGATTAAAACGTCTCCCATCGTGGACCTCTGAGAATCGTATCGCGGAACGAATGCCGATCGATCCACCGCCACGGTGGGAATGCGGGGGCACAGCGTTTGATTTATGCCGCTCTGGCGATTCTTGCGCGCGCGCGCGCGCCTGCACCTTCTTTGCTATATTCGAGAACCCCTGAACACAGAGTATTCCAATCAGAATATTTAGTAATATTATTTAACAATAAGTAATAGTACATTATTTTTGTTTCTTACATAAATTCCAACAGATCCTTTGCTTCTTAGGATCGCTACTAGAATGCAAATGTTAATGATAAACTAGCACGTAGGAAGGGTGAATCATGAACGCGGTGCGTTGAGAATTGCGACTATCCCACCTGAGCAAGAATAATTGCAGCAACATAAAAGAAAAGCAACCTAACGCACCCCGTTTTCTTACATAGTTTCATTCCCTTCTAAGTTACAAGCTGTTCCTGTTAATTACAACTACCTCTCTCCGTAGTCTCCCGAGAGTTGCACCACAGTTAATTTCGTGTAATTGTATTTATATTCTGGAACAAAGTGTCACCTCTCGGAATACCTCTCGCGTTCAAGCTATAATCATTATGCAGATACCGTGCTTTGAATTCCGCATGAAACCAGTTTCATTACAAGCTCGTGAATCCATCTGAGTGCATTAAATCGTTATCCATCTATCTAAACTGCGGATCTCTATGGAAATTTTCATTTTCCGAGTCCCTTTTTACAGTGGTTACAAATTAGATGAAAACTCGGCTGCGATTTCCATTCGAGATGTTATCGGTGTTCGAGATAGCGGATACATTAACATGTTGAGAGTGGTAAGGCGGTGGAGAAACGTGGATAGTTTCCTGGAAGAATAACGTTGACTGGCATCATCGAAAACGACGCGAACAGAGTCGCGGAAAGGAGACAATGACTCTCGTATGGAAAAACAGACCGATCGCCGTGAGGCAGCACGGTAATCAGACGTTACTGACAGGTAACCGCGAGTGGTAGCAACGTTTGCGCGGCGAGCAGATGAAGTTGTACCCGGGGAACGGGTAACAATGAGCGCGCAGTGATAATGCGCGTCTCGTACGGTGAATGGATGAAGAGGACGTGAAAAGATGCGAGAGGATGCATCGACGACGGAGAGAGAGGGAGGAGGACGAGAGCTCTTTGCCCAAGGAGATCATTAGTCCACCTGGCCGTGGCCTCGGGTAACGCTTAACCGCTTGACAAGCGTTGCGGGCCGTTATCGGTTTGTCCCTAATTATGCACACGTGACCACGCGATGCCCCGTGGCTAATATACCCTCTCCTGTGTTCCTCCACCTCTCCACCTCCGCGATCCTTTTATTTTTCGTGAAGGGGGCCGGCTGAACAGCGGTGTTTAAAATTAATCGCATTGTCTACGCCCGGGCCCCGTTCGATCAACCCCGTGACGCCGAGACACCGATGAATGGGAATGCAGGCAGATGCAACGCCACGCCACCACCTGTGCAACTCTTCCCGATACGTTGTTTCGCGTAATGGCGCGGTTTCCGGGCAAGAAGGCTCTCTTCATTTAGCAACTAAGCCACGAACAGGAGTGGAGAGGACGAGAGAGGACCTCGTGTAGCTCTCCAACCAAATAGCCGGCGAGAAAGGGTCCCTTTGAGTTCTCCTGGCCAGTGGGGTTTTAGCGAGTATGGCATATGCGTAAGGCAATATGTATAATCTTCCAAACACCATCCGAGGGAGAGCCGAGTCCCACACTACCCTCTTCGACCGTTCATCAGAGAGGGTGTCTGTCTGTAAAAGGATTTCCCCATCGCCCTCAAAACTAAAAGAATAGGATCTTAATTTAACAATCTCTTACAAGATGGCTTCATTATATTGTCTTTAAAATATATTTAAAATTCAGTCTAGTCGTTAGGGGTCTATAGTGATCGAAGCTCGAGAAAAGACGAGATGAAAGCATATCCCGGGAGCGTATCGGAGGTGCAGCGTGCGCTCAGGCACCGGGACGGCCCGGAATCGGCTTAATCGTGATTAATATCGCGAGCTCATACCGCATGTCGGTAATTATCTACACGTGTTTTACCGAGTCGAACGATGGCCGATCGCGGGCCGAGTACCTACGTGTGGGAACACGATCGGGCCTGGTTTGCTGGCTACCATCGATGTCTTTCTCTCCTCCTCCGCCACCCACGCGATTCTTTCCACGCGTTCGCTTCGCTCGCTTTACTACCAGTCGCGCCGCTGCCACGTAGTACCAACCGGTACAACCCCGAAATACTTAATAGACACACTAAGCTTGCAATCATCTAGAGACAGAAGAAGATGTTTGAAATAAAAAATAAATAAACCTTTCTGGTTTGAAATAAACATCACAATATTTCTTCAATATTGCGAAATGTTTTTTCTTTTTCAAATTACGTTTCTTAAAAACTGTACGTCTTGGGGGAAAAATTATTGCCCTGTTTAGCCTGTGCTTCACTAGCGACGCTGTGATCCATCCGAGATCCATTCGGCCGTGGATCCCATCGCAAGATAAACGTGTAGCGAATAGCCACTGTCCAGGAGGTAGGCTAAAGGGTGGAGCTGGTTTCTAAGCGGATACTCGTGACTCGAATCACGCTCTCGATCAAAATCGCGAGACTGAGAACCTCTGTGTTAAACCGGCGAATCGGTCTAAACGCCTCTTTCCATTTTTACGCGGTCCATTACTGAAGGAACGATCCGTGGCTCCACGAGAAAGCGTAATAAGCACCCTCTCGCTTGGTAATTAGAACGATATTAACAACAACCATGCGCTACGGCTGCGCTCAATCGATTCGCGTTACTTCGAGATTTATAGACACGTTGTGTATGTGCGATATTAGAATCATGGTTTCTGCACTAGGGGGGGGGGACTATAACGCGAAACAGGAGCCGCAAAGGGTTAAGTAGATTCAACCAATGAGTGTCAGAGAAGGCAGACATACATATCAATGTGATATGCAAAGGGCAGTATTTTATCCATATAAGTCCCCAGCAAAAAAAAATAATAAATATGTATATATTTTTTTGTATGATTTTCATTAGAAAAATGCCAGAAATATGGTCATAGATCAATAACGGAAAATAGAGAAGTTGATCATGGTGTGATATTTCTTTTGAGAACAGACTTTTGGGACATTTATGGATAAAATACTGTAATTGCAATAGAAAAATTTACTCGTTCGATCATGGTAAGATTAATATCAAGAAGAACGATCGATTATGGGATCCAGCTTTCCAGAAGAGCACAATGTTTCTAGTCCCCCGGAACCTAGATCATTCTCCCAGGACAAGCTCCAATCGTCAGGCTCTCTCGCCGCCTAATCCTCAAAAAATTCTGCCACATTTTCACCGCAAATCCGACTGCTCTCCAAGTAAAGATCACCGATCCATCGGATCAGGATCAAAGGCAGGAGCAGCAGGAGCGGAGCAACCCTCCTAGATTGCCATAAATCAGCCGGCGCGGCGGTCTGCCCGCAAATCAGGCTCAATCACTCCGGATCGGATAGCTCGATCGAGCACTGACAAGCCGCGCTATAGTCGTCGGGAAAGAGAGAAAGAAGGAATCGCGGAGAGAAGAGAAAGGAGAAGTCGATCGATCGATGGATCAATAAACCACGTGGATGGAAACGCGTGTACTCTCACTCTGGATGGGTCCCTGTTGCACGTGGGTGTAATGGCCGATGGAAGGGTGGGAGGGGATGGGGAGGGGAAAGGAAGGGCGGCGAATCGAGCACATATTAAGCAGGATTATTTATCGGGGCGGCGCGCGAGCCCTTGATTTGATTTAACAAACAGCGCTCGCTAACAAATTGATAAGCGGTCGCGGGCGGCGAAGATCAGAGGGATTCGCCTGGTCTTCTGCACACAGGTCAGGGACGGACGAACTTGCTGGGGCAAAACTCCGGGTACACGGGGGCCCCCGATCGGACCCCGTGTCGGGCCCCTCGGCTAACGTCGGCTCGCCTCGGAGACCCGGCGATTCGTGAGAGGGCGCCATTAGCATAGGGGGACCCCCCACGGCGTGCACGGGGCCCGCTGCGGCACTCTCCATTGGTACACATTATATAGGTGAGGCCTGATATATAAACCGACTCCATTGATTTATGGGCCGAACGATTCCTTTAATTATAATACGATATTTATTCAGATGAGGCCCGCCGTCGCTCGGAGTCACGCTGCTATATGGTAATACGCGACTCCTTGCCTCCCACCTGCACGATTATTTTTTGCACGAACCGAGGGAACCAGTATGTTGTATGGCGAGTGGATTGATTGGGCCCCAAGTGTTGGCACAGGCTAGGCAAATTTGCTAATTTTGTTAGTACCGGTTTTTAGTAACTCCCCTTTTAATAAACTGTTCTCGCAGATCCAGAGCGGTAAACGTCGTCGTTCGCGCAGCCAAATAAAAGTTCGAAGGATCAAGAAACGTAGCAACGGGTATGGTGCCTGGAATACACACCGACGGGAGTACCGGGACAAGGATCTGAAAAAAAGAATGTTAAAAGGAAATGGAAGAAAGAAGAAGAAGAACGAAAGAAACGGTCGAAATCCAGCGAACACACCCCCCGAAACGTTTGACCGGCCTGGCGGCTGGCCAATATTTAATTACAGATAATTACCGGTTATAATGCGCGGCAGATCGGCGGCCTGCCGTTTAATTGATCGGCTTTACGGGCTGATTTGTGTATCTACGGTTCGTGCGATCCGCCGTTAAACTCCGGGGCCCCCCGATTTTTAATCCTCTATATCCGCGATCTGTTTCGCGGAGTTGCATATAGCCGCCGGTGCATCAGCCGATATCCCGCCATTATTCAAAACTGCATTACGCAATCCACCCACCTCGTTGCCCGGACGGTTTATTGCGCGTGTCGTGCGCACCGGCCTGTGCACGATCGCGATATCTACTTACAGGGTTTCAAAGAGGAAAAGGATGATTCCTCTGTCCCCCTCCCTCCCTCGCTCTCTCTCTCAATCTCTTTCTCTCTCTGCTTTCGTTATTTTTTTTCGTTTGCAACTCTTGTCCATCGACTCTATCACGCGATCTTCGACAAGTAATTGAAATTTTCATACTCCGCGCCGCTCCTATACATACACACGATACGTGCGCTCGCTGATATCAATCTGTTGCGTCAATACGCGGTTTTTAGTTGCTTCTCGAGCTTGAAATACTCTTGTTAGAATAGCACTGGCTACCGTTTGATCCTGCGGCTGATAATCGGCCCATAAAATTGTTTATTTACATAGACATCTGCATCGTCTTGCCGAGGCTACATCACTGCCGACCGTGAAGGCTTCCGCAGCTCTTTGATTAGAGCCTTTCAGGGTTATTTCAGATCAGAGCTATTCGAATCTAGCGTAAACATGCTGATAACGAATAATTAAGATTTCAAACGATCGATCAGAGGATTCTTTTGCATTCTCTTTGCAACACATTACTCGCGATTAAAACATCCTTGATAATCATTTAGTTTGCACGAAATTAATATGGAAGGTCTGCTACTTAATTACACTCTTCCAATTCTTTTTTGAAACTTCTCTTTTCCTATGCAACACCCTCGAAACACACAAGATTCGAAGCATGTACATCGTTAAGAAAAATTTGCATGAAATTAACAGAGATTGTCTGTACTCGGGAACATAATCATAATTATAAAGACCTCGAGAGCGTCTAATCAAGACGCTACATTGTTTCAATTCTCGTCCAATTTTCTTTCGACATTATTTAAAACACCTTTGACAGTATCAATTACTTTGCATAAAGTGATAGAACCTCTGTATTCATATATACCTTCACAGTCTAGTGAAAACACGCTCGTAATTGGACTGCGGAACTTGATGCATTAAAAGCGTATGCAAAAATTTTTAAATACAGGAAGACGTCCATACTACCACAAATTAATGGCATATTTATCTTACCTTTATTTTGCAGAAACTTCTCGACAGCGCGAAGAACAGTCAGCAAAATTCAAGTAAGAATCACGCGCGCTACTAATTATTCGAAATTGTTAAGGTATACGAGTTGCAAAGAAGGATCGAAAGTTGCGGGACACGACACGGGTCTCCATGCGAGGCGTTTATTATGACGAGTCGGGACGTATGGTGGACGCACACGGTAGTTTATTTGGGCCCAGATTTGCGGGCCCGTTCGAATTAACGGCGCGGCCGCGATTAACAAAGGGCGATACAAATTAGATTAAATCGCCGTAGGGGGCGGCATCACGGTGGAGAAAGGCGAATGATGATACCGCTTGATAAATAGACGAACGTCATGCGATGCCTAAACGGAGTCCCGGCGTCCCTTCGCCCGATGGAATGCCGAATGCAGCATGGTGCATCACCGTGACCGACGATCTCTCTCTCTCTCTCTCTCTCTCTCCTCTCTCTTCCTCTCTCACTCCCTTTCCCTATCTCCCTCTGCGCGTCTCTCCGAACTCCGAAGCCGCGAATCGCGTCCACGTTTTGCATAAAAGGAATAACCGACGATTACCAGAGACTAATTGCACGCGACAAGGTCCCCACTCGATCAGTCGATCGGTGAATATCGAAAGATCTTTCCAATTAGAACCACTACTATTTTAATACCTTGTAGTTCGAGGATGAAAAATATTGTTCATTTCGCACGGTTCGATTTCGCGAAATAGTGAACAACAAGGCTCCCACAGTTTTGCAAGGTCCAGTAAATTTTCGCGAGGGAAGAGGACAAGAGCAGCGAGCAAAATGAAGCGAGAAGGATCAATTCTATCGACAGTTGCATCGTTACAGCACCCATACCGAGAGCCGAGCCCTCTCCTTGGCACGTTTCAAAGTTTCCCGGTTGGAACACGAAAGTTCGGCACGGTCGGCTCCCTTTGCCGGGGTCGGAGCATGCAGATCCGACACGAAATATCATTAATAGTCGTTTGCCGGATGACCGAGCCCGGTAATCGTCCCTTCTGCGGTTCAGATCGGATCGCCCCGAAAACCACAACACGCCGGCCGACGTGGCAACCCTTTCCCTTTCCCCCTCTCCCAAGCTGGTAATTTATGTTCATGAACCCTGGCTGGGCAAGTGCGAACGCTATTGCGCGGGGTACCGGCTCGCGGAAACATAAATTCCGTTTGAAACGATGACTGTCGGCGTCGGATCGTTCGGATCGTTCCGATCGGACATTGCCAGTTGTTCGCTTTGATCGACACTGTTACTCGCGCGATGCTTCTTCATTGCCACTTTCTTACTGCGATTTTGCCTTTGCTACCGTAGCGGGGAAGAGAATCAATCAATTAACAACTATAGAAAAACTACAAGAAAACAGCAGTTTCGCTTCGCGTTACTGTGTCTAACTATCTTCAGCTATCAACTTAAAAATTTTCCAGTGATAAAACGCGCCGAAACGACTCGGTTTGCAACTATCGAGGGTCTACCGTGGCGGAGGGAGCAATAAGGGCGACAAAGCAACAGTTTCGCGGCGCCAGAGGCTATCCCCAGCAGACTTAACGACCTTCGCGTACAGCCGGAGAGCGATTGCCGTGTCTCCTTCGCCTGTTCGTCGACGATCGACGCACACCTGGCGCACACAGAACCCGAGGAAACCGGCAGCCAATCCCACGCACAATGTCCACGACGCGTGAAGAGTTCTCGCGACGGTGTCATTGTTCGTTTGATTGCTCCCGGCCAGCTCCCGGGTTGCTCGCACACCGCTCGCCTTTTATTAGCCGCCGATTAGCCTCGCCGTACGAGGTCCGCGCGAGGGAGTCCCGCCACGGTGAACCACCGTAAACCGCGATCGCCATGCTTTTCTATCAAAAACCTCTTATACACCTACCACGTTTGGTCGCTCGATCGAAATTCTTTTAGAAACATAAATATCATAAATGTTGTTATCGTTATTGATCGTATGATTGTTGAAACAGAAAAAGTATTAATAATTTTACAAATAATTACTGTAAAACAATTTCACAAATTAACTTAAACTTTCAATGTTTCGATCCTTATGTGAATGATTTTCAAGAAAGAAAAAGAACTCCGTCCGAAACTATAACAGAGAAAATATTATAATAAAATCAGATTGTGTACTACTATGTCATACTTTCATTCGGTAAAAAAAAAACACGAACGAGGCAAAATTGTTACTTGCAACACTGAAAACGTGTGCACGAAATGTAGAAAGAAATGTGCGTACACGGTCCCTAGAAGGCCCGGGCAAACAGACGAGAAATTAATCGGAGAATTTAATTAACCAGTCGCGGGTCGCGATGTACGAAAGCGTCGAGGAGGATCGATGGTAAAATTTCGAGGAACGATTCGCGTTGATTCGGAGATCTCCGGAGATCGATACCGGGGCGAGAAGGTTGCAAGGCCGGTTGCAGAGCACAAGGCAGAGAAGAGGTTCTCGTGTTCTTTTTCAACCTTCGAATCCTCGCCGCGCGGTATCTCATCGGGGAACTCGGCCGTTGCAGTTGCAGAAGGCCCCGAGAGCCTCGCCACTAAAGGCACACTGAATCCGGATTCATGAATGAACTATGCGAGGAGCCGAGCAACGAACCGCCGCGCCGCCCCGAGGACTATTATTTAGCATAGCCACTTTTTCTGGCCTGGCCGTCCGTCATGGCGGCGTTGTCTTTGTATCGGGACGAACGACGATGACGGTGCACGGACCAGAATATCTGGAGCAGGTTCGTTTCGAAGAGAACGTATCCACCAACGTAACTAATGGACGCTCGCTCTTTTCCGCTGGCAGCGAGCTTTATTATTGTTATTGGGCCGCGACCGGTAACGTCTGGCCGCTCATTTAATTAAATTGGACCACGCCGAACCATGCGGGTGAACACCGCCATGGCTATTGTAATTCGTGCTTCGTTTAACACCCTCCCCTACCGTATAATATCGTGGTAGTCTACCGATCAACTATCTACGAAATATAAATTTGAATTAAGAGACTAGGAATTTCTGTGCATATGTTGCAAAACATGTTGCGAACATGCAAATAAGTGTTGAGAAGGTTCGCGATTCCATGAAAGTGATCGACGGCGCAGCTTCAGCGAACAATACCACCGCGGACGATTAACCCCAAGCCTTAATGTGCCAGTAAGGCTCGGCCAGAATTGGTGTTTTCGAGATAGGAAGGCCAATCAGCGCCGAGAGAGCCACCGGCTATTTGGCTGCGAATAATAATGATTACGGTAGGCACTCTCCGAGCAGGAAATGGCGTTGGCAGGTGGTAGGAGGCGGAATTTTTCGGTTGCCGCTCGAGCTATCTTGTTCCTCGTACAAGTTTTTCAAAAACATCAACCTTAAAGAATTCATGAAATTTCCCCCACCTGTTAAAATTCAACGTGTACGGCAAAATGTTTAAAAAGGATTTCGGATCCGCGGAAAGGGGGATCGTTTTGGTCGGATGTTGCGGCACGATCAGCGAGGTTAGGCTACTTTCATTGTCCAGGAACTTTCATCCATCGGATCCCGTGAGCGAATCTCGGTTCTCGAACGGATCGACAAGTGTTTTACCGTTTCCCGGGAGCTAGGGTTCCGCGAATCGTCTCGGACCCGGTTGAAATTTCTCGAATTTTATATGCACGTGAACGTTTCCGAGAAATTTTTTATACCCGTCGCGTACGATCTCCCGCGGGCCTGCGAACCGATGTACACACTTTTCTCCGTTACGTATCGGAATGTGCAGTACATACAGCAACGGGCTCGATCGGCAGTCCGTGTCCCGTTACCACGGCTTCTCTCTCTCTCTCTCTCTTTCTTTTTCTCTCGACAACGAGCAATACACACGGACACACTCGAATCACCGCGACGTTCTGTCCACGCGAAAACTCGTTTGATAGGCGATCAACAGAGAAAAACCGTCCGCTCGGAGCATCTCGCGAGTCCTTTGACTATTCCGGAATGGTCAACGGGGTTCAACTGGTCTGCGGCTGCCGCGTGTCAACGGCCCACTCTTGAATCATCGATGATCCTCGGATGGAGACACTATGACTCCGTTAATAGCTTCCCGATATGTACTACTCCGTTGCTAGCTTTTTTCAACGAATCGTTTGCTCGGTTACGAAAACTGTTAAATAATTTGTTCACTTAGCAAGTAAGTTTGCTCCATAAAACCGTTGGTTTCCGTTTTTCTTTTTGTTTTTTAACACGTAAGTGAACTTGAACTATATAATTTACATTGTTCAATTTTTACAGACACAATTAATGTTTTATTGATAATGGTCTTAAGCTAGACCGAGACTGCTTAGTTAGTAACATAGGATCGAATCTGTGCGCCGAAAATATCAATTTAGTTGCGAAGAATGGTTGAAAGAGTTTCAAGTTTAAAAGAGGACACGCGCGCAATTGAAACTCGATGAAACAGACGACTGACCAATGTTCATAGTTGCAATTGGTGAAAAACTGGACATTATAACTCATGACTTTTCAAACGCGAGTGCACTTTCCTCGCGAAACGCTCCGATTAGAATCTCGCGTATCGATCACGCAAATCTAGAAGTTGAATGGCTGACCGAAGGTCAATGGAGTCTTCGAGGGAACATCGTCCGCATCCTGTTAACACTGGCACGGAAACGGGGAGAACGTCTGTATCCTGCGTTATCCGCAGGATCTTGGGTAACAGGCCCAATATCTGTTCACCTTCGTCACCTAATGTCAAAAGCGTGTATCGCGCGAGGCTACCTGGCGTACCCTAACCTGGCGACGACGACCCGTAGGGTCCTGGCCGTTTTTGGTAGAGAAGATCAGACTGTCATTCAGAGAGACAGTCCTTCTTCCCTTCTGGCTCCATTAGAGGTAGCCTCTAGTCGTGAAAGCGGCCGCAGGATAAAAAAAAATAAATAAGAAGCTACACTGCAGTTCGGTTCGTCAGGCAATCTCATCATAATAATTCCACGATGTCCTACGCAAATTCGGGGGTTCCGGTGATGCTGTGACGAGGGACAGGTAGTCCGCATCCGGCAGTTATCCGATTCCACGAAAGGAGACGTAGGAAGTCCTGCGCGGTTCTCGCAGGTGTCTCTATTAGAGAGCTAGACTAGCGCTTTCGCACAAGGCCCCGGAGAAAAAGTGGCCTCGGAACGTGATCTCACTGAGAATTTACTTGAAAATAATTGTCGATACAGCGCCAACCTATACTGGTCAACATTCAAATGAATTTCCTAACTTGTACAGGAAACTGCTACTAAACTCCTCCACTATTAAACAATTTTAATAGTAAACGTGGTCTCGAATAAAATCATTCAAATCCGAATCGACACGTTTGGGTATTCTTACGAACCGTGCGCCGATAAAATCATTTCCAATTATCTTATTATTTCGATCGACATAACAAAAAATTGATTGATGTACGGGAAATGTATGAGAAAATATTCTTTGGAGTAGCTCTCTTTCCATCGGAGAGCCGCAGTTGCATTAATTCGATTAATTTTCCTTCTCGCGAACCCTTCCCGAGTTCCCATACCGACTCATCCAAGCAGGAGCACATATTCTTCGGTCACCTAATTTAATTCCCACCCCGTGGTCCCCCGAATTAGCCGTGGTTGGTTCGCAACCCCCTCGGAAGAGCAGATTAAAACGTCAAGCGGCATTCCGCAGCTGTTTCACGCGGTGCACGCCCGCATACGACTTCCGCCAATTACCGGCTCGCTCGGGGAGAAGAGGAGAGAGAGATAGCTAAAAAGAGAGAAAAAAAAGAGAGAGAGAGAGGAAGGGTGGATGAGGCGGTACGATGCACAGCGAATGCAAAGCATCGGCAAGGTCGCGAATCCGAATGAAACCGAGTTCTCTCCGTCACCTTCCTCGCAGCTCTCTCGCAGGTAGTCGAAACCGTCCAGGGGGAACAAGAGGGACAAAGGCAGGGGGCCAAGAGGGGCCAGGTGAGAGCAGGGGCCCCGGGCGAGGTCACCCACCGCCCCCGCTACCCTTCACTCCCCCGCACACTCTGATTACCCGCAGCCGGGGGCGGGACACACTGTAATGAGCATCGAAGAGGTGCTCAACCTTCGACCAACCTGAGTTTTCCCGCTAGCCATTGGAGGAAATGGAAGAAGATCGACCATACCATATACCGCAACCATAATCCAGAGTCTTACCGTTCTTCGAAGGTGTTTCGAGTGAAATTTCATCATCGGCAATGACCTCAAACTTTATCGTATTTAGCGAAGAAACTGAGAGGATCCAGTTTCTTCTTTATCACGACTCATATGCTCTTCGACATCGTTACGAAGAAATTCCCCCTAGTCTACAACAATTATGGAAGCTGGGATAGGGTTAGGATTCTTTATGTTCCGCTTCGTCATGACGATTTAGAGAATTTTCAGATGGGACGAGAAAGCGACGTTTACCGTCTTCGCTACCGGGTATGCATAGTTGAGACTTCCCTAGGAATCTTGAGTTTTTTCTTCGAGGTACCAAAACCATTTTGTGACGGTAGTCTTGTGGGACACGTATGTGGGTCAACGGAATTTTAAGAGCGGATTTAGGATCACTTAGAAGCCGTTTTAAAGTCACCGAAATAAATGATGATAATTAGACTTTGAGCATCCAGCAGTACCATTCCAGACGAAATAGACCATAATCGACAAGAATATGTGTGGTTCACAAGTATTCATTCAAAAGTATTTTTTTACCACACCCTTAAAAAACAAAAAGACAAAATAGAGTACATCTTATAATTTGATTCACGACGATACATGTATATCAAGGTCGCCGAAAAGGCTTCGGTATCGCGATGACGTAGCGCGTTTTTCAAGGGGCGTCTGCGATTTTTCGCTGCCGGGAGTCGATCAACAGGTCCCGGTTATGAGAGTGTAAAGCGTTTTGAATCCGACAACCCCTCGAGGGGCATGATTCCCGCGCGAGAATCCTCTCCTCGTGACAAAAAGGGACGAATCTGTTCCGCGGGGGGTCTCCTGTTGCCTCTCGACGTCTCTTTTCTTTCTCTTTCATAGGTGAAACGAGTGAAACGTATTCGCCCTGTCTATGTAGACGTGTGTGTCGGCACGTATATACGTCTTGTAACGGGGGTGGCCTGCGACCCCAGACACGGGGGTGGCTGACAGCCGATTAGGACAAGACGGGAGAGCCCCCACGGAAAACTTAAAATAACATCGTTCGATCATCCGGATGTCTTCGCCGACAGGCAACTAGGCTACTCTTGTATTCAGACTGCCCCCTTCTTCGTGCCTCTCTCGATCACACCTCCTACCAGCGATCTTCTCAGCGGGTACCGCCTGATCGAGGTCGCATTTACCGGCGATCTGTCACTTTGGTATCGTCTCTCTTCCGGTTTGCGAGAGAGGATGCTCCGCCAGAAAGCGGGGATCAATGTTTGTGCTCTTTCGATTGGGTCTAGCAGATTAACGATCCGAATTGATCTCTTTCCAGGCGATCGTACCAGTTTTTCCTTTGGATAACGAATGATCCAGGGGGGGCTAATCCACAAATCGTTTTTCTCAATTCTTCATCTTATTTTTTAGATTATAGTTGTATAGTATTCGAGCACAATATAGCACAAACACAGCACAATTTAGCACAACTGATGAAATTATTTAATTCAACAAGTGGGTGGTTAACTTTTAGGAGGCTTACTTTGCTGGATTACACTGAAAAGATTAACTCGAAGTCGTGAGCTGGTTGTCCGCGTGCAATGCGCCTAATCAGGTTTGGAGAAAAAAAATCTTTTACAGCAGCGTAAGAATGTGATTTTTAATTCCGAGACAGTCCATTCTCCCGTATCGGCGATACTTCCTCCCGAAGAAATTCATAAAGATCACTTGCTTTCAGAGCCGTAACGCGAGAATTCCCGCTTAATGTCTTTCTACCCGGGAGCCCCTGGCCGCTCAAACATTTCATAAACGGTAGTTAATCGGCCGTCGAGGCTGCTTAAATATCAAGCAACTGCTGTAAACGTTCCCCGGCCGAGGAATTAGTAATCGTTTCGACTGATAGCCGAGCGACGAACCGGGTCGTTACGAAATTTGTTGCATTAGCGAACGACCCCGTTCGCTACGGGAAACGATAAGGGCTCGTCGACGGGTGTAAACCGGCCCCGGGATCGACCAATAAATATTCCCCGGTGGTATACATATAAGCATAACCGTGGAAGCGAGGGCGAAGCCCCAGCGGGCAGCAATGGAACGGATAATAAAAATTATCAGCTCGCCGCGGCGACTCCTGAAATTCCAGCGGCGTCCGCCGAATAGACCGTGAAGATGAAGTCGCTCCAGGAAAGTCCGAATGACCTCGCAGGGCCCCGCGGCTCGTTTGATGGGACCTCTCGCCCCTCTCCCTCACCCAGGACCCTAACTTTACACCGGATACTCGTTTACACCGGTTTTTCGGCCACGTATCGCACTGCAGAAATATATTTAAGGTGCCCTGTAAGAATACTATCAATTGTAATTGTGCCGATCGGCGCGAGAAAGTTCTCCTCTGGGGCGTGTACGCGTATAAAGAATTTCAAGAATTTCACAGGACGAGGACGCGCGTCTCGATTCGAATGAGCCTATACGAGAAAAGGATGTAGAACGACGGGCCTCGATACAGAAACGGAGAGACACCCAGAGGATGGGGGAGGACTGACGGCGTCTTCTCGGAGGCGGCGGCGTGCTTATTGCGTGATATTAGCCACGGTCGCAGCCGGGGTAATCATAATCTCGAAAGAGGGACAAAACACAGGCCCCGAATCGCATAACGCTGAATTTTACGACTGCTCGCGCGGACGACGGACGACCGGATGCTGCACGACTTTTTACCGCCCCCTAACGTCCCTTGATGTCAACAAGAAGACGGCAGCCAACTCCGACATCTACACCCCACTGCGGTGGATCTATGGATCGTTGTGGATCCGCCGACGCGATTTGTCCCGTACCTTTTTCAGTAATTAGCGACCGGGGCTTACAAGATGACGATGTTAGCCTGGTAACGGAGATGGGGTGATTCGCGTCTTTGTCGCTGAGCTTGGATATGGAGCTGAGTTTTTCGTTTTAAGATAAGAAACTGGGAGAGCATATTGTTAACGATCTGTAAGCGTTAATTTTCTTTCTTGGCATTTCTTCCGACGACTTTCATCGGCAACCTCGCTGCTCCTTTCCAACAAACCATACTTTGGAACAGAGACATCAACGGAGGGTTCACAAGCTGCACATCGGTAGATTTCGCGATCGGAATCGCGGGAAGTCGCTCGAAAGCGAGAGCAAAGTGGCCGGTCGCGCTTTCTATCTGAAACGGGCGCCGGTTCCGAGAATCCGATCTAATTTACGCGTTTGCATAAACCTCGGGGCCCACGGTTTCCAGGTAATAAACAAAAAAAGGGGGGAAACGCCGAGAGCCGATGCCCGAAGAGAAGAAGTAACCCGGGGACCGTTTCTCTCCGTTACATCGTGTTCGAAGAGTTTCGCAATCGTAGCGAGAATGGCCAAGCGGCTGAATGGAAAACGGCCCTCGGATCTGCTCGCGTAATAAGTAGCCGGACTCTTTTTTTTCGCGGAAGACACGCCGGCTATAGTCGGTCTCCGATTATAGCAGGCACCGCTGGTATTTTTTCCGGTGGCGTAAGTACCGCTTGTAATTTCTAGGAGATTGAGATCGTGAGTGACTCACTGTAAGGTCGGTCGGCAACCGGCTCGCACGAGTCTGCAACAGAAAAAGCGAACGAAAACGTTAGTTTGATAAGGGACGCATTCTACCGGGCGTGCGCCGAATTCTTCTTCGGGCTGGGCCGAGCTATTAAAACTCGCGGAATTCTGGCGAACTCTGCGAATTTAATAGCGAAACTAAGAGCGACGCAAGATGGAAATTGTCTTCATCCGTTCCAACGTGCTAGAATCGGATAGAACAGCTCTTTCTTCCTCTAATCGTTTTAACGGCTTAGAAATTTTCAAGTCACACGACGCACAGTGGGCTATTTGTCCGATTTCACCGGTGAAAATTTAATCGTGAAAATTTTACATAAATTGTCAAATTTTTCTGGCTTGACTTTCAGCCCTTTAACTTGCCCGCGAAGATCGGTACTATTTCGATTTAAAGGCTAGAATGATTCGAGTTCAATCCGTAGATCGGGAGAAAGAGAGATTCCAATTTCCCCCCGATTGTCGGGTTCTAATGCGTTTCCATGTTTTTTTCGCATTCCTCCGCGGGCAGGAAATAAGTATGATTATGCAGTCGTTCGAATGGTTCGTTCACGACGATTCGAGAACAACCGTGATCCGTCGGTAATGACTGCGCAGCGTAATCACCGTCCGATCGAAATGACACTTGTCCAACCCTGTAGCCATTATCTTTTTCAATTTGCATACACACAGCGAACGTTGCCGCGATAATTCATCTACCGCGAAGGAGGCTTCTAATAGAGACTCTCTCTCTCTCTCTCTTTCTTTTTCCTTCTGCGTCGATGAGTCTTTCTATTTCTTTCTCCACTAAGTAATTCCACTGGCTGCGAAACTGTTGGCAATTTTCGCATGGGGATAACTGCCTGATGAAAGATTGGATCGATTATTGCGGAATATCTTTATCGAACAATAAAACAGAATCTTCCTTGCAACTTGCAACATGTTTCTACGAAATTGTACAAATTTTTAGGTGAATATTCGAACTCGAACGTTTGAAGGTAAACACACGATCGAAGTTAATGGATAGTTGAGTCTGCGAAGGCCTGATTAGCCATGGTTGGAGCGAAGTTTCGCGAAGTAGGGGGACCCATGGAAAAACCAGGAAGTTTCAATGACACATCCATGGACGGGAGATGCTAGGCCAGATTGACTTAGCAGCGACTGAAAAATGTCTCACTCAAGGCGATCGCTCGGCTCTAATAGAACCTGGTAGGTAGGTCATCGGATGTCATAAACGCTCGACGGAGTTTCTTCGGTGGTGCAGCGCGTGTTAATAGCCTCATTAGATATCGCGTCGCAGTGACGTACACGAACGTTTCTAGACCACCGGTCCAACGAATGAAAGTTACGAACAACAGTTTCCATTACCGATTAACCCCAATGTCGATCGCTGGATCATGATCTTTGCACACTTTTACCTACCAACATGGTAGAACACTTTTAACAAACTGGATGTTGCATACTTCGTCGAGAGCAGCAAAAACGTTTAGAGATTCTCGTGCACGTGTAGAGGGGTCTTGTTTTTGTTAATTAATTCTTGGAAAATGAATTTGCAGTTAATGTCATACTTACGAGAAAACGGATACTCGCGATTCGAAAATGGGGTCATATATAAAATTCTTTTAAGCGTAAGTTAGGCTCACCGGTGATTATCATAAGGATGTACTACTTCGAAAGAAACTTCCGAGATTTTAAATAATTTATACGCCGAGTGTGGAACGTTTACGGTGGAATCAGATTTTCAAACTAGTTTCCATTGCGATTTCTCTGTAGACAATCCGGTTTGATCATAAAAATACCACATGTGTTTTTAGCTGGGAGGAGATAGTAACGCAAAGGTGCAGTCTACCGGACAATCAGCGATAATTAGGATAATTAAGGTGTGTTGGAGACAGTGATTTCTTCAAATTTATTATGCGAATTATTCTCCAGGCCCTCGGAGATTCTTGCGGATCTTATAATTGCCTAACAGAGTCACCGGACGAAAGGCCGCGCCTACTACTGGTACTCGAACATATGAGAAACAGGAAGTTAGTTTAAAATCAATTGCAAAATTTCTCACCGAACAGACAGACAAACAAACAAAGAAGAAAGCGAGCTAATAAAAACGAGATAAAAATTATAGAGAACTTTTATATCGAAGTATTTATTACTTGGACAGGTGAGCCCATTGCAAATCGAACTGACACTTTCGTCAGCAACCGGTAGCCAAACATAGTGGACAATTGGTGGCGGGTCAATCACGCCGAGAGCCCGCCGGTATTCTAATAATTCCCGTGAACCGTTGCGCGTGGCCACGAATCTTAATTCTCTACTGGGCCCGACTTGGGCCCGTCCCGGTCCCCGACGAAGGTGGCAACGGGGTCGCACGCGATCGCCGATAAATATTAAACGACTTTCCACCTGCCGGTGGTGGCCGGCTGCGTTTCGAGAGAGGACAAAGAAGGAGCGAGAAGAGACGAGAGAGTGAGAGAGAGAGAGAGGGGAGAGACGGTGACTTCCGAGAGGGAGATCACTGAATGTTAATTAGCGAGGCGTGACAAGTGTTAAGTAATCCATCCATCTTTCCGCGCGCGAAACTCCCGTGGTGGGGGGCCAGGGGGTCGAGAAGGAGGAGCCTTGGTTAACTCTCGGGCAATTAACGCGACACACACCGGCGAAGTTTCATCGAACGAGAGGAGGAGGGGGCGGCGGTACAATTAGAGGCTGATTTAACTGTGAACCCCTGGGCCCCGGAAAGTGAAACGGAATTTCATTGCCCCCTCGCTTTCGGGCCCCCGGAAGTCCATCGCTCGCTTTCGCGGGACGTAACTGTACAACCATGGACGATCCATCACTCGCTGACAAGCCTATTTCGTTGCTGCATTCGTAAACGGGGGATCTATAAACTTTTACTTTTAGAGCTAGACGATTGTGATCGTGGATCTTCACGGGAATGGGAACGTCCGAGTGCTAACCCTTAAACGATTACTCTGTCCAACGACAAAAATGTTTCCATATAACTGGCAGGGTGGATCTTACAGAGTTTTTCGCGCTGATTCCGAATCTGGCCTTAACTTTTCTCCTATACGCACAGTTATATGGAAACATGAAAAAAGTTGAAATTTCTTGGACAGTGTTACATGCCTGTGCACGTGAGGACAGTATGTTTAAATTCTTCTAATGTTTTTTACCGTATTAAATTGCAGCCACAGCTTCTTGGCATAACTGCATAAAATCCGCAGTCTACTCGTATATCATGGCTCTGAGACTTCGGTTCATCGGTTGAGCGTTAATGACGTGAGAATTAGGCTACCCTGGTGACGAATCCGCAAAGTTCGTGAATCGTTTAAGGAAAATAGACGAGTAACTGTGCGCTGTACGAGGTTCTAGATCCCGGAAGCGAAACGAACGGTGTAGCGGATGGACAACGCGAGCTGTTATTTAACTCTAATTGATGGCGGCTCGTAGTCTGTTCCACATTGATGGTCATCGATAATCGCTAATGATTCCGATGTTCCTCCGCAAAGGAAGGGAACGAAGTTTCACACGGATGGCCTGCGGCTTCTTCACCACAAACTTCGATGCTGAAAAGATTACATAAATCCCTCAAACCTACTTCACCTTCGCATCGCAAACGGAAAAATCTGCATAAACATTCGCGATCTATCCAACAATTTTAATAATCGCGAAACCATTCCCACGCGAATCGAATAAATCTTCGCTTCCTCGAAATTTTCAAAATTTACGAAACCACAATAAGAATTTCCACGATTCTCCGCAAGAAGTTCGAAAAATTGGCAATCATTTGCGTGACAATCGCGCTGGACAACCAACCGACGAAAAAAATTCCCATTGATTGCCTTCAGAAATTTCAAGCATCCTAAGGGTAATTGATTCGGAATAAGTGAAGCACACAGATCCTTGCGTAACATGGTTTTACTCGACGCCGTCCGATTAGTATAATCAACAGAGTGACGGCGTGTAATTGGTAGGAAAGAGTTGATGTACGATGCTCTCGATACAATACCGATCTCCTGGTTTTTTTTCTTCGTAGAAGAGCAACAGAGGAAGAGAAAGATCGTGGACGCTCGTCGAAAGTTAGATTCAAATCCTGCTCGAGAGATCGAAGTTCGATCGGCAGGCGGTCGAACCGCCGAATCACGAGAGCAACAGGGCCCAGGGGCCCGTCTCCTAGATGTATCAGTGTAATTAACAACAAACAATGCCGGTGAGACGCGTTCGATATCGTATATTAATCGATTAGCTCGCCGGGCTCCGAAGATATGCGCCGGGAACTGGTTGTTAATCATCGCCGCGGGTGCGTTTGTACTTCTGACGTTCTTTTTCATCCGTGAGAGAGAGAGAGAGAGAGAGAGAGAGAATGATCAAAGCCGCCACTTTAGCATGATTCGAGCCCGAAGGCTCGCCCCGACCATACTTCGCGACGCGTCGCTTCACAGGCCCACCGTGACTATACACCACTTCCAACCTACATTGTACTTGCTGTCCCGACCGATCGTGTTTCGATTAATTTTTTTCCAACCCTGCTGCACGCCTCGTTGCACGTGCGATCTTGGGAATTCTAATCTGTGCAATGATAAAAGGTATGGAAGACTACTGCATTTTCTTCGAGAAGTACCCTAGTAGCATAAAAATATTACATCGATATTTTTTTCGAATATTGGAAAAATATAAACTACTGTAAACTAATTTTGGCCAGGTTTTTGGTGAAAATGCCCCACTGTGCTTAGTTCCGATCGAATCCGTTGTATTACGCAATCTCTCCGATTGAATGATCAATGGACACGTCTCGGCAAGCAGGTACGCACGCGTGTCGACGCGAAAATCACACGCGACAACGTGTCGAGGTCTTCGACACCTATTCCGTTCACGCTACAGGACAACACACGATCGATCACGTACAATTCTACGATTAGTTTGCCGGGTTCTACGAGTTCCTGCTGATCCTCGAGGAATGAAACGACCCTAGTAGCACAAAAATATTAAATGGATATTTTTGTTCAAATATTGGAAGAATACTTTTTAAGCCACATTTTTTCATATGAGAATAATATTGGATATTATGTATATTTGAATATTAACAAAAAAAGATTGAATCTCTTTTTAATATTATACGAATGTGTATACAATATTTTGTGCTACTAGGGGAGGAATACGAACCATATATTTTATCGAAGGGGTAATGTGCTCGTTCAATTAGAATCGTATAATTTTAAGGACAGGATAGATTACGATACGATGTTACGGTCTATCCGTTTTTGCGTATCGACAGCGCAGCGTTACGATTAGGAGATTTACAGGTAGCTTTCAGGAGCGTTATCCGCCGGCAAACAGCCATTATTATTTATAGGAAGGAACTGAACGCGAACGGAAAAGCGCAATTTGCCACATTTTCACGCGGCTCGCCGGCCCGTTAAATACAGAGCGCATCGATTTGAGGAGAGCGCTTATGCAAAATCACCGGTCTCCGGTTCTCTGTGCCTACAAACGGCAGGGATCGGTGTGGCGTCTCTCCCCGGCCGGCAAACTAGGTGTATTAACATACCTAAGTGATGCAAATTGCGGCTGGGTGTTCGAACGGCCGGAGTTCGAGTTCAAAGCGAGCCGAGTCGGGTCCGCGGCGCTCTCTCCCCACCCCGCAAAAAAGCCCGATTCCCAGGATTAATTTTCCGTCTATTGCGCGCGAAACATCTGTAATTTCAACGGTAATGAAGACGGATCCGCAGGAAAAACCGGGATTCCTCGTTTATAATTGCCCGATGGTAATTCAGGCTCGTTAGATATTTAACCAGATCTCGGAATAATTAAATATTCGCGGTGCAGCTATTATTTCGCGTGCGTTAGATTCCTGGAAAATTTATGCGTGTTCGACCACGCTGCAATGTGCCGAGGTATCATATATTTTTACCGAACTAGCTTCCCTTTTATCCTTCACTAGCTTTTCCCCGCGACTCCGCTCGCACAGGAAACTGTGCGAATGCCCTTGAAAATTTATATTGTTTCTCCATAAAACCTTACGCCCTCGTTCATCCCATTCGGATTGTATCAATGAACATTAATACCAAGTATGATATATTCCTCATACAAATGTTGCAACCCCTTTTCATCCCCTTAGGAGTTGAAAATTTCAGCTTTCTAATTTAGCCTGGGTTTTGATGAGTGAGTGAGTGAGCCAGAACTTCGTTTTTATATAATATATGGATTAAACGTGCGAATGCAACGTCTGAAATTTGCATTCCACTTGACTGATTGTCAGCGAGACAAGTTTCCTCGGAAGATTCGGCCGTCCATTGCGTCCCGGAGAGTGTAAACGGCCTAATTGACGACAGCCCGGGATGAAATACTGCAGCCGAAGCACGAATCCTCGTAATCGAGTTGCCTCTCATAATCCCATCCTTCGTTCGAGGCCTAAAACCGAGCGACAATGGAGCCGTCCGCACAAAGAAAGACGGAACAAGATTCAACGGAGGCCAGAGAGCCGGATATAAAATTGTATGGGGACACAGTCCCAGCAATTAACGTCGATCGCCCGGTGTGTGTGTGTGTGTGTGTGTGTGTGTGTGTACAAGCCTTTCACTACGCTGGAAACGAAGTTACGTTCTCTCGATTACTAAATATCCACAATCGAGAGCCTGAGCTCTGATTAAGCAGCGTGCGTCGACTCATCGCGACCACCCGAACCCATTGGACGTTGATCCGACAGACCGACAGAGCGAACGGATTATCAGGCGAAAGTTTCTGCCTTCGATATACGAGGTGTTTAACAAGTCGTTGCTACGATAATTATAATTTTCACAGGTTCTCGAACATCACCCACTCCTTTGTTAAAAAATACCACGTTTTTCAAAAATTGACTAAAAAGTATAAAATAATTTTTCCTAGTTGCATACCGATTCCTAACCTCGTACAGATAGTGGTGAATAATTTGTGATTGTGAATTGAAAATACTTTTCAGTCCGTTTTTAAAAAGCTGGTATTTTCCATCCGAGTTAGATGAAAACGAGGGATTATTAGTTGTCCGTGTTCCCTCGTGACTAAATTGGCCCCGAGTCCAGGAAGCGTCTTTGCGGTTCTTTCGCGGCGAGTTCTTCGCAGTTTCTTGCTAGCCACGGCGGATTCGTCCCGCACGCGAAACGCAGCCGAGAAAGATTCCCGGGAAAGGGCCCGATCGCCGTCCCACGATCTCCTCGGATCATTAGGATCTTGCGCCCCGAAAGTCTATTGTCGATCGCGTTCTCTCGCCGGAGCTAAACTCCTCGAAGACACGAGATGCGTGGCCACCGCCGCGCTCGCTTACCCTTTTTGCTCACCTGGTGGCTCTCATTTTGATCAATTTCAGTTTTTTGCCGGGGCGGCAACCGTTGACTTTACTGCCAGTCCCCTCCCCTTGCCCTTTCGCTGGCCTTTCCACCCCTGCCGACCGTTTTTTCGGCCCTGATGCCCAAGCGGAATACATTAATGCCCCGTCGGTCAAACGTCGGTGACACGGCTACCAGCTTCCCCTCAAAACTTCATTCCACTGGCCGCGAAAATTCTGCCATTTTTTTAACCCCTTCGGGCTAACATATTCACGCCCATGATGACAGTCACACGGCTTCCGTGATGTCCGGGCTATTCACTCGACAATAACAGCGTACACGGTGACGGATTGTTAGCCGAGGGCGGGCCTGATAGTCTTCTCGCCTCTGCCCTTGGGCCCGTCGACCACCTCCACGGGCCCCTTCCCTAGAATTTCACGGTCCCCGAAACTAACCACGCGGATTTCGTCGTCCGGACGATTCTTTCGGGTCCCTTTCGCCCAACTCAAACGATTAGGAACAGGTTGTCCCTCCGCGATTCTTATGGTTATTACCGCATGATGATCAGCTGCGAATGCTAATGGCTCGCGTATCCTGATTGCTTTTTACTGCGTCCTCTCTCCACCTTCTGTTATAATGCCGATTCCAGGCTTATGGCTGCTCCGACACACAAAATGCTAACGTCTATGCTGCCAGACGTACAAGTACAGTAATCCCTTCGTTCTTGTCTAGGAGGTTGTTCACTGGGCAGACAAGAATCGCAAACTGACTTGCTTTTCTGATTTGTGGCTGCGTCTACCGCTTCGACCGCACCGAAGGAGGTTACAATAGAGAGTCGAAAAAAAAGTGTATGTCACTTCTGCAAGAAAAACTTTCCCTCTCTGTCTGCTGTCGTGGTTCACCTCTACGGCACTATTTTCGCTCCGGCGCAACCTTTAAGGGTCAATGTTTTCAACCGCGAACCATGGCGAGCCAGTGCGCGGTTGGAGGGGGTAACGAGCAGTGACACTCAAGCGCCCCGGTCAGTGCAGCCTTGCCAGGCAAGTACTAGTCTTAGTTAGCGATCGTTCCGTCGACCGATAACGTCCCCAAGCGAGTTTAGACGATGAATCACGACCAGTTTGAATAAACCGCGAACATTCCTGTGAATTTAGGTCCCGTCGAGGGAAATGAAGCGATCGAATCGATTAAGGAGTCCTGCCGACACACGTGCAATTGGTCCCTAAAATATGGTCGATCCGTCAGCCACGGGGTTAATTACCTCTGTCTTTCCAAACGACCGGTACAGTAATGTATTAGCGCGTTTAGGCACGGCCAGTTAATCCCAAGGCACTGCCTCTACGCACCGTTAACCACGCTTAACTCGTTAAGTCGCCTAATACTCGCCTATACGCCGAGTTATAACCATATTATCCTAAATACCGCCGGTATCCGTCGACCGCTTTATCCCGACCAGTGCTTTTCAGTACGGGAATAAATTAGAGAGCTTCGTTCAACGAATCCAACAGTTGCGTCAGTTTCGACGACGTTCATTCCTTTCTGCTTGAATACGGCGCTATCAATCATCCGTGCGAGATATCCCGTGCGCTCTGTCCACACTGTGAATGTACTTGCTGGAGATCGTCCTCTCTGTGAATTAGAATTGTGTGCGGATTGAAGATCGTTCAAGGAAACAGACTGTGTTTCTATTCTCTTTTGTCTACGAGTCTTAGAAATTCGTGCGATGTTCCTGGCGATTGCGACATCTTTGTGAATTCGTTTTTGATGGTCGCTAGAGACGCTGTTACTATTATTCGGAACGATGGCAGGATAGGCGAAACTACGAATTTTTAATGGTTTGGCGGGGAATGCGTTCGTTTCATTCTAATCGCCGTTTTGAGCACGGAGGTTCTCCGATGCGTGCGTGAATTCGGAACAAGTGGATATTTAAACAAGTAGAGAGCGAGAGAGAGAGAGAGAGAGAGAGAGAGAGAGCGAGAGAGAGAGCGAGAGAGAGAGAGAAATTAGCGATATCGACCGTTGGTGGTTTTGCGGCGTTGTGCTGGCACAGACCGAAATAGTTGTGTTTCGTAATCGTTATTGCGGGTGATGCGCTTGTAAGCACATGTATCATGCATAAACATAAGTCTAACGATGTAGATGGCAGCTGATTAGTCGGTCGTGTTCGTGCATTACCTTACAGACGGCGCATAATGCGGCAGCCCCGGATTACGCTTCCACATGTATAAACCCGACGCGGCGCATCGCGTTATATTCCGGGATTTCTCTCTTGATGCCTCCTCCGATGCTGCCTCTGAAAACTCCCCGCCACAAGCGCACCGCCATTGTTTACGCCGCTTTAATTAGCCGGTTAATGCGACCGGGGATATAGCCGCGGGCCCTTATCTGATACGTTTCCGGCGAATCATGGGAATTATTTCCGCGCATGCAAATGCCAACGAAAAGGCGAATCGAGTTATGCTTCCGGCACGATCCCGCCGGACGATAAAAACGAGCACGCGTGACTAAGGACGCGTTTTTCATTACGGATGCCGATTTTCATCCGCCTCGGTGGCCAACGCTGATTTTCCTTGCCGATTAACAACCAAATTACCGCGCACGGTTCTCGCCCGCTTTTCAGAATGGCGAACCGTTTTAAGCACCGCCCCACACAGTAGTTTCAAAACCCGAAAACGTGGCCAAAACCTAAAAAGTCAACTTTCAGCTAGGCATGTTTTAATCATTGGAATGGGCAGCACCCTAATAGTGTCACTAATTGGGGATAAACAAAAAATAATAATAATAATATATTATAAAGAGATTATTTTATAATATATTTTAGTTGAAACCTCGTGTCAATATCTCAAGCTCTACAAAAGTTCCACACAAATGTCCCGAAATTTTGTCGATCCGACCATTGCGCGCCCCGGGCGAAAACTTGATGAACGCTACTAGCCATCGCGTTCGGGAAGACAGATATTAATAGAACGGACGTCGCTGTTAAACGTCCGGCAAAAGAGCAGAGGAATCAAGGGTGGAATCGGGAAATACGACGGGCGCAGTCGACGCCGGAGGAAATGTCAGGTGTGCACGCGAGGAAACAGAAGAGGACGTGGTGTAGGTTAATGCACGAACACGGCCGCATAATCAACGACCATATCTAGATCATTAGAGGTGATGTTTATGCACGATATGGGAGCCCGACAGCATGCGCACTAGATATAATAACAGTGGCGTCATCTGTCCGTGTGTACACAGTGTGTACACAGTTTCCATTGTACTCGGCGCACCTAAGTCACGTCGAAATTGGACCACCGTGAACGATCGCAGTTTATCGCTAATTAATAATCACAGGTCTCGCGTACGTCGATTAGCATTCTCATCTGAAATCGTGCGCTCAACATCGTCGTTTCCAGGCACGATAGTTTTAGTCGTTCGGCCTTTTAAATTCTCCGTAACATTTTTACAATATCGTTCCCACCGCGTCGACCACAGTTTCGGCGATCGCTCGCCAATGCGGCCGTTGATAATCGTATGCGGGGAAGTACGTGCTAATTGAATAAAATTAACTCTGTCGGCGATGACGGGTCACGGCATAAAATTCTACGACTCGCGAATTATCGGCTCATTGGCATGGACACCGAATGAAATTAATATAGACGGGCGTTCTCTCGCGAGAGATGAAACATGTCGCAAGAAATCGTCGACGATCGTTAATCGAAAAGAACCCTGTGCAATTAGCGACTTGAACGACTGAAAAGAGAGAAGAAGAAGACGGATCCTAGCCGGAGTGGGAGGACAGGAAAAAAATCGTCGTAAGAGAAAGGCGAAGAAATGATATATAAGTTGGGGGACTTTTTCGGGTCCCGCATATCGCTGATTATTCATGATTTGGGGAATGCTCGACGCGCTCACGGCCTCATCGGATTAGCATAGCTCGCATAAACTGCGGAATAACATGGCTGTGCACGCACGCACGCACGCGCGTATGCACGCACTCCGCTCACGCAACCATCCGAGGGTAAAAGAAGAAAAAAAACACCGAAGAACAAGAGAGAACGAGTAGAGAAGGTAGAATGAAAGAAAGGAAAAAGAATGATGGACGGAGGAACAAACGTGGAAGACGAGGATCGCGATTTTTCTCCTTTTCTAAGCCGACACGCATTAACATTGTGCTTTTATCGGGATCGCTGATCGGGACGCATCCGGATTCAAATTACGCCTCGCTTACGCTTATGTTTATTTAACCGGTGATTAAAATTACATTAACCGACGTCGGTCCTTATTGTGACGCGTACCGAGAGGACCGACAGGAAGGAATCTGATGGGAGAGAAGGACAAAAGAAGAGGCTCCTCTGTCGCCGAGGAATCGCGATTTCAGATCGCTGATCCGGTGGGTCGGTGAACTTTTGATGCGAGTGGCTTCGTTATCGATGGATCGGAGATTGCTTAATTAGAAATGTTGTTATTGTTTATCGATCGTGTGACAACAACATGTATTACAAATGTTCAATCTCTATGTTAAGATTTTCATAAAGCAAGTGAGATTTTATTATAACATATTTCACGGTTATAATATCAGACGCGGTTTTTCTCCTTTCTTGAAAATCATCTACACAAGGATCGAAATATATTGAAAGTTCAAATTAATTTGTAAAATTGCTGTATAGTGATTATTTCATCATTAATATTTTTCCTGTTTTAACATTGCTCAATTAGGGCCGGTAAAAGGAACGAACTAAATTGTTTAGACTTCAAAGTTCCACAGTATTCTGGGAGTGGGGATGAAGAATAACGTCGAATGAAATGGTGGAACAACAGCCAGAGAATCGCGATCGAATTTCGGCGTTGGATCGTCGGAGTCGCGAGGTCTGATTGCAGCGGATGCACAGCGTTTGTTGCACCGTCATCGGAGCGGCCAGGTTATGGTGCCGCATCGTTCTGGCCAGTGACAGTGGAAGAAGACGAAGCAGAAGGCGTCCATGGGTCTCGTTTACCATCATCATTACCATTACACCGGCTCCATGACGGCGTTACGTGCTTTAATTTGAATACATGAGGCAGGAAGCGCCGCGCGCCGGCTACGCATTAGCCACGCGTGTTTCTGTGTACACTCGCATTAGCTTTACTTAAAACGATAGCCAGCCACTGCGAGATAGGGAAAGAGAAAGAGTGAGACACACTCGGGCACTCGGGAACGCCGACGACGACGTTTGCTGACTCATAGAACACCGCGAAATTCAAAACGACCACCGGCGTCGCGGTTTTTTGCCGAATTACGTTGCCCGGCTTGATTGCGATTTCGTTGATTCGCCGCGCGACGCCGCGATTAAACGGTGGTTGCTCCTGCCGACGGTAATTGACATGATCGCTACACTCTCCGGGCGACGATGTTCAAACAAAAGAAACCATGTGTTAGTGATCTTGAAAATGGTTGACTTTAAGATCCAAGAAAAGATACTCGAATTAGAATATCGATACTGATTTATTTGAAGGATTTTTGTTATTTCGATAGTAAATATTAAGATAATAACTGAGAAATGATTTTATCGGTGCAAAGGTTCGATCAAATTCTACACGCTATAGCTAATTATGATCGATTTGAATGATTTGGTTCGACACCACGTTTACTATTAAAAATGTTTAATAGTAGAGGAAAAGAAGGTGGTGTTCCGTCCTGATTATAGAACGGAAATTTAATTACATTAATGATCAACCAGGATTGTGTTTTTGCAACGTAGACAAAGTCGCGGATACAGCTGGTTTGGTAATGGAATCGTTTTGAAGTTTCCGAATAACGATCGACGGCAGGGCACGCCAGCTCCGCCATGCTGTTGCGGCTGTGGATTAATTGAATATCTCCTAATTAATACTTTCACGTCGAGGGAACCGATCGAAAGTGGGAAAACCGTGTGGCGCGCGCGCGCGCGTACCTCGTATATACAAGTGTTAAATTATTCTCTGGATTGGATCGGATCGCGAACACACCGAGTTCCCGCGCTAATCACCGGTGTTTAGCGATAAATTGTTGTCCGCGGGTATTTATCTTGCCGCGAATGAAATATCGGGGAACGCGGACCGCCGCACCGCGCCGTTTGCCATGCAGTTCAATTAAAATCTCTCGCAACAGTAGCCGGGTCGATCCGGAGATAACGCTATTCAATGTGTGAATGGATAATCGGGATTTTTCTTCGGCTTTCATTCACCATTCGAAAAATGACTGCATTTCAATACTGCAGAAAATTTTCTTAAGCAGTAGAAAAATTAATTTTGTTTACATAAAGAATTTGCTTTACTCTCCTCTCTCTCTCTCTCTCTCTCTCTGTCTCTGTCTCTCTCTCTCTCTTTCTCTCTCTCTCTCTCTCTCTCTTTCTTTCTCTCTCTCTCTTGAAATGAAGAATTAAGTACGAAGAAAATTGCATTAATCATTCGTATAAAGAATTGCTTCGCTCTCTCTTTTAAAATAAAGAAAATTGCATTAATCATCTGTATAAAGAATTTGCTTCGCTCTCTCCTGAAAAATAAGTTAAGAACTAAATTAATCGAACCAGTATTCGTTTGAATAAAGAATTTCTCTTTCTCTCTCTCTCTCTCGTTTAAAATAAAATATTAAGAATTGAGAGAATTACATTAATCATCGGTATTCAGAATTTGCTCCACACTTTCGTTTAAGATAATTGGATTATCTATTTATACCTAGACTTGATATTCCTGTGAAGCACAGAGCGAAAAATTGAAGCGAGAGTACACATGGATCGGCAACGAACGTTTCCCACGTGTTGTATAGTCTCGTTGGCATGCGAGGCTTGAATGAACGCGGAAAACTGAGTCATCGGTAACGTGAATGATCCTGCGGGAGGCGACTCAGGATTCTGGATCATCGACGAGGAATGGAAGGACAAGCGGAGACGCACAGGAAACAGGAACAGGCGAATTCCGCGAGTATTGCGAAACGTTCCGCGATTATCATCCACGGGAATTCGTTCTTTTGTGATCTTTATGGGCACCGAAGGACGTTCGTCGCCTCTGGAAATTTCCCAGGATCATTTCTTGTCCTGGATCGATTAATTGGACACGCGAGACGCGCGAGTAAAATAAAAGTGATGTTCAAACAAAACTTTCGAAGGAATTCTCGAAATTTTCTGTCAAGTCGAAATTATCTGCAACTTGTTTTCAACAAATATTGATCGCTGAACAGACAAGGTTCCGCGAGACGCATCGATGAAAGTGAATCCTCGCGACTCATTATTCAAATTACCGTACGCCTTCGCGGTTTCTTTGATTCTTCTCGAGGAGAATGAAAGCCGAGGACTAATCAAGAATACATTTATCTTTGCGCAACGATAGTTCCACACGCTGTCGAGGATATATTGAACGACGGTGGATCATTATTCCGATTAATGCCGTGTCTTTTTTTCAATTTTCTTAATTGGACGCACGTCGTGTGCGTCGTGCGAGAGTCGACTGTTGACTGTCGACTGTCGACGGACTTTATGGAGGACTGTCATCGGGAAAAACTGAATCGAAGGACTTCATCGGACTTTGTTAAAGAATAATTTATACTCTTGATACGGGGGCCAACTAAATTATACTTTCAGCTAATATTTCCTAAGAAATGATTAATTATGGGCCCAAGAAAAACATCCTGTAAACAGGAGCCAAATTCCCTATAAAATTTTGACTGTACTATTCCTGTGTTCACATTACTGTATTCACTTACATAATTTATGTAAAGCAAAATAAACTCAGAAGTGTTTCAAATGCTTAAAAAAAATATATATATATATCATCGATAAAAAATCATTTAAAAAATCGTCAGGCAACTGAAACCGGATCGATGGATCTGCGGATCGTCGCAGCAGCACCTTGTCGACGTCGTTTCTTCGGATAAGAAGGAATAATTCACTCGGTCCGGCGAGCAGGATCGCAGGATTATGCGCGCTGTCCTTTTAACTGGTCGCATGTCCGCGGCCTAGGCTGCCAATCCGCGTCCTCCGCGGGATTAGCATACGCGAAGCGCCAAATACGGCGAGCCGCTCACCTGCGCTCCGAGTGCCGACAAATACGATGAATATGGTGATTTCCATCATTTATCCGGCCGCGGCCTGGACGCAAACGCTTGCAAACGTTTCCCCCGGTCCTTGAAGCGGGATGCGCCGACCGGAGAGCTCGCGCGCCGCATACTGAACGCGCCAGCTATCATTGAGAAATATTAGCGATTTCCATTTACGCGAACCCCGAGAAATAAAGAAAAAAAACGAAGCCGCGGCGCTGCTCGCTGAAAGAAGATTCTCGATAACGAATCGGAAGACGGAGGACGATTCAATTCAACGCAGGGATTAATAAGTGCCGATGGAAGCCACCTGGCCCAATGAGGATCAATGCGCATTCTCGCCTGCTTGTTCAGATTATTCGGTGTGGCTGAGATGCGTCCTTTCGGTGGGACAGAGGATCCAGGTGTGATTGGAATGATTGAATTGATACATGGAATGTCTTTCTTTACGGATGCTGAAAATCAGAACGAGCTACAATTCCTACTAAGAACGAAATTTTCTAAATTACGTAAGGGAGATCTAAGAAATAATAATTTCTATACGCGACAGTAAATTTGAGAATAACTAGAATCTTCTCGGTAGGAAACTATTACCCAATAACAACGCTTGTAATAAACGAAAGAAAGGAATGTTGGTATACTAAAAAGGCAACGTTAAAAATGAACCTGCATCCCCGCACCATACAATTGTCGAACTCTCCTTGGTTCAGCGTTTAGATTAGGTTGCGGGGCAAGAAACAAACGTAATGTATTTTTCGTAAATTGAAACAAGTTTTTGAAGAACTAGGAACGCAATTGGGTCGGAATGAATTGGAAGACCAGAGTGGAGTCGAAGAGATGAGGACAGTTGAGTAGAAAAAGAGTTGACGAAGAAAGAGAGTGGATTTTCTTTGGAACCGCATTGAAAGTGGAAGAAAACGAATTTAAATATGCTGTAACTTCCACTTGTTCGGCATCTATTCTACACGTACACCGGAATCGCTTTAATCTACAGATAGATATTTAGTTTCCGAGTGAAATTAATTTTTTCCTGGCTCGAAGAGGCGCCGCGCGCCGGTGTATGCTCGGGAGAGCGGTTTTTGAAAGTAAAATGAAATTTCGCTTTGAAAGTAAGATTGACTCGGGTATTCATTTATCACGTTGCATGCTTACGAAGGAAGCTGTCGCTCGATCGAGGATCGATTAAAGAATAAGGGGTGGCTCAGGTGGAACCAATTAATGTTTCCGGAGCAAAACGCGCGATGTCCGCCGGCGAATACGTAATGCGAGAGTATACATAGAAGGAAACAGGTTGCGCGATGAAAAATTATCATGAAAATACTGGAAAACCTTTTCTAATAATATCCGCGCGATTATCAACGAGATTGAGCCTGGAATCGTGAATGAATATGCATGACGCGTTCTGGCGGTCGGGCCTATCGAAGTCTCCACTCTCACACGTGGAAACGCTCGCTCGTTCGCTCGTTCGCTCGTTCGCTCGTTCGCGCGCGCCCGCAGCAGATAAGCCGGCAACCCGTGAAAAGTAAACTCGAATCGCGTGCGAAAAAAGCATCTTCTCCGCTCCTCAGCTGGAAACACACAGAGAGGGAGAGTGAACGGCGATGAGGTTCGCGTTCTTTTTGCAATAATGTTTCGCCCGTGTACATCACGGCTGTAACGATGGCGTGCAAATTACCCGGGGCACCTCTATGCATTATACAATACCGCGATAGAGGACAATTTAACACTAGCTGCACCAAAGTAACCAACTTGTATCTTCTTCTACAAATTGCTGGAGCGCGGTGGCGCGTTCACTGAAACTTCAATTGGCCACGATTATATCAATCTTAATTAGCAGACTGAGAGAATCTGTATGCAGATCGCTGGTCTCGCGCGGATTAATTTAGAGGAATTAGAATGAAGGAGAAATTGTTTTTTCCATACACATGCCAAGGTTTCTTGTAACAATCGAGCTGCGCCGTTAATTTTTTGTCGATGCGCGCCGGTTCCTTGTACTTTACAATTTTAATCGATCCAGGTATCCATGAAGATCCCCGATATATTTGATTTTTATTTTTGTCTCGGTTTAGAGGAGGCTGCGGCGCGCATATAGTTGCAATTGATTTTTAAATTCCACCGAATAAATTTAACTCTCATTTCTGTAAACTCGGTAACAGTTTAGTTGCACAGATTTCTGTAAGGATCGTCCTCGGGAAGACGTTGCCAACGGAGGCTAAAAATCGTGTCTCCGGGGAAGTTTTCATGGGGTTTGGCTGTCGGTTGGACCCATCGCTATCACGTGCGTGTCCCCGGCATTACGGGTCTCATTACGAGGAGCGCATTTCCTTTTCCGATGGTCGAGAGAGCCGCAAGGTCGTGCATGTGTAACTCTTCCCTCGCGCGCGCGAATGACTCGTCCCTGCCGCGCCGAGCCGGCTTCGGCGCATTCGTCATCGATGGTCGAGGTAGATCGTATCGATCGGAGTCGCGGGACAGGATAACGACGCGACTCATAATTTGCATGTCCCGACACCGGTGCCACGGCTAACGAAGAGTTATGGCCGCGAACCGGCCGCCGGTTTCGTTGGAAAAACACTCGAGCCTGTCAGAGATTGCGATCAGCCTGGCCGCGACACGCCTGATGCACGTTTGACAACGTCCGGCTGGACATCCGACGCGATCAAACAACACAACCTTCTCTCCCAGGGATGTTGGGCATAATACTTTTCGAAATTCACAGCAGCCAAACACGTCAGTTTGGAATAAAGAAATTTCGGAAAATAGGGGGCGAGAGGCAAAGAATACTATCCCCTTGGCGGCCGAGAAATCTCACCTGTTACATGGCGAGGACATGTGGCCCGACGGCAAGAGGAGGCTTCGGCTACGTGACCCTCGGCAGTGGGTGGATGTTAGAGAGGCCGGCGGTTCACGGGAATGGGGAATGAGGATGGGAATGCGGGGATTCCCGGTAGGTAGTCAGAAAGACAGAGAGACAGTAAGGAAAGTATAGCGGGTCTCGGCTGTGTAGCTGGTGGCAGGTAAAGCCGCCGGATAAATCTCACCTTGGATAGGTCAGGTTGGACCAGGAGGATTCCAATAAGGAATGGAGGACCGTGCATGGGGTCACGTGGCGGCTATCTTTTCTCTTTCTCCGCCTCCCTTTCCTTTCTTCTCTCGCTCGTTCCCTCTCTCTCCCTCTCTCTCTCTCTCTCTCTCTCACACACACACACACACACACACACACATACTCTTTTCATTCGATCCTCTCGCGTGCTTCTTTCGGAGCAGGTATGCCACGGCAACCCTTTTGCTGTGGTGCGACCGGGCCACCTTTTCGCGTGCGACGCAACAGTGTAGGTCCTCGGGCGTGTATAGAGGATCCCGAGGACGCAACACAGGAACGAGCCGACAAATCACCGTCCTGACGCGACACGCGACCAACTTTCCTGCGGCTTTCTTTAAACATTCAGCTGGAAGGGTTCCTGGCCACGTGCCACGCGGGTTTTCACGCTCCTTTAACGATCCACGAGGCTACACACCTGGGCCCACGATTTATCCTTGCCTCCTGCACGCTCAGAGATCCTCTGCCTATCGTACATTTCTATTCTCGAATCGATTGTTCACTGTGACCATGGTTACGGTAACACCAGCTTCTCCCCGCGGCTTCGCTCGCACAGGAAACTGTGCGAATGCCCTCGAAAATTCATATTGTTTCTCAATTATTTCTTGTCAGACAGTTCGCCGCTTCAGCGCGAAAGATCGGCGCGGTTAGGGCTCCCGGAAGCCGTCATCCATTTCTCCGGTTACGTCACGGCCGGTAACGTGCCCACTGATTTGCATTGTCCGCCGGTCTCCGATTATAGCCTAGCCGGCTTTCGAATTAAGGCCGTGCCGCGTCCGGAACCTGCCTGCGAAACGCTTCGGGCTACACGCTCGCCAAATCCCGTCTATTACGGACCCTGGGACAAGGATGTTGGTTTTCTCTGGGCAGGCTTGTGGGCACGTGACTCGTAGGTGGCGAGCTTTATGGAAATCGGCGGCGAACAGTGGCGTATTTGCATTCGTAAATTGAAACTCGCCCCGTGGGACGGCCTCGAAACAATGCGAAATTAACGCGGCAGACGACGATTGAACTGCTAAGGAGTTTTCAGTCTGCTTCCAAGAGAGAGAGAGAGAGAGAGAGAGAGAGCATGGGTCCTGCAGCTGGTTTTGTATAGTCTAATAACCGCATTAGACGCGCTGGACATTTTTCAACTTGGGGCCCACGATGCGATTTAATGGCGAGAAAAATTACGAGTTGCGAGTACAGTATTCTATCCATAAATGTCCCAAAAGTCTGGATAAAATACTGTATTACTTTTCGGACACAGTTGGAGCAAGTTCAAGTGTGATACGTCTGAAGATTTTCGGAGATTGGTAGACCGCGGGTTTCCCCGGTTTTCGAGAGCGGAATCTTTTCGAACCGTCCCCGGAAACAGCCAAACAAACTCGGTACATTATTCATTCGAGTTTGCGTTAGCCTACGAAATTTACACGAACGTGAAACGCGTGTTAGTCGAGCCGGGACAAGCGTTTCCGGTCCTCGCTGCCTTTCTCGGTGGATCGTCGAGCGTCTTTTTATCTCTCGCGGCCGAGCCAAGCCTTCATTACTCAAGTGACGAGCGAGATTGCCGATCGATAAACGGCTGTTCCACGGTTCGCGCGACTTATCGGCGGAAATCGCAAAAACAAGTATAGAATTCGTCCGAAGTGATCGGCCGGTGCACGCACTGTCAACGGATTCCAAAATTTTCGACTACCATGTTGATATGTTACTGTTGAACCCTATTACGCGTTACCGCTTCGGGACAACCAATGAGGTTGCTCGTTAGATTTTCATTTGTTCTCGTCCGTTATGTATTACCGATCAGATCACACATGTGTTGTGTTAAAACGTATTACTTGAAGTTTATTTGTTACCTTAATGGATAGTTTATTGATCAATAAAGCATTGAGATTAATTGTGTTCAAGAACTTTTGTGAGTGGCTTTCAATTGACTCCCAACAGTTACGCAGGTAGATTTGTCAGCTCACTAGATAAAAAGGCAAAAAAAACGTCAGTCTTGAAAAGTGAAGATAGCCTAGTTGTAAAACAAGATAACACATTCGATCGATTAAACTTTATTGAAGTTTGCTACGCAGTTAATGTGCCTATCTGCGGTTTAATCGACCGAAAGCTACAATAATGTGAACCTTATATAATGTAAATAGTTCTTTCTATCTTAGCGAAACTGGTTAAACAAACTAGATCCATAGAATTTTCTTGCGCTGACAGTTTTGCGTTTGGCAAATTCGAATGCATTTTCTGAGCTCGGAAGTTCCTCGACAGCTCGATATCGCTGCACAGTGGTCCGGATCGAAAAATGTTCGGGACATTCGGTCAAGTCGACTTTTCGAAAATGAAGAAATTAATGAAATTGAATAAATATTTTAGTTACTATGATCATTTAACGTTGAGAGTTTTCAGAGCATTTCAGAGTATATTTCCATATACCCGCCTGGATGATTTTAATAAGGAAAGCAACTGATTCAACAACTACATAAAAAATTTATAAAAATAACTAACTAACAAATTAAACGAAAAATATATTCTAATATGTATTATACGAAAAAAAAAAGAGATTATTTTATAATATATTTTAGTTCAAACCTCACGTGAATATCTCGAACGGTACAAACGTTATACAGAAATATCCCGAAATTTTTCGATCCGGACCACTGTGCGCCGTAGATTCGAAGATTGAGGTCTCTCCTCTTTGTAACGATCCGTTCTGCAGCGCGGGTCTAAAGAATTGTACGGTATAGTTGAGCGGTCATAACGTCGGAGCTGTTTGACGGCGTGGAATGGACGACGGCCGATGAAAATGTTAAGTAAACTGAAAGTAGGAGGAGGGAAAAGAAGTTCCGGAGGGAAGTGGTGGCTCTCGAGTTCCGAGGGAAACGATTTCGGGGAACTGTCTCCGACACACGAAACTCGAAGATCACCGAAGATCATGGTAGGCGAGACAAAAAAGAGCGGACCGTACCGTGAGCATTGCGAGCACTCACGAATCGGGTCGGGACCGTCTAATTTTCCGCACGCGAGTGATCCGACGGCGCTCGACCGGAGATGCGGACACGTCAGTCTTTCGGAGTCTTGCTAACGAACGTGCCATCTCCCTTCTTCCACGTGCCTGTCATATATTGACGTCAAAACACGTTGTCCTGACTTGCAATACATATATAGTATTTATTTGTCCATATGTTATTTATCCATAAATGCCCCAACAGTCTGACCTGTAAATGTCCTAGATCTATCCCCACTTCTGCGTGGTATACCCCCTTGAGAGGGCCTTATTTTTTATGGGACTTCGATGAGCTTATTTGTGGCATTTTTCTGATAAAAATTATATCAAATATGATATAATTCCGATGATATTTATTCGTGTAATAGACAATTAAAATTTTCGAAACGAGGAAGGATGGCGTATAGGAATGAAAGAGACACAGAGAGTCGAAGTCGAAGTCGCCGGCGCGCGAACTTTAATTGTCTATTACAAGAGTAAATATCATCGGAATTATATCATATTTGGTATGATTTTTATCAGAAAAATCCCACAAATATGTTCATCGAAGTCCCATGAAAAAATAATGAAAAATAAACAAGTTGGAAATTTGGATTAGCTGTGTTTACATTTCTCGGCGGCCAAGGCCTCTCGAGTTCGGCTGTCTTGTTCTACTTTCGGCAAAATTCAAACAATACCGTCCCTAGCGGATTACAATCGAACAAAGGATAATGCAAAACCTCGAAGCACTTTGCAAAAAAATTCTGCGATGCGAAAGAGTCGTGTACAGGACGCGTCGTTGGTCGGAATCAATATGGAGAACGCTGGCTTAGAAAATTATTGTTATCAGGAGCAGGGGCAGTACTGTTCCGGCGCGGAAACGTCGGGCGTCGCGTCGTCTTCCCTCGGACGCTTGGATAGAGATTGCTCGGGCATAGAATCTAATTATGTGATAAACATTGTTGCACGGTACACCTGCCCGTAAATAACATAGAATCAAACGCGTATCACGTTACACCGTAATACACGGGGAGCCTGGAAAGGTGTAAGAGGGAAAAAGAGAAGGAGAGAAAGAGGGAGAGAGACGGAACAGGTCTTTGGGTCCCGTTCCACCGCAATCGGCCATCTCCGATGCTGCGCGTGTTCCTTGCCAGGATTAATTATATTCTCCCATATTGAACATTATATTAGCACGAAGAAAAGAAGGCTGGCTCGTTCAACGGCTAATTATACCGCTGCACGCTGAATAATCCTCGTAACGTGACAATCAACCTGCCTTCCAACCCCTTTCGTCCCCCACCCCCCTCTGGAAACTACAACAATGTTCTAAGCTGCAAACAAAATTATGCGATGAATAACGTGTATCATTAATCGAAAATGCCACCTTATCACGCATGATTCAGGCCTCCTCCATAAATGCATAAACTGTTGATAAAGTTGGCCGCACAACAAAATTTTGTCGAAGGAGAGAATTCCTTGGCAGCGCACAAGTGAATTGCTTAATTTTTACGCGAACGCGGCAAGCGCGAACGAATTCGTGAGTCATGCGAGATGATGACAGAGGAACGAGAGGCCCTGAAGAAGCGAATTTCCCAGTAATTTTCAATTCAATGCTTCTCCGCGATACGTTGCAAGAGATACGAGGCTTGTCCTCTCGCTCAAGGAGACCGTAACTTCATCTTCATCTTCTCTGGGTAGAGCCTGTTTCTCCGAGGATCAGGCGTGCTTGGATAATGCCAGAAATCAATCGAAGTACTGTTCGAAGTATCCGAAGGACCTCGAGAGACAACCTTATCTAATATATTTAGTGGGTTGTGTTTCTTCGAATTTGTTGGTTCAAAGCGGAAAGTAAAACATCGATGTGATATCGTCGCAGAATCTTTTATGCAACTATATCTGTAGGAGAGCGTACGAGGGTTAACCAAGGAATTATTTCGACGCCGTGCGATAACAGCGTGACAGGTGAATAACAACTTCAGGAACGAAGCGTCTTGGCCGTTATATAAGGCATTATCTGGAGCACTCGACTCCGTTTCACTTGAAAACCAGAGAAAATAAAAGAGCACGCGATGCGTGAAAAAAGTGTCGGATTTTTCGTGGTATCGCTGGGTTGCTCATCGAGAATATAACCTGATCACGCGCCGCGCTTACGTGGAATATTTATTCAAACAAGCCTTAGAAGGCAACGGCTTATCGACAGATACGATATCGGGCAACTTTTTTCTGATGCCTAACACACCGGCTACGCTTCCTCCTGTTTGCCGAACGGCATTTTTCCAAATTAGTGCAATTATGTAGACGCGATCGCGCGTACACAAGCGCACCGTATATCGAACGGGCTCTCTTCAAGAGCTCCGTCAAACGGATCGAGCCGATTATATCAATAATACGGAAATCAAAGATAATTTCTTTTTGACACGCTTTTCCTGGATAACCAGCCGATTATCGATACTCGACAAGGATTACGCGAGACTTTATCGGAAGGAATGGACGACTTCGTTTCGCTCGACGCAAAATATTATTTATTATTCCGTTTTCTTCCTCTCAACTCGGTAATGACTAACCTGTGGAGTTTTATCAATATATAATAAAGATTTCGAAATTCTGTTTGGACGGCGGATTCCTTATAACAAAATCTCGCTAATTTCCAAACTGTTCAGCTTTCTACTCCAAGAGTTATTTCCGCCCCTTCGATATTTCCCACCTATTCGAGACGCCTGTTCATAGATTCAACTTTGTTATTAATATTTATTGGTATAACGAATATCGTCATTGCGCTATTATTATTAACTTTTCAGGTTCTCGGAAGATCGTGTTACGAGACGAGCGCGTTATCAGGGTAATTTCATGTTTGCGTTGCACTTTTATTGAAACTAATAAAGATCCGGCTGTTTAGAATCAGATAATGGCAACGCCGGCCGTATCGTTTTAATTACGATCATTCTTATTTTCTCAGTATCGCGACATACACACACATGCGGGCACACACAAGCGACGAGTTTGCGATAATAAACACATCGCAGATATCTCGGCGCATCGCGGAGATATAAATACAATAATATTTAGCTTTTTTCCGTTTTGCGGAATAATCTGCGATTTATCGCCGACAAACCGCACGCGGATCGATACTCGGATCGATTTTTCTAACGCGATCATGGTTATTTGTTATTCGTGGACAGGATGTACACGTGTTCCAGATTCGAGGCACGCGCTTTTCTTCGAACCTGATAAAAGAAAACTTGATTTTATCTATTAAAAGATTCCTCGTGATAAAAATTAAGCGAGCGTGCCATCGATCTCTCATAGAGTCAACGGTTTCTTATATTTTACAAATTTATATAAACGGTGTAATTACATAATTATCCGCAATGCGGTAATCATTTCTGTTCAGCCCGTTAATTATAGGTAAACGATCAGGCTTCTTTTAGATCTACCATGATCATTGAAAAGTCTATCAATTGGCTTCTGCTAGGTCAAGTATCAATGGACTTGCGCATATGTCCTAACAGTTTCGACAGATTTTTTGCACACGATGATTCAAGTATTAATAAATCGTTTCTACTGTTTGGTTAGAAGTAAGCGTATCTCCGGTGACGATTTTGGTGTTATCAGCTCTCCGATCGATTACTCTACCCCGTCATCACTCGAAAAACCATCGAAATCTTTGCGCGAGAAGGCGTGTGACTCACGTCGTTAATAACGCGCAAATCATTGACACACTTTTGATCGACTTCAAACGTAGATACGACACAGATTCGCCGCGATAAAACCGATCGCCGTGAGCACCGCTCAATTAACGAATAGTGAATCGCATACGTTTCCACGGAGTATGTTGTTATCGTCGCTGATAAGCGCGGAGAGTCATGCTATGCTTTATGGAAAATGACAGTCAAGAAATATTTCTACAATCAATTTCCCGTGAAATTGTTGATATCTTAACTGTGATGATTTAGCAAAAAAAAAAGGAAACTATTCCAAAGATGTACACCGTTCGTTGAAATCTCGATAAATCGACTAACAAATAAGAAAAATCATGGATAAGTTTGAGGCAGTCGTTGTAAAGGGTGTGAAGAGACCTAGCGCGAATTTTCTCGAAAAATGCAATGCAATAGCGTACGCAAAACGCAGGCGAATTTATCCGTGAGGAATTTCGTTATCGCGACGAGAAATCGGCTGCGAAGAGGAGACGGGAAACGCGGAGCGAGACGAGACTCGGCCTTAGGAAAAGGGAATTCACGTTCCCGTCGTAAAACGCACGCCGGAATCGGCATTCGCGTATATTTGCGTATGGAAGCGCTGCGCGCCGGGTTAACGCCGCCAACTACCAGACCGATTTCATAATCGAGGCCAGGCACAGCGCGCCGTAAGGGCGTGGATGCAACAAAAAAAGCATGGGAAAACCGGAGATTTCCGAGAATAGGATGCATCATTTAAATATTTCAGTATCGGGCTGCATAAAATTCGAGAATGAGGAAATGCTCGTTTTACGGTCTCGGTTTATGAAATGTTTATGGCAATACCGTGATATCTTCTTCCTGTCTTCCTCGATATCTTTTATTCCGCAGATTCCGCATGATGAATGCAATCGAAATTTTACGAAAATTAAGAATTGGCAGTGAACGCGTCCAAGAGAAGAACCTTGTTTTCAGGTAGAACCGCGTCAAATCGCGAGGGCCCAGGGTTGCACGCGCGATCACAATGGAACGAATGCACAATGCAACCATTCCCTGGCAACAAAAGGCTTCGGCAAGGTAGCGCGGGGGTGGCTAACACACGGCCGAGGGATCGCCGCGCCGGCACGCATTGACAGCTGACGGATCGAGCATGGTTTTCCCCCAAAATGCACGGCGTTTGATCGTTTCATGTTTCCCCGCAGACAAATAGCGGCTGGCATGACGCACACGTTCGTTTGTTTCTGCGATCTCCGGTTTCGTTACTGAGCCAACTTTCCGGTAAATAGTGAGAGAGCACTGTCAACCCCTTGCTACATCCCTGTTCGACGATGTTCGACGATGGTCGACATCGTGTGTATGCCCGAACGAAGCAATTGATTTGCTAGTTTCTTATCCAACAAGCTTTTACCAAATAAAACATAAAGTCCTCTGATTTTCCAAAGCTGCTAGACCAAGATTGGAGCACACAGGGACACAGTTATGACAAGAAAAGAGAATAGGTCATCGACTATGCTTGGCTTCGACACGGAAAAAATTGTGCTGGATTCTTTCGACCGTCTTTGCTGCGAGTTTCATAGCGAGCTGACCAAATAAGACGGCCACACTCGAGATCACAGCTAAAGTATTCTCAAGAGTATTTGTATCACGAAAAAATGTCAAGGATCTATGAATAAGAGCCGGCGATTTCGAATGCGACGAGATATCGTGCTGGAACTTGTGCGACATAATCTGAAGATGCTAAACGTGATTTGTAATAAGTAGAACGACTAAATTATTTCCAGTGAGAATTATTAAATTTTATACCAAAGAACGTGGTGAATAGTCAACTATGCTGGTGTTTCAACGCATAGGTTCACTACGAAAATAGTATTAATATTCATCGGATCAGTCAACGAGAAGATTCAGATCCATTATTTAATCATTGAAATATTCGCATCAGTGCGTAATCCACGAGATTCGTCTTGACTTAATGATCAGTCAATTACATAGTAATTCCAATGACATTTCAATATTGCACAACATTGAATAACCAAGGCTACAATAATCTTTGTAAATCACATTTGCATTGCGCGCAATCGTCGCATCGAATGCCTTCGGCTCTCGATCAAAGATCCTCTTCGTTTCTCGACAAATCCACCATAATTTAATATATATATATATATATATATATTCAATTGTCGAATCCTGCAACACGCGTCACAGGTGTCCAGCGACGATCTCTCATAAGAGAGAAGATATTTTACCTAAATATCAACTTAGCAGTATCAACGAGGATGACTCACATTCTAACCAAATACACATGATATCGTATCGTCACGGGAAGGATGACTCTCGAGAAGCATTAAATCGTAATTAAATGATCCATCGTTACGCGCGCGAAAAATTCTCGATTAACCAGTTTGGTGTTTATGGAAAATTGGATCGTCTCGATCGATTACCTTATCGCGAGATAAGACCATTCAAACATATCCCCGGTTCAATTTTAACGAATCGAGAAAGATGAAAAGCAAAAGTGATAGACAAAGAGAGAGAGAGAGAGAGAGAGAGAGAGAGAGAGAGAGAGAGAGAGTAGAAGATAAAGTACATGGTGCACATTGCATCGTAGCATGATCGCATTCAAGGCGTCATAGTCAAAGCGTTATCGGCCGCTCCTAAATCCACTTGCAGAGTCGATCCGTGACTCGGGAACGGAGACAAATTCCAGCCGAGTTCGTCTAATTACAGCTCCACCTGATTGCGTCTTGATCCGTATACGATTGTACAATAGGTTGCGTCATAGCGCGTTATCTCGCGAGGACGAGCGACGATGAGAGAACGCGTAGAGCTTCAACGAAAACGCGAAACACTTCTGATAAAACATGCCACTCACCGTTCTCGGTACCACGGAGTGGCCCCGTGGGGCTACCGCCGGTGGAGACACCCTCGTCCTCTGAACTGGAGCTGCTACCCTCGCTGGGACTGTAGCTTCTTCTGCTGCCAGCTCCTCGGACGATCTTCTGTCCAGCGACGGTGCCGTTGTTGTTGTCGTGCATCCTCTGCAGCCTCTCGTGTATAGTCCTCACCCTGGAGTGCACTCTTTGCTGTTGCATCGAACCCACGGAGAAATCCAGCGGCTGATCGATCTCGGTTTGAATTTGCTGCCTCTGTCCGCAGACGGAGCTCAAAGACTGTTGTTGAGTCTGTCCGATGACTGGCTGACCGATGGGGGACACTTGCTGCACCACTTGCTGTACAGCTTGCAGCACACCTTGCTCCTGATGCACGGTACCCGGCGTGCTCCACCACTGGTGTCCACCTTGAATCGATCTCCAGGCTTCGATGGTGTTGTTGTTCGTCGGGCTGGTCTGTTTCTGTTTCTGTTGTTGCTGCTGCATCTGCGTCTGTTGAGCCATCGCAACCTCCACCAGGTTGTTGTTCTCCAGCAGATGCATGCTGGGCGTCTGGGTCATCGACGACGGCAAAGCGAACAGCGAGGCTCCCACCGAGGGCGGGCTGGGCTCCTGACGCTGACGGTGGCTGGAATGATGCTGGCGATGTTGTTGCTGCGAGGGTTGTTGTTGTAGCGGAGATTGTTGTTGTTGTTGTTGTTGGTGGTGTTGATGATGATGGGAGCTGGACGATGGTAACAGAACCGGAGGCGGAATCTGCCGGACGGTCCGCGTGGCCTCGGCGACCCACCGGCGCACCGCCTCGCTGTCGAGACCCGCCAGCCCTGCGGACTTTGCCTTCGACTGACCTCCGGGCGATGATAAACCCTTGTCGGGTATCAGGCCGGGTAGCGCGAGGACCCCGGTACCCGCCACCGCGACCCTGGGTCCCGAGACGCCCCCGTAAGCAGCCAACGCCGCGAGATCCAACGTGCTCCCCTTCTACGCCCCTTTTCGTCGCAATCCTCAATGATCCTCTTCTTTGCCAAGCCCCGATCCTCCTAGACAACGATCTCTTCGAACAACGTCTCTGCGATCCCTCGACGACACAGTATAATCATCAACTACTCACTACACTAACAACACAGTTACGTCCGGACACGTATATCCCAGTTCACCCAAATTTGCCTAGTCACCTCGGAATACCCAGAGCACTGCTAGCTTCTTCGGTACTATATACCACTTCAGTTTTCGATACTATTTACCAACATTTGCTTCAACACTCCGTACCAGCTTACTTTACTGGTACTGCTAGCCTGTATGACAACACTCGACAGCATACAACAGAGAGTCACAGAGCACCTTGGTGTACCTCGAATTCAGATGTCGTTGGCTAGAGGTGTTCACTTGTCACCAGGTAACACGTGCGGGTACCATTCGACACAGTTGTTGCGTACTCTCTCAGTAGACTCCGAGGACAACGATGATCCTGTCAGCGCGTGTCTGTTTATCTCTCTCCCTCACCTGTCACAGGGGGCCCGGTCAGCCATCGAAGAACATCACCACGTTGTTGTTGTTGTTGTCGGGTGCGTGTGTCCGAGCGCGCGCGACCATCGCTCGTTAACTGTCAGAATGCGCGGACTCCCATGGGGAACGTACGCGTTTCGGCGAGCACTGACACACTCGGCGCTTTTGGCGAACGGAAGCGCACGTGCGGCACCGGGTTCCGTCTCGCGACAGGGGTGACAGGATGCGTGCGTGTGCCGCTACCCCCTCGAGCGAGCGGATTCGGCGACCCCAAAGGGAGGGGGTGAAAGAAAGACAGAGAGAGAGAGAGAGAGAAAGATAGAGCGAGAGAGAGAGAGAGTAGAGGGAAAAGAAACAGACAGAGAGAGAGAGAAAGAGAGGGAGAGAGAGAGAGAGAGAGAAAGAGAGAGAAAGAGAGCGGGTATATTCGTTATCGCAGGCACACGAGCGTCCGCGACGAGCTACGACGGTGGCAGCTACGGCTGCGACGGCTGGTACGGCGGTCAGATGCTGTCGCGTGCATGTGTGCAGCTACACTAGAGGGCCCACGTACGCCCGGTCGGCCGCCTACCGGCCACGGAGAACGCGGACCCTGCCAACCCGAGTGGGGGAGGCGCTCGAAGATAGACAGAGAGCAAAATATCGAAGCCGTGGCCCGCGACCGCTCGAGAGCGACGAGGATAAACGTGCCCTCTTGCAAAGCGCCGCTCGCGAACCAGAGTGGGGGAGCCGGAGTCGCAGGTGGGGAACCCACCCGCCAATCAGCGGATATCGCGGATCACCAGCGACTCCGCCCGACGAGGTAAAGGATAGAGCCAGCCTCGCGAGCCCCTACGCGCCTTTTTATCAAGCGTATATACCTGCTACTCGCGACGACGTGACGCTCGTGCGGTGTCCGAGGAGCAGGTAACCGTGCATTTGCATATGCAAACCGACCAACCAATCGCGACTAACCTGCCCCTTCTACCGCTTGGCTGAATTTGGATATCAGAGGAGATGTATCAGGAGGATTTTTTTAGGGTATGATTCTTAGCTTCTTCTGCCGATAGGGATTTCAGTGACGAGAGGGAGTGGTGGGTTCAGGTTTCTGGGATTTTGTGTCTTATACGGATAGGATCTTTATACCAAGGAAATCAAGAGCGTGCATACCTGGCTAAAAATTATATATGAAATTTGCAATGTCCAGCGTGTTCGGTAAACGTCTCACTCGAGTTTCCGTCCACAGATCGATATACCTTCCTTCGTCTCAAAGATCGATCTACCTGGCCGATAGTCCACGGTCGGCTGAACTCCGTCGAAACAGCAGGTGGGTACTTTCGCAGGTTAAAACCGCTCGGGTGAACGATCTCCGAACAATGAGCTCGTTGCTGAATACTCTCCTCCGTCTAATTCATTCAATCCATCCGGGATCAATGAAGATAATCAGCAAACCCCCTAACGATTCCCTAACAGCAAGACATCCTATAATAAGACGATTGGTAACCGCGAAACTAACAACAGGATTGCCGTTCAAGTAATCGACGCGTAAACCATCGAATCCACAGACTACGTAATTTTTGGATCTTCGGTGTCTACTATGGAAACACGATCGGTAATCGCGAAGCTGTCGTCTAATCCATCTCGGCCGCCATCCTTGCGAAAAGCATCCCCGCAGGGGCGACTCATGAAACATAAAAATATTCCTCCGAGGAGGCTGAGGGGGAGTTTCGGTCGCCATTTCTCGTCTCACCTATCATATTTCCATAGATCGCCACCACTCCCCAGCATTTGAATGCGTCATGCGCAGTGTGCTCGCAAAAAATCAGTCGCTTTAAACTGGGCCTTTATTGGTCGTGGTAGCCGCGGCGCATCCCCACCCACGCTTTACACAAGCACCCCTGCCATTCTTCCTCTTTTTATCGCGCTATCATATTTCCATACAGCCGACCACCACCACCGTCTTCCACCCCCGCCGCCCTCCAAACCCCTTCTTTTTACCACCACCACGAGTCGACTGCCACTCGATACCCGGCTGGAGCAGATTTGAATCCGGCATGCGCAGTTCCGCGCGCAAAAAGGGCGCTTTAAAGAGGTTCTTATTGGCCATGGGAACACCACCCCCACTACTCGTCGCGTGTACCGGCTACCTAACCTTGCGAACGGGGCACCCTCTTCTCCCTCGTCCCTTCCCACCCCCATTTCTCCTACTATCCTTGCACATCCCTCCAGTTCATTCTGTCTCTCTTTCTCTCTTAGTTCCTCTCTCCCGCTTCTTCTCTGACAAACCCCACCAGACTTTGCGCGACTCCTACGTCAGAAGCATCCCCCGAGCAACCCCCTCTTTCTTCGTCTTCTCTCTCTCTCTCTCTCTCTCTCTCTCTCTCTCTCTCTCTCTCTGTCCCTTACTTTCGTTTTCTCTCTTACCCGCTCATGTTTCCAGCATTTTCCTTTTCTGTTCATCTTGAAGATAGCTTGGTGGACGTATAGAAAGTGCGACGGGGATAGATAGCGTTCGGGGGATGAAGAAAGGGGGATGGAGAGAGAGCCGGTATTGATTTTAATGACGCCCCTACCGACGCGAATTCACGAACAGGCGCGAATAATATCTACGCGCTCTGATTCCCGGACTTCGGTTTATGGGCACGCGTCGATGGGCTCGCTGATTCTTGCTTCGGAATAGCTTGCTTGACCGAGGAAATTGATTGGTAGACAAGGTTCGGGTTAACATAATTCTTGAACGTGAAAATTGAAATTCTAACGTGAAATCTAAGAAAATTGCTAGAGGCTAGCCTTGTATCAGGGGGCTAGTTCACTTAAAACCATTTACTATATTCATATATCCCTCCCCAACAGGTGAGGAAAGGGTGACCAAAAAATCTGTTCGGGACAGAATATCACGGAACACCCTACACAACCCCTTAGCACACTTGTAAAACTCATCCCTCAAGCTCTCACCGCGTGGCAAGGGTAACCCGTTAAACAACCGATTACTGGGACCCCACATTTAAATACGTTCTCTGACAGGTGCCGAAAGGGTTGGTAAAAAAGTCAGTCGGTATTCATGGTGGCACGCGTACGTTGTCGAATACCTAGAGTGTCCCTCGGAGGGGTTGTTCGAACCAATCCCCTAATCTGAATAAAGCGAACCCTTCCGGATCTCGTTTTTTTATTCATCGCGTGTGCAGGTATTTGCATGAGCCGAGTCCACCTGTGTGCAGGTGTTTCTATGGCTCCCCTTTCTGAATGAAAGGGGCTATGCAAGGAAAGGGTAAGTTATGTGTATGGAAAAATAGGTAGATTGGCGTGATGGGCCGCCATTTGGCGGAGAGTGATCGCGGCCTGTGGTAGATCTTTAACGTCGTCTGTTGATTCAGTGGAAAGGCGCAGCTGAGTGTGAACGGGCTCGGTTACAGGTGAAATCATTTCTGCGCCGTTTAATCCGACCTCACGTGCTTCTCTGCCCGATAATTTTCGCTCGTAAAATTATGCACTCTCCGCAACTTTGTATGTAATGGTTCCACGGATCGCGCACATTGTTCCGAGAAAACGTGTACACAGCTCGACGCGAGACCCTTTCGACCTTCTTCAAATTGATGCCACGTTTCCCTTTCGTTTCGCCCGGTGTCTTTCTTTCGTTCCCGTACGCAGCTTTGTTCCGGTTCGGTTTGCGCACTCGGTTCTCGAGGAGGACACCCGATATAGAAGCGGCCCAGTCGATGCCTCCTGACCCCGTGACCCTCTCACAAACCCGACGACCTGTCTATACCCGCTGTACACGTGAATTGCAGGCTACCATTCGGCCACCTGCGGCTCCTGACGTCTCAACCAGCCACGGTAGTGACCCAACGAACACCTCGCTTTGCACGCGTGAACACACTCTTTGACAAAGGTGCATTATACCCTCGCCCTCGGCTCAACACCGAGAGAACCTGTTTGCAAGCCAGCAACGTCCTCTTCGGCGCTCACGAGGACCTGGAACCAGTCACAACATCGTCAACTTGCGAAAAGAGAAATAATTGAGGGAACGAGTTGTTGGCAGAGCGTGAAACCGTTCAACGATGGACCGGTTCAAATAGATCTCAACAATAGGACTGTCGAACACTGACGGGTACGTATCAATCTTTGATAACAACATTCAATCCTAAGAAAAACATCCTGTAAACAGCAGCCAAGTTCTCTATGGTCCGTAAAAAGTTGTGTGATCAAAGCAGTTAGCTTAGAAATACCTCTTGCAATACTGAACAAAAAAAATTAGTTTGAAAGAACGCTATTTAATTTTTAAGGAGTTACATGGAGGGCTAAATTAAAAAATAACGGCCAAGTTTGAATGATTTAGCCATTTTTAGCTTGGAAAATGAAGTTTATTGAAAAAGTGAGAACGTTTTTATAATCCAGACTTTCTCTCAATCAGATCAAGTTTTCTATACATTTTCTCACGCAACTATAACAGTTAATCGATTCGGGGGAAACAGAATTTTTAAAGTACCGATTCAAGTGGACATTCTTGAAGGCTTGTGTTACCTCTACAACGATTTCGTGTTTCCAGAAAAAAAGTACCAGAAGAAAGCCTGCGAAAATCGTTTTGCTCCCCTGCGAGGTGGTATTTTCAAATGTTTGAAGGACCGTCAGTTTCGAGGAATAATAAAGACGTCCCATTACGCGCGAAATTAGAGGTTTAGATTCTATAGAGCGACGGGAGGAAAGTTTATTTCTATCCGGGAACGTTTTAACCAGCACTCGTCGATACGTCGACGGGGTCTCTAGGGGCCAGGTGCGCCGAAACATTATTTTCCATCGATGATTTGTTGGGACGTAAAAACTGGGTCAACATCGATAGGGTTTCCGGGGAACTTGTAAATCAAATCTTTTTTCGAAAACCCGCGGGAACTAGGCGATACACCGTAAGTGCCAATCAAAACTCTAAAACCCCTAATAAAGCGGTCTGCATTGTTTCACAGGACTGTCGACTGTTCAACCGAATCCTGCAAATACTTAGTTGTGTAATGCTACTAAAAATTTGAATTTGGGAATACAACGGTATTAACAGAAACATCCAATTGTAGTATCCAAAAAGAATGAGAACTAACTTTATTTTAATGGTTTCGTTACACGTCTTTTCAGCTGTCGAACCGTGTTCCGTCTGAATATGCTGTCGTCATGACGACACATCAATACACGGCGGGCCGTTCAATGTTTTAAACAGCAGCGCGGTGGTATGTCATAAAATAATGATTTGACATAGAATATTAGAATATTCCTACACCTTGTCGATTTTGGAAAAAAACATGATCGATCCCTAAAATTATACAGTTCGTGTAACGCACATTTTGCTATTTCAAGGAAAGCTGAAACGATCTCAAGTGTGCGCTCACGAATCGTAAAAACTTTCTTCCCCCGAATCAACGTACCTCGAGTGCCCGATATACCGTAACTCGTATATTGTACTCCATAGTTTTTTATCAGAACAATTTTCTCGATAATAGAATTTTTTTCTGTTCCTAACAGTATTTTTTTCCCTCCTCTCGCACCCCCTTTCCTTTTCGAATTTCTCGCCCACTTGCGGAAACTCGAGACGCATTCGCCAGCGATTGTTCTCCCCGCTTTTTTTCGCGCGGAAAAGTTCTTAAGAGCCGAGGTGAACTTTACTAGCCTGCTATTTTCACCGAAAGAGAGGTCTGTCCTCTCTCCCTCCTGCTCTCTCTCTCTCTCTCTCTCTCTCTCTCTCTCTCTCTCTCTCTCTCTGCTTCGTCCTTCCTCTCTGGTCCAGGTCGAACGGTTCGCAGCTTCGACGTAACGTTCGACGAAACGGTAATTTAAAAAAACGAAGCTGAAGAGAGCAGGAAGGAAAAAATAGACAAAGCTCGAGGAATACAACATCGACTATTTTACTGTTCCCAGACCCCCGCTTCCGACGTTTACGGTACCTTCATTTATGGCAACCGCTGAAATGGTGGCTCGAAGACGCTCAGGTATCGCTGCATCGATTCGCTATCACTTATTATCCCGAAGTAATTGCTTTACTGCGAGAGGACTACGGGAAACCGAAAGCAAAACGTGTTTTCCTCGATTTTTTACGGTGCTTGTATATTTTCAACTGTCATCTTACATTTTTAAACACCAATACCAAAATTCAATAGTCGTTAAGCTCTTCGAGGTCCTGGGAGTTTTTCGAGATGATCATTGTTGATCATTCTGGTCCTAAACGGTAGAGAAACATTGGAAGAATTGAAAAATACTGTTATATTATCTTCATGATCCGGTGACTCGCCAGTCGCTTGGACCTTTCCCGCGATTGTCCAGCAATAATGGGCCCATAAAGCACCGGGGGTGTCCGAGAAACGGACCCAGGGGTTCAGGACGCTACAAGGCCCGAAAAGGAGTATTCATCTGGCAATTAGGATAAATTAGTTACGCAAATCGGCTTCGGAGACCGCCCACGCGTTGAAAGAACCGCCTGATTTTTGTGAAGTCACCAAGGGATGAGCCTTAAAGTTAAGATCGAAGGGCGGTTTTGAAAAAGCGATTAATTTCAGCACCAACACCGTGAAATCGTCCTGGGCGTCTTTAGATCGCCGCGGATTTTCGGGTATAATAATGAGCTTTCGGTTTTCCGAAAGCGTTTCCTTTTTTTTTCTCCCGACGCGAAGGTGCGCGATCAAAGAGAGCCGACGGGGCCTGGCTCCCTATCGTGTTTCGCAATTTCGAGGCTCTTCCCGGACACCTCCGACTCCTATTTTCCGGACGGGGAGGAAAACATCCCTCCGGCACGAGAGAAACGCTCGTCTTTCGAGGTAGAACGCCCGCGGGGGGACGATAAACAAAGTCGTCTCTTCGATTAGGGAATGCACCGTTTTGATCTGTTTTATTGGCCTGCGTTTCCGCGTGAAAAAGAAGAAGAGAGCAGCTTCAGTTTGTGTGAACGATGTATGTAGAAAGATTGAAAATCAATAGCAAAATTTGTCACCAAACAGACAGACGAACGAACAAACGAGAAAGCGAGTGAATAAAACATGTGGTAACAAAAATTCGCATATAGATGCGCGGTCTGATTAATAAAATCAGAAAGCCAGTAAACAATTTCCTATTCTCACCAATTAGCCCCAGAAAACTGGTGTACTATTCTAAAACTACACCGGAGTCGTAAAGCGTCGTTTAATTTTCTGGCACTGAAGGAAAGATCTGCTAGTCGGTTCCCAAGAACCGAGCCGATATTACCAATTAAACACCGGCAATTACCGGAGCGCCAGTTTTATAGCGCGCGTCGCGAGCCTCGAGCCCGCGCATCAAGAAAGAAATCGCGCAGGCTCGTGTGTGCGCACAAATGCGTACACCGTTGCGTCGTCGTCGTCGTCGTCGTCGTCGTCGTCGCAAGCGGTGCGGTTTCGCGGAAGTTTTGAATTAAAAGAAACGGAACTGGCAATTCCCGTCATCGTTGTCATGTTCGTAGAGTTCACGGCACACGTGACAGAGCGCAGGAATGACTGGTAATTTTCCCGGCGTTACGCATGTGAGGGAGCAAGAGACGCGTGATTATAAAATAAGAGCGGTTCCTTTTGTGCTAATTAGCGGATCAAGGCCGGCCACCAGCGGATTCGGGGGAGTGACGTTATGCGCGCAAGCATTCGCATAATTAAGATGCTCGACTCACGATCTGCCAATTTTAAGCCATTAAAATTCGCATACATTCCAGCGAATGTGAACAAAAACTACGATCTACAAGTGCGCTGAGAAACCATCCGCGAACTTTTAACAAGTCAGTCCTTAACGCGAACAAGTCTCGCACAGAAATCCAAAGAATTATCTTCTTCGGTTGTTTTTTCAATTTCGAAGTGCGAAGCACAAAAATGTTTGTGACGTCCGAACAGAGCGATTATCGCGAGCAGAAACTAATTACACAACCACCGCGTGCAACCGTGTTGCCATACTAAAAAAAATAAGGATTTTTAATCGCAGCCGTTGCGCAGGAAAAAAAATCGCAATCTCCACTTCCTCCGTCGAATAATCAAGCAAACCACAAACTGCCTAACGATCTGATTTTCGCCCGTTTGGCTCAGAATTTATTGCTCCTTTCGAAACGTGTACTGACTCGGATTAGAATAATTACGTGCAACTATCATTGATTATTATTTGTTTTTTTTTTGTTTTCTTAAACACAGAGTAGTACGACTGACTGAGAGCAAAACTCTCGAATAAACTGAGCATCCTGTCGTGAACGTGTTAATCAACGTTGCATGCAAACTGCAGACTACCAACCGGTACTTACTTAGTGGTTATAATTAACTGCTATCACGATCAGTTATACCGGTGGATTGTGAAAATTAGTTGTAACAATAATTGCACAGATACGCAGTACGAAACAAGACAAAAATTTATCGGTCCATTGTCTAAGGATAACGCTAACGCCATTTTATGGCATACAGGAATCTCCTCGTGTTTCCCGGTAACGATCTTTAACAACTTCTTGGATAACTATGGAAGGCAGTTTTCCCCCACGGTTTGCTATCTTCAAGAAAAACTTCAGTTCTCATTAACCCCTTGCACTGAAATTATGTTCGCAATTTGTCGGAGGATGTCGGCGTCGAAATGCTAACGACTAACGACGGAAATCAATTATATGTTTAACAGACTAATGAAGAAAGATGATCGGTGTTCTTTGCTGAAAAATAAATGTGAGAATGTCAGAGGTGTTTATTCCGCTCGAAGATATATAGTATTTTATCCATAAATGTCCCTCGGCAGACCCGTGCTGGGGACTTATATGGATAAAATACTATAGTTGGAAGTTTGTATGGATCGGTGTATGATTGAGTGACGCTATGGCTAAAGCTCGTCCGCGGGCTGGCTTCGAGATTAGGCAATAAAGAGGGAGGTTGTTGTTAGCATTCGCGGTATTCCGCGGTACATCTCGTAGTGACCTCCGGGCTCGTTGACGTCGGCTCTCTCTCGCGATTTGCCAATTGTCTAATGCTCCCTCCTTGCTTGGAATTCCATCCGAGCTGGGTTCGAGCGGTGGCCGCGGCTCTTTTTCTACGCGCCTCGGCCCTTTTATTCCGCGGAATATTCACCGGATTAAGGTAATTGTGCTCGGCCGCGCTCGGCGTAGCGCCGGAACGGCAGCGCGTGGGCGTGCAGTCCCAAGTGCATAGCTGCATACAAGCGTGCACTCGCGTCCGTGCAGGCGTGAGACCGATCGGCTCTAATGCCGGACTTATGTAACTCTGTTTAGACCGACAATGTGGCACGCGACCATCCTCCAAACCATGCAACCACTTCGTAACTGATCGTTTCTTGTAAATATTAGTATTGCAGTATTTTATACATACAAGTCCCCAATACTCGATTTCAGAATGCAAATTTTAGGAAGCGTTCTCTTGAAGCGTTGATCGCAAAAGTATTAACTACAAGGTGTTTCCGTGATAAATGGTTTCGGTTATCGTGCGAGCAATCCAAGAAGAATTTCCTCTACCGGTCTGCTTCCTACCTGAGTAATTACTACAGTTACGATGATAACAATATATGAAGTTCGACTTCATAAATGAAATCTAAGTGTGCGTAAACAAGTCTAGAAAGTTTCATTAAGATATGCCGGTAGGTTTATTAAAAAAGACGGAGTTCCTGAACGTACACGTAAGCACAAACAAGGAAATCTTCCCCTTATCTCCAGGATAATTATTTCCAGAGATTTCTCAACACATTTTTAATCAATTCCCCGATCATCTTAACTCTTGAACCAACAATTCGGAGAAGATTTCTCAGGTCGTTGCGACCGCGTGCAGCGCGTAGGCAGTCGATTAGAGTACAGAATAGCGGATACCTGATTCCGAAATAGCGCGAAACAAGTTTCGGGAGAGGAATTAATCCTTCCGGTCGTTACAGTGCAACTCGTTGAGTGTGACAGCGGCTGGCAGCTGGATTGAATTGAGGCGCGTGCTATATTACGCTTGATATCGCTGTGAAACCCAACACCGCCGGCTTAGACCTCGACCCCGTGAGCCGCTACCACTGCTGGCGCTATACTCGCTGGCTCAATTACCGTCGAAGAAACAGTATATCCTGCTACCAAATGCCAGCATTCTCAGTTATAGAACACTGATCTGACCCACTGAAGAACAAAGTTGCATCTCTTCTCAGAGAATTCTACAAAGTGAAATCAAGTTTGTCGAGTCGATGCCGATGCGACTGAACAAAACGCAATTCTTGCGGGACCATCGATCGACCAGTGTCCCAAAGGGTGCAAAGATCAGAGTTCAAACTATGAAGAAGTTGGAGCCGCGCGACCGCCTAAACGGCATGGTTACCTCTTTACGAACAAAGTAGGGGTAATTAAGCGCGTGCAACCCCGTTCTCGTTCGTCATGGTAACGAGAGGTTCGTGGAAGAGATGCTAAGTGGCTGCGAGGAGAAGGAGGAGGAGGACGAAGACGACGAGGAAGGAGAAGACGAAGAAGAAGCGATCGGCTAACGTTGCGTGTGCTCTCGCGAGCTGGGACTCGCAAGAAGAGGACAAGAGAGGCGATCGGCGAGGATGGGGATGGTGGATTCGTTGTTGTCGGTCGAAAGGCACGATAATGCCAGCCGGCCACGGTGGAATCGCATGGTAGCGTTACGCAGTTGCGTCGCGTGAGCGTGCACGCACTAGTGGGCGGTAAACATCAAAGACACGTTCGCTAGTTGAGCCACTTAACGTCCCCGAGTTTTCACATTAGCGAGGCAAAAGACCGGGCCACAGGCTTCCTCTACAGAACCAACCATACGCCCAAGAAACTTTGCATGATAATGGGATCCGCTGCCACTGACTACCGGGAAAGGGTTGCAAGGTGAAGGCTGCCTTCCGTGAAACGATTAATCCCGATTACGGTCGGCTGACCAACTCTCTTGTTTTCAGCCCGAATCTACAATCTGATCACTGTACCGTACGTCTTTCGAACACACACTTCAATTTCAACCTACAATATTTTATCCATAAAATGTCCTAAATGTCTGGTCGTTAAATGTCCCGAAGCTATCCCCACTACTTGAGGGGCTAGGAAGTTCAATAGGCTTCGTTCGCTGAGAAGTGTAAACATAACGAATCCAATTACAAAACGTCTTCATTTTTCATTATTTCATTGTTTTTTTTTTATGGAACTTTTACCGACATATTCATGGTATTCGTGGCAAAGAACAGTATCCCTGGCGGATAATTGTCCCTGAGCAGACCCGTGTTGGGGACAATTATCGATAAAATTCGATATATGGATAAAATACTGTATCTCACTTTGTTTTCGTAATTTTAAGATATTGAAAATAGTACGGCGATGCTTCTAAATTCTTGTAGTGCGTCCAACGTCTATAATACTTAATACATAGCGGTCTCTGTATAGTAGTAGTAGTAGTCTGTTGCCTCGGCGAGTTCGGTTTCAGTTCCATACATTCGCCTCGACAGCTAACGAATGTTATTTCATTATTTTATGAGAGTCGCTCAGGTTTCAGGACCTCGACCCAAGGAGACAAATTATGCTGCACAAGGACGAATATTAACGTTCCCAGTCGATACATATTCGACTTCCATGAAACGAGATCCACGAGTAAAAGAAGAGCGCTGTGAATATGGCCGACCGTGGTTCGCGTGTCGCGCTCGCATTAACAACGAGATATAAACCGTCGTCATTAAGACGCGACCGATTCTCGACGATCATTCTCAGTGAAATAGGAGTGGGGATCCCCTCGGATATGCCAGGGGGTAGTGAACCATCGAAATTGATTATTGGCAACCGATGCAAACGCGACTGTCTGTAAAAAAGCGCACATTTATCGGTCTTTACGAGACATATCGGCGATACGGTGCTGCAAGAAAATGAGGGATGCAGGCAAATAACTTTAAGGTTACGAATCATATTTTAGTTTTTCCATTTAGTCTTTCGATAGAACTTTCACGAGATTTCGCGCTAACAGAAGGGCGATTCGGTGTTCCCGAAAGTCGAGAAATACGCACTGGAAACGAACTTACCTCGAAATGAGTCGGTCAAAGCAAACGAGAGGAACAATTATCCCTGTTCCGGGTTTCCCCGGCACAAAGGATGAAAGGCAGTGCACCATCGAGATAACGAAGGGAAAGGACCTGATAAGGTGAAAGTGGAGCACGCACACCGTCAACCGACCCCCGTAATTTCAATTCCCGTGTCCGAGGGAGAACGATACGTGGCTCCGCTTTTTGGAAATTAAGAGCCCGATGCGACCAACTGTCGATTCCATCGGCTGGTAGAAACTGGGGAAAATAGGGAAAAGCCCGAGAGAGGAAGGTCGAGGGTGAAGGTCCGTAAAGAAAAAAAAACTATTCTGTAAGCGGTATACGCTTCGCGCTCGAATAATGGTCCTTCTTTTTTTATCTCCCGCATAGGGGAGAATATTTGCATAAGCGGTGTTCGAGGATCCGTGACGAATCATCGGAGAGATTCGGTAGCGTTCGATGATCTTTGACGAGGAGGGGGAGGGGCGCGATCATGCCGTTTTCATGGAGTATTTAACCCCATTTGATTTATTGCGCCCGATTTTTTGCGTATTTGTGTATGGACATGGGACGCTATGGATCATTAGTCCCGAGATAAATCATTGTATGCAGAGCGGTGTTGTCGTTGCAGTGAAAATGATTTTCGCTGGAGGGAGGAAAATAGAGGACGTTTATTTTCGTTGCGTTGAACGCACCATTCGGTAGACACAAACATAAATTTTTTACAAACACCACGTTTTTAAAAATGGACTAAAAAGTATAAAATAATTGTTTCCTAATCGCGTACCGATTCCTAACCTCGTACAGATAGTCCTGAAAATTTGTGATTGTGAATTTTGAATTGCTAAGAAAATATTTGTAAAATTTCAAACGAAAAACGTGGGCCGCATGAAATAGATAAACGATGCAATCTTGTGAAAATAAAAATGCTCTACCTCTATAAACAGTACGAAATTAACAATTTTTCTGCTGCAGAGACAGCAGAGACCTTGCGCTGATGCGGAAGGTACCGAGAGTTAGTTTGTGGCTGTAAATAAGGTGGCACGCACGATCAAACCATAAATCTCCATCATCGTCCACCATTTATTTCCTCGGATCCTCGAGGATGCATAAACGGGAGAAAGATTTTCCCCAGTGCATTATCAACGCAAAAGATTAATATTCTTCTTTACGGAAAGGACGTCGCCCTCCGCGTGTACAGTCCCAAGGCAACTTGCCCCGGAGAGTCTTGCGTTTTTCCTTTTTTTTTCCACCCACTCTTCTCTCTTATTCGTCGCGAGTCCGATGATTTATTGCAATATTTTGACGCGATATATATAGGAAAGATCAATTGACATGCGAGTCTTTATGGGCAAAAGTTTGTCACCCTCTTGGACCAACCGCCCCCACTTTCGACACGGTACACCCTCTCATCCCCTTGTTCGTTGAACGTAGTTCGACGAACGACAATTTTTTCCTAATTTGGGTATTAATCATGTCGGGCGACAGAAGTTATCGGAAAAAGAGAATCGAAGAGGGAGAATGGCGGGCGACATGGCGGGGGAGGGGGGTGAAAGCGTTTCGGGGAAATTAATGGATCAATTTACGCCGACGGTAGTGAACGGAAACTATGGCAATCGGTGTGAGTGTCTTCTCGAGTTTTTCCTCTCGTTAATGATGCCATTCGGAGATTGTGAGCGAAGCTCTGGTGGAGGGTTCTAATTTTACCGATATCGGTATGATTGGGTGGGTCTTGGCTAATCTACGGAAAAATTCTGACATTTTTAAGGACAATTAGAATTTCACTCCTTAAGGTAGGTTTTTTCAATACTTTTGGTGTCAAAATGTGGTATATACTTTAGAGACCCTACATCATTTATGACAAGTAACAGACGATTACCACACAAAATTGGAGACCATTTTTCATTGTTTATTGAGTATATTTATGTAAGACTGTGTTTGCAGCTTCCTTATATCATTTAAATGAAATACACATTCACACAGTAATTTGCAAGAGTGAAAATACGTATTTTCGGTCAATACAATAAAAGTAATGTTAAAGTGACTAGAAATCATCATATTTTGAGTAGTGTTAGTAAAAGACATGATAAAAAAAGCAAACGACATCATTAAGAATTAAACGACCCAAAAAGATCGAAAGGTTACATTGTGCAGTGGTAGGGTGGACAGGCCGAGGATCAAGGAAGTGTTCGGCATAGGAAAAATGATGGTCGTGGGTGTAACACGCGAGCCACTCGTTCTCGCGGTTCTATGAATGGCAAATAAGGGCTCTTCGTCTCGTCGGCAGCCCTTCGGTTCTTCCTACGGGGGCTGGCGTTGTCCGTGGCCCGTCGTGAGCCAGCTCTATCTGAATACAATGAGCCGAACCGAGCATAATGCATTCCTTAATGGTATTGCGACTCTCGGGCGACCTCTGGCCGCAAGCTTCAAGAAGGCTGGGAGCCCGCGCGACTCGTCCCGACACGGAGAGCCGGCTTCGTTTTATTAGATAATTAGCTGACGAGATGCGTGGGCGGGCCCGAGCGCGGCACGCTTTGCGTAATGCATCCGAGCTGCCGGGGATCGATCAATTGAAGTTCCCGCGGACCTGACCGTCTAATGGGATGCATTGCGGTGTTACGGGATCGCGGGGATCAAACGGGATCGTTGATCGAGTTAATGGGCTCTCGCACTGCTCGGAACGACGATCTCGCGCAATTTAAATCGAGGAAAATTTCAGACACCATCCTGGTAGCATAAAATATTGTATACGCAGCATTCATACAATATTAAAAAGCATTCAAATGTACATACAATAGTTATTTTATATTAAGTAACAAATTTTGTTTTTAAATATACAGAAAATATCTATTTCATGTTACGAGAAAAGTAAATAAATATCGTTCTAAATTTAATATTTTTTTTTAATTAATTAAAATAAATACCGTGCTTCCCAAAACCAACACATTCCGTTCACCGTTCGGCGCAGCGAAGATGTTTGTCGAAATTCGCGGTTCGTTGCGCGGTTAAAAATTCATTACGTTCGAAATTCTGATGGTTGTCGAACCCCTGTATTCGTTTCTTTACAGCTGCGATCTTTATTTGAACATCTAATAGCACCTTCCAGCAATCTTTTCCCTCTGCCAAACCCTTCAATTATCACAGCGGCACTCCTCTGCTGCTACCCCAGCGATGCCAACGCTACCAAGACTCCCATGAACCTCGAACCCACTAAAATTCTACAGGATCCCAGTTGGTCTCAGGGAGCTTTTGCGAGTCTGCCACGCGGCGTGTCGGCTGTGAGAAAGTTGGCAGGACTCCGGGGACACCGTTCACCGGTTCACGCGGCCCGGTCTCGCAAAGAGAGAAAAACTCGCGTAGGAAGGTCGGGTATTGAGAAGGGGAGGTTCATCGTTGTTGATGAAGGGGGGTCTGCAGAGAGGAGGACGACGGGGGCTATTAGCTGGCAGATTAGCAGTTAAAATTGAAATTTGCACGGACAGTTCGATGCGCGCGGCGGCGGCGAGTGTCTGAAGCCGCCCGAAAACGATCTCTCTCTCTCTCTTTCTCTCTCTTTCTCCGTTCTTCCTTCTGTTGGCCAGCGAAAATTGCAGAACCGAATCTGCTACGCATCGAGTTCGACGAGTTCTCTCGTCGCTGCTACGTTCTTGCCCTCTCGTCCTCCTTCCAGCTTCGGCTTCAGGTATGAAATGAGGTATGGTTACGAGGCCCATATACCACGGACGAACGATCATGGTTTGCTCGTTTAAGACTCCTCTCTCGCGGGATCCTCTTGGACCCGCGTTTGCATCCGTTCGCTCCCTTTACTTTCTTCCTCTTTCCCTTTTTCATTGCTTTCAGTTTTCCCGTTTGCTTCTTGTTTGCATCCGTTCGCTCCCTTTCCTTTCTTCCTCTTTCCCTTTTTTTTTATTGCTTCTAGTTTTCCCGTTAATACAGCCGCGATTTCTATCACTGATCAAAGAGGAATCCACGGCGCACACGTTCGTTTAATTAATGAAAAATTATATGTTGCGGTAACCGAGCCCGGTTATCTCGTAATTGATCGCTCGCCGGGGCTCCTCGCCTGTAATTGCACCTTTGTCTCCGCGAATCTGTGTTACCGGAAAAGCGGAAAATTCGGTGAATGCGCGCAGTTAACGGGAGGAATGCATTTGCATTCGATTTTAATAGAAATCGTCCGTTTTATTCTTGTAGACTAATTGATACGAAAAGGGGGTTGTTCGCTGGGAATGGAAATGTGATTATTCCGTTCTTATTCAGTTGTAAAGGCAATTGTAGTTCGAGGTGGAAAGGAGTAATGTACTCTTCCTATCGGAGAAGTAAAACGATCTGAAACCGGTCATTCGAACGGCTAGGGTCAGTGTTAAATATTGAATCGACCCGTGATCAGAGTCGAATTATCTTCGTATTATCCGCGATTAATTTGAGAAAGAGGAACAAGCAGAGAAGTCGTTAAACGCGGGCCGATCGACTTCCAAACAGCCGATACCCGATTCGCGTTACCCCCGTTCGTCACGGGCAGGGCTACTTCGAAGAAGAAAAAGGTTGGAACGGTGGGGAGAGTGAGAGAGAGAGGGACAAGTTTCGAGAGGGGCTCGCAATTAAAACCGCCGTTCGCAATAAAGAACAGGGGCCGAGAACTCGTTGTACAATCGACTACCGAGCTTCGCGTTAGGCCGTTTTAGTCACGGTTCGTGGTACACGCGGCGGCGCCAATAAAACAACAGATAACTTGCAAATTTCAGCGTTGGACGCGTGAACGGTCCCACGCGTCTGCTCGCCAATTTACGACGCGCCCCTGCCACGAACTCTTCGAATTCGCACGATATTAATGTTTTTGAGTCCATCTGCACGGTTTAGCAGCGAACATGCGAGCTGAGCACGAGTCAACACTAGATTTACCAGCTATTTAAATATGTAAGCTGCAGTTCGGTGAGCCATATATGCTCGAAAGAGGGCAGGACTAGACAGTTTAGAAAAGTAAACAGATAGATATACAGAGTGACAGTGAACACACACAATTAAGAAACATTTCCAGAATGAAAGTTGTATCGAACGGTTCCGTGGCCGCGAAGGAGAAGATTCACCGTTACCGTCTTCCTGTCACATCTCATTACCATAAAACGGCTCCGTAATTATGACAATTAGCATGGTAATTAAAAGAAAATTGCCATTCGTCTTGTTTTCGCTCGCAGAAACCCGATGATGGTTCTGTCGCGTATACGTGTGCGTCGTTCACTGTTTCGTGCAACCGAACGAGCACTCATATTATTCGTACGTTGTTCATCACCGCCTTCATCCTTCTGCTGTGTTTTCCTCTCTGTCGGTTCCTGACTTCATTCCGCCACTCCGCGGCTTTGCATTCAATTAAAGCTTAATTAGTCAAGTCGACTTCCTAATGACACCGCCTTTCCTCGCACGCGGAGACACACGAAACAACGAATAACACTGTCGCGCTATTGTTCCGCGAGATACGGTCGAATTTTCTCCGTTGATTTGTTGTCGGTTCTCTCGTTCCTCTCTGTGGACATTGTTTCAACTTGTAGACATACCGCGCGCGTTAAAATGTTCAAGAATATGAAATAATAGAATAGAAAAATCAATAGGATTATTATTTTATTTTCTCCGAGCTCTGCGGAGCGCATTCTGCATTCTATAAAATGATCTACGAGTATACTGTTTCCATAAAAATCTAACCGAACACTCGAGCATGATTTATAAAGATTGGAATTAAACATTGGATCGCTTTTCCAAATATTTTAATATCCTCGAGGTTTAATAAGTTGATCGCGAACCGCGCCGAGAATATGTTTAATGCATAATCACACGTTAGAACGTTCTGCAGAGTTTGCTCGCGTCAAATAATGAAACGCACCGCGAAACGCGTTCGGCTGCGAGGAGTTAATATTTTATAGACTAGTGGCATAAAGAATTAAATCTATCTGTTCCGCAGACCGTAAGAATTTCAACGGGGTTAGGTTAGGAGATTCGAAATACCGGAGAGATAATTACTCCGGTTGTAATATATTTTTCATCTACGACACGCGCGATAACCGGAGTTACTCGACTCTGTTTGATGAATCTCGACGCCGCTGTTTATTTTTCACGAACGCATTACACGTATATGATATATTAAAAACAACATCGAGATAACGTTTAATTGAAATGGTATCATTACGGGCAACCATCGTACGTGTCTTTGCACAGTCACGCACGGTGCAAACGGATGCATTCCTCGACGATACGCACGCCAGCGAGCGTCATGGTGTCATTCTTGGTTCCCATGAGCCCTGACTCGATACCCTAAAAACGCGTCACGTGCTCGAACGCGGCCGGACAATGACTCGATCATGTCCAGCGTGCGTGGACTTTATAAATCTCTGTGGGTGGCTTTCGGTTTGCGGGCGAATCAATGATTTGGTGCGTTTCAGCCACGGAATCTAGGTGCACTACCGTGCACCAGCCAAGTTCTCGCACTACCATCTTTCACGCGGAACAACTTGGCCGCTTTTTTAGAGGCTTTTAACTCCGAACTGGAGGCAGATGGAGCGATGTAATTTCGTACACTTGTTAAATGCTATCATGTCTCAATATTGACAAAACATTAATCTTCCAACACTAGTAGGTTCCGAGATATAGAACCTCAAAAATCGATAAATTTCTCACTGACTGACTGATTGACAGATCATTGAAGCCTATTGGATACTTTCCAATTTTCAAAAGGCTTCATCGAAAGCGTATTATACGGTATGCCCAACCACATGACAAATGTAAACGTTTGAATTTTTAAAAAAATGTAACGAATGGCGGTATCTCGGTAACAGTGAAAAAATGTTTAGGATTTATTGAATCAGGGATAAGAGTAATACCTACTTGGTAATTGATAAAATTTCAACAAAAATTTATGAAATCCCAAGGGGAACATCCTGTAAACAAGAGTCAAGTTCTTCATGGTCGTATTTTGTTTTATCTCACAACTTTTTACGGTCATAGAGGACTTGACTCCTGTTTGCAGGATGTTTTTCTTGGGATTTAGATGAAATGAACTTTAATCGGAGACACTTCGCGGTTCTTCCACCTGCAGGAAATACCGTTGTCCGATAACGACATCTGACCGATCGGTGGTCATCGAGGCAAATTAAACCCAGCAGAATGGTAATCGCGAAGGCGGTAAAGAGCATCGCGATGCATCGTCGGCGAACGTTTGCATCAATCGCGTCATATAAATGCGTATTGACCGGCAAGCTTAATGGCGAGTGTCGCGCTGAATATACGGCCCGCGGGGCCCACACACCGTGCGCACACTTGCCGCAATTTTATCGTCGGGAAAGAAGCTACTGTGCATAAACGATCGGACGACGCTGCTCACTGACCTCGTACACCTGGCTGACCATCAAGCTAGACGCACTGTCAAGCGGCAGCAACAGTCAGCACGCTCGCTGCGCCTTCCTGTGTCCGTCAGGATATTGCGATCGGCAAAGGGAGCCAGTGCGTGGTGGTGTGTCGGTCACGAACCACCAAAATAAGCTTATTAACGCCGACCTCGGATCCGCCGCGATAAACATCCTTTAAAGAACTACTCTTCTCGAGTTTAGGAAAATAGACTGTATATTGTATACATATAGGGCCTGTTTTAACACTACACTGATCATTTGCTGACACATTAAACTTTTCGCTAGATTTGCTCCACATAGTAGATACTTATTTGAACACTGTGTCCAGGAAATCGACGAAGATCCATAAAGTTCAATGGTGTAGTTTCTACAATGACACTGATAATTTCCTAGTCCGTTAAACCTTTCACCAGAGTTATCTCATACAGAGGAAAGATTAAAAATGTTGCCTTTTATATATGTTCGCGATATCGCCGATCTAGTAGCCTTCCTTAATAGTATTAATTTAATTCATTATTAATATAATATTCTATACTAGTTGGTACACATACGCGTATCCCTGAACTGCGAAGCAACGAGCTGTTGATGTGTTTTTTGATCGAAGCCAAAGGGCACTGTCCTACACACCCAAGCCACCATCGAAGGGTGTCGGTCGGTTGTCGGTCGGTTGTCGGGCAGGGCAAGAAATGGCAGAAACAGCGAGCAGCCTCGGCGCGTTTGCATGCGAGAGCGAGCATTCTGAGAATTTCTCGCATCGTCTGTGCGACGTGTACGCCACCGTGTAAGTTTGCATGCACGCTTGTAATATCGGCAACGAAATCTCTCCTCCTCGCGGCTTCCTACGAGAGACAGGTACACGCGTAGGTACAACAGAGTGTATTCACCTGGCGGCGTCGTTACCTGACACATACTTGGTACCTAATCACGGGATTGTCTGGGCATCTCTTTATGCTGATTCAACGAATCGTCAAGATGAGCAATCAAGATTTCCGAGGAAGATCCATATTCACGAAGAATACGAACCGCGATCCTCGGCTACTCGGCTCCTGTAAGTATACTTTTCACCGGCACGACGCGGCGCGCCGCGACGCGAGGCAGATTCTTATGCAAATACAGAATTTTTATGAACGGATTTGCCAACTACCGGATTGAATAGAGAATTCTTATATTCTATTATTGTTCTCGTTATCGCGATGCGATGAGAAATACACTGTTTCACAGTAGCCGAGCCATACAACTGTTTATTTTATTGTGATCCGCGCGAAGCCGCGATCTAATTATACGCAACTAGCTTTTCCCCGCGGCTTCGCTCGCACAGAAAACTGTTTAATGCCCTCGAAAATTTATATTGTTTCTCCATAAAATCTTTTAACATATAGATTAGTCCAATTTGCAACTGGGTTTCTTCTTTGTAAGATTGAAATTCGCGACTGTAAGCAGGGTTAACACCGCGGGTTACGTTCTTCTCTAGTTTCTGTATGTAGTTTCCGGAAAATAAAACGTTCGAGTGTTCGTTAACATTGTTAAGAATTAATCGAGTTCGCGAGGCGCGAACGCGAACCGCATTTGAATCCTCGTAAATTTGTTTAGCCCTGCTTTCGCGTGGGCGGCACGTCCCCTTTGCCGCGTGCACGTTTTAAAGAAAACGCGGCGACAAAACGCTTTGCAGAATCAGAGTGCAGCCCGGCCAAGATAGAATAGGGTAATTTGGGGTTGCTACGTCCGCGGAATGTGAAACGAGGTCAGCTTGCCCCGCGTCTCTCTTTGCCTTTCGGCTTCCTTTGCCCAACGCGCACGGCCAATTTCACCATTGCGAAAGGACCGGGCACAATGCCTCTGCCATGCCGTTGCCTCCAGAGATGCGGAAGAAAGGCTGCCATATGCTATATGTGTACCGACAGCTACACGTCGCTTTGTCGCTCCTCCGCGATTATTTTTTACACTCGGTGACATTCCCTTTCTCTCAACTCGTCTAAATATTCTCACATTTATTTACGCCTTATTTTCATTTTTTCCACGATGTTCGTTAATTAAATAATAAATATGGGTGAGGCACTACACGTCGCTTCGTCGCTCCTCTGCGATTATTTTTTCCAGTCGGTGACATTCCCTTTCTCTCAACTCGTCTTTATATTCTCACATTTATTTATGCCTTATTTCTTTTCCACGATGCTGGTTAATTAAATAAATACGGGTGAGACAGTCGAAGAAGGGGAACCGTATTTCGATAGGGCTGTGTCGGCAGAGTAACCGCCTTTTTATTGCATCTGCAATTAACGTTTATAATGAAGTCAATTCGTTTAATTTGTCGGTTTGTTTCCAGAAAGAAGGGCACTGCGATAATTCGTTGCGGCCTCCGTTTGCCGGCCAGTTTTACGAAGAATAGCCAATTTGTGTTTAATTATTTAAATAAATGTATGCCGTGACGGTGGACGTTCGTTACCAGGCAAATGAGCGAAACGGTAACACGCGATGCTCAGGCCTTAGCTCCGGCGATTCTTTGTAACCACTTGTGCCGCTTGCGGAGCCCGGACTATTAGCATTGCTCATGATTCCGCCGATAGTAACAGGCTTTTCTTGGAAATCTCGTCTTTCCCCCTTTGCTTTCAACTCTTTCCGTCATATTTCGTATATACGAGTTGGAACGGACTTCGCTACTCCGATCGCGCCGTTTCTTTCTTTCAATCGATCTTTATTACTTCGGAAAATAAGAAAATTTTATAGTGTGAATTTTTTTTCACGCACCCGTCGCTCAAGAAATTTCCGTTTTCAAGGGAAACGGACGAGGAGGGTATTGCTTTCCGAGGCGATCTGATAAGGCTTGTTATCTCGTGCGCGCATCAAACAACCGCCACAAAAAAGAAGAGCACACCGAGAGTCGCGAGAAAGTTTTTACGGTCTGACAAACGACGGAATTCCAGTTGGTGTCACCGGGGGGAGGGGGAGGGGGAACGCATCCGGGGCCACTAATGTTTCGATTGGTCTAGAAATGCTCGTCGTCCCGATCCTTGTTTCACCGTCGCTCGCGTGCACCGTATGACGCGTGAAACCACGATCAATATGCGTAATAAACCGCAACGCACGACGACGATCTAGAAATGCCACCCGGCAGTAACACGGACGATGCAAATGAAAGCTGAAAGTCGTTTCCTAATGTCTTGCCGCGCCTCGCATGCCAGGCACGGAACGTGTCGCCTACCTGTAATCATACGGTCGTTGTGTTCTCGCGAACGGGATCCAGGTAAATACAATGAGTAATCTTGGACGTATGCACGCCGGCAACTAGGAAACGTTCCTTCGTGTTGCTCGTTCCTTCGATATAGCAGTTGCATTCTACAATTTTTCTTTTTTATTAAGCTATAGAACCCCTAATGGGATTATTAGCGGTATACACATGGCTGTGCATGCTATGCACCGAAAAATACGTTTTTTCTTTTCAGTCATGTTTCTCGAAAAAAATGCGTAATGGTGAAAACTTAAGGCAGATTCGGAATCAGCGTGAAAAAACTCTATAAGATCCAGCTTGCCAGTTATATGGAAACATGAAAAAAGTTGAAATTTCTTGGACACTGATATGAAAGAAACAAGAGCACTGCATATGCGTAAGAGCATTTCCCCACCGCCTTTAAACAAAAAAAAAAAGAAAGAGTAGTAGAAGCATGAATCAATTAAGACAGACTGTACTCGAGTTAATCTATTCAATTCTGTATAAATTAAACGTATCGGAACAGGTGGTTACCACTTCGCCGTGTTATTTTGTAAATGTTGATCGAGCGAAATGATCGGTTCGATCTCGAAGGTCGGCGGCGCGCGGAAATGTGATTGCTCGGATAAACGGCGGTTTGCCGTGTCGTTAAACGAGGCGGTAAGCATCGTGACCGTTCGCCCGCGGCGTTATGCAAATTGCGAGGATAAACGGGTGTTTGCGTACCTGGCCAGGCCCCCGGAAAAGCGTAATTCATTATGCGACACGCACGAAGTTTATGCGAACGCATGATCCGCGCGCGCGGCACCCGGCTCGGCTCGTTCTTCGGTTCATGCGGATAATGACGGTGCGAAACCGGCGGGGAATCGGCGCGATGCAAACGTTAACGATAATAACAATAATTATCCTATGGATTCGCGCGAGATCCCCCTCCCATCGGTCCGTCGATCTCTTTCTTTTTCACCGCGTTTCTTTTGATTATTCGCACGATGATCTCAGGTGCGCGTTTATTCACGCCGCATCTCCCCCTTTTCTGCGCGCTATCTCTCTCTCTCTCTCTCTCTCTCTCTCTCTCTCTCTCTCTCTCTCTCTTTTATCCTCTCGATTGTCGGCGTGAAAGTCCGCACAAGATTAAAATGTATATCCGCTTAATTTTATGCCGCATCACGCGACCACGCCGCCGCGCACTCTCGAAGGGTGCATCATCGACCATAATTCACCGAAACTTCTATATTTACCGTATCGAAAAATTCACAGTGTATTAATTTGATCTTCCACTAACGAGGAGGGGGATGGATCGAAGGTTAATTACAACTGCTCGAAGACGAGTTTTCTCTGTGAACTGTCAATCAAAATCCTCCATTAAAAATAGTCTAGTTTTCAGGCGACCACTTCCCAAGATACAAATTACAATGCTCCATTGAACCCAGCGATGCAGATGGTAGAAAGGTCATTTCACGTGGTGTTGCATTAATTCCTTTTCTTTTTCACAATACCTATAATTACGAGAGGAAAACAGGTCGATTACGGTACCCTTCTTCCCGAAAGGATTCTCTCGTGGCCAATAACGTCTCTCTCGCGGATCAACAATGACTTCTCGTGTGCGAATCCTCGCGATAAATCTGTCTCCTGGCTGCGGAGGACGCAGGCTCCACGGCCTCGTTAATAAACAAAGATGCAATTACCTGTTGACTCGGTTCTAGTACCGTCGTGTACGTCCCCCTCATTCTCGTCGAAATTCTCCGACACTGTGTGTGTGTGCTATAAGATCTCGCAGATTTTCCGCTTCTAATTACACTGTCCAACAGCAAAAATGTTTCCACATAACTGTTGGGAGGATCTTATAGAGGCACAGTTTTTGAGAAATTTGAATTTGAGAAAAAGACATATTTTTCAACTTTGAACAAATATTGTGATAAACGTGAAAAACGTGATAAAAAAATATATCTATGACTCTCGTTCTCGATGTGTCGTTCGACACGTAAAGACGCGTGCCCCTACCTTGTTCTGATAATAATTAGGAGCACATCTTCGAGTCGGAAATTTCACGCGGGTTTTCCGAGACGCTCGGAGTGTCTTTCCGCCTAACTAAAGAAGTTTCATCCAGCGGCGCGATAAACTAATTACCGCATTCGCTTAATGGCAGAGACGGCGTGGTTTCCGTTCACATCGCGTCCCGATCACAGCGCATTCCGACCCGAATATAATCAGAACAAGAGGAGAAGAGAGGCTCCGCGCATGCAACTCTAATTATCAACGGAGATAAAGAAAAAGACCGGGAGTGGAATAAAGCTATCGAATAATATTCACGAACAACAGGATATATCATTACCGAGCGGGAATTGCCGAGGCAGGTGTTCGGAAACAATCGTGCAAAACAACGCCGGTCGTACGCGAGCGTTATCTGTAAAATATGATATTTATTAAATGCACGCGAGCATCAGCGAGAGCCTTGGATGAGTTACAAGTTTCTAATACCCGGCGAGCGCACGTTCATTATTCTTAATTATTCGCTGGCTTCGGTACACGGTGTGTTTTATTGTGCTCTGTTGTGTGAGCGGGACTCGCGGGGATTATCGACGGTGTGCAGAAGGAAGAAAGCGTTCGAGGTCGTCGTAATCGACTTATTTTCACGGCTTCCGCCTTTTTCACACATAACAAGACCGCACGCACTCGCTGGTTTACCTTATTCTCATGGAAAACGCGATCCTCGACCTAGCAGATAGCGATATCCCCGTCAAGGGGTTGCAACAAAGTGGCTAAACCGCGAGGAAACATCGGAAAATATTCGTCTCGGTCTCACACCAACGGAACCGTGCCAACGGAGAGGAAATTATGCATATTTTAATGAGCACGGTGTATAGAGGCGATACGCGCATTCTTGCTGCACGTTTAATTTGTATTTATGAACAGAGATTACATTAACACTTTTATTCATGAGCCGGACGCGTTATCTCTACCGATCTAATAGAGAAGTATTATATTAATTATAATAATTATATACCGCGGAGAAAATTAAATTTAGATTCACTCCTCCGAGGAATCGAGAGACGAACGAAAAATAGCGGGTGGGGAGAGATCGAGAACGATACACGATTTTTGCACGGTTCTGCGATTGCGATGTTCAGCAGATCGAGAAACGATCGTTTTTATTCGGATTTATCAATTAACCGGTCCGAAAGCATCGATCGGCTCTCGCAGAGCTCGATGGTCGAAGTTATGCGAGAAACCTTTCGAATGAAATCTCTATCGTATTAAGAGCCATTAACACCCAATTAATCGTGTATATCGCGGAACGAATCTCCTAATGAGCTGAAGTTTCAGAAACCGTGAAGGATGCAACGATACGTGCGCGCGCATTCCTCGATGCATTTGCTTGGATCGAGTGCGACCGAGCGGAAACAGATTCTTTTGCGGTTGCATTCTTACAATCAGCCACGATCGAAGAAGAAACGCGATTTTGTTGGATCTTCAATGGCGGAGTCGAGCCACTCGTTTCTGTAGTTTCTATTCCGGTGCATCGTGCTTTTCTTGTTGCGAGTGCATCGGCAAATTGCGATCGAATTACGGACTGGTTCTACCGGAACATTTAGACATTTGTAACGATGTTTGAAACGACTTTGTAACGCCGTAGTTAGGGGAATTAGTAGTGCCATAGATCTTTCGTTTCTCGAGGACGTGGCTCGTATATTATGACAAATGTAATTAGTAGCGTGTATTAATACTGAAATTAGCTACCGGCTCACGTACTCGATAGAACTGGTTACCGTTCATTCAGATGATACTGCAAATTTTACGTTATCATGGTTATTCGGAAAAAAAGAAATGGGGATAATTAAATATTGTAATTTGGCGAGAAACCATCAGAGAAAATTATTGTCTCAATTACCCGATCACTCCACCTTAAGAATCGTTCCAATTTCTCGGTAATTGAATAATTACCAGCTAATTGCTTCTCGATCATTTTCCGCAGCGTTAGCAACGAGATCCGGAGCAGACGATCGTTGCAGCGATTAGGGCGATCAAAATGATTGTTAACCTCGGTATATCGTTGCCATAAGTTCGGAATAACGTATTGGAATCGCGGTCGGCCACTTCAAAGTGCGATTCCCGTGCGCGCGGACGCGAACGCGGTGAAATATCGACGGCGACGCTCGAACTTTCGCGGCCGGGCTCTCCCGCAGAAGTCAATTTATTTATTTATTCCGGCTCATGACTGCGAATAGATTCGACGCGTCGGGGAACTAGGAAAACCGTTTTCGATCCACTCTCATTTTCCCCGGTCCGCTTTCCCCGCGCGGGAAAGTCCTGGCCCCCCAACACTGTTCGCACTGTTTGCACTGTTCGCGTTCTGCGCGCTCCTTTTTCGCTTACCCGCTGGTTGCAACATCGTGTGGGACTATTACCGCAACATTCTCTGTCTTTTAGAACCGCTTTTCTCCACTCGGTCTTAATTGATTCATGCTTCTGCTACAATTTCTTTTTTTTTGTGTAAAGGCGGTAGGGCTCTTACGCATACCCTCCCACAGGTGTTAGCTGGCGCCGGCACCCCCTAAAATGGCGTGCGAGGGAAACGGTACTAAAGTCACCGACGATACGTCAGAGACTTGACGTATCCCTACCTCTACCCAAAAAAAGAGCTGGACCCGTCGCCTCATAGACGTTCGCGACTAACAACAGTCGCGCGACCTACCATTCGCATTATGCTTCCTTGTTGCCCTCAAAGTAGACCGCAATTAGGGGTGCTGCCCCGGGGTACACTGATCGAATTGATTTTCCCGAGTGTAGAATTATTTACACTCTATCTACCGAAGACTGTTTAATAGGACACGAAATGTCCGAGCCTCGTCGATATGCCATTAAGAAATGTTTTTGATCGCGCTCCTTGGAATTGCTAGCTCAATAAGCTTCTCTTAAGGGTCGGGGATGGCAGGCTCAATTTTAGCAGACATCGTTATGTTTGTCCAGCATTTACACTGAAATACTGCAGCTTTTGGAAGTCACTCCTGCAAAACATCCCCCCATTTTTTCCATTTTACGTTAAAGACATCGTTATTGCGCGTTGCCGGACATTTAAAAGATTCTTCGCGGCCGCTTTAAGGTCCATTCCAGCGCGTGATTTATTTCGTTAACGTAATTGCAACATAAAAGTAAAAAAGAGACTGGTCTCATGCGCCCGGGGGTCCAAAAACACGGAGGAGGACTCCTCTCTCGCTCTCTCGGTTCTCTTGGAAAGTAATCTCGTAACACTTCTCCCACACTGTTGTTTCCTTTCCCCTCTCGTGCGACAGATGCTTGTAGCAGCTTTGTTGCAATTACACCCACGCTTCGTTACCGGTTTACGTGCGGACCGTTGGAAAACATTTCTCACCTGTATAATAATCCTGTGAGCGCGCCAGAAATTATACAGTGCGTGTATATACACCGTACACGCGTGTTCGAGAGAAAAAAGAAATTTTCATACTTTGGTTGTTCCGTCGACAATAATTCTAGGCAACATGCTAGGACTTCGAAGTACGTATAAACTCAAGACAACGTGTGTATAAACACGCGCAACATTGTTGCGAGGAAACTAGCAGTAAACCGTCCCCTCGGTTTTGTCCACCGTGTCCTTTTCTCGCTCGTAAAGAAAGTTTCGTGATTCCAACGACGAGCATCAACGTTTATTTCAGTCACCGTCGAAACCGAGCGTTGTGCATGCAAATCCGCCTAAATGTCCCCGCGACGACTGAATGGAAATGAGTTCTGCCGGTGGAAGCCGCGTGCAAAATATATAATTATGCATTCAAGGCGTAATTCGTTGAAAACCGGGAGGAGCGATCATCGCCTGGTGACTGCGATCGACGCCTGTCCGGCCTGGCCGCTCGATCGATCACGCATTCACGCACGATCGACGCGATCGAAACCTCTCTCTCCTTCTCCTTTCCCTCTCTTCCATTATGTCGATCCTTCCAAAGTGTATTTTTGGCGCCGGACGTAATGTCTGACCCCGTACCGTGTACCTGCGGCTTGTCTAGTCTAGGATGTTTTAAACCAACTTTGCAACGTTCTTCGTTATTGCAATTACGAGTTACATTGTAATTTAATTGAACGAAGATCTGAATTATAAATTACGATATAACTGAATTACGATGTAATTCAATTACTTTGTAATTATAATTCTGGAGTCATTCAATTGCAATTCTGTACAACTCTGCTTGATCGGAGGAACAGAAGTTTCGTCAGTTTTTGTAACAATTATACGAGACGGTATGGATTGGTACTTTGGTTTTTTCAAACAGTTACTTAACTACAGAAAACGGTTTCAACGATCATCCTGCCGATTACGAGAGGTTGGGGGGGTTTCGATGACCGATCAGAGGGAAATAAAGAGTCGGTTAGCTGTAATTGCCCAATCGTTCGGTCGCCCTGCTATCGTGCACGTACATCTCGTCACGAAACACGACTGCCTCGCGGTCAACGATCGTGTAGTGAAGTCGTTTGCATGTGCAACGCGGTAATTAAGTGCAGCCGCTAATTACCGACCTTTTTTTGCGGAGTTTCCACGCCGCGCCGCGCCGGTGTCCGAGTTGTGTTTGCCAAACCGATTCTCCGTCGGTGAACCCCTGTCAACGGACAGTGTCGTACGAGCAACATAATTACCCTCGGGTGCGCGCATTTAGCTTTCACTGAACATTAAACTTGACGTTTTCGTTTCTCAAGGCCTCGGCGGACTGTCTCGCGAAAGTGACAGCTCTCGATCCTCTCGTCGACGAGCATTTTTAATCGACACCCGATCGAATCGGACAATCGTGAAAATTCAAACAGACCCGCGATTATTGAACGTTAAAAATTTTCCTTCCGCGAAACCGATATACAATATTTACAATATCTAAATAACGCGATGTTTCGCATCGGATTTCCATTCCGCTCGAGATCGGTCCAATGCAAATGAAAATAATAATAGCAGTTATTTACGGCAGGTCTGAGCCCCGCAACGGCCGATTACCATAAAAGTAATAACAGCGAGCAGTAAAGAAGCATGACGGAATGAAAGCAATATAAACACGAACCGCGTAAGCGCAAAAGGAAACGAAAGAATAACCCATTCCGCCTAACAATACCACAACTTTCGAGTTCACCAGTCCCAGTTTCGGGCCAGCAATTTCTAATTAGAGAACACGGACGGACACGTGATGTATGTCAGTTCTACAGAAACGTAGAGGCCTTCGCGGAAGGGGTACCTGGCCGAGCCACGATCGCCTAATCACCGGCAAAACTTCATTTGCATAGTTATGCAAACGTTGAGAACTAGCGAAACGGTTCTCTTCCTTGTCCCGTTCCGCATTTATCTCGTCTGTGAGCATGATCGTCGATTGCTTATAATGTTCTCTCGCGTGGAGAATCTATCAATTTATTTTTTCAGTTGCACCATGAAAACCTACAGGTCTACCATCGGGAGCGGAGTCGACGAAGTTTTAAGAAACGGAGGCACCGTCAAAAATGTAGGGCTTAGTCGATGCTGAGGAACCTCGAGAATCCTGAAGATAGCCGGAGGCGTCGCGATACCGGCGTCGGAAGCCTCGACGAATAAAACCGTATTATTAGAGCTCGAGAGAACAGCGGGGAACCACCCGCAACCGGCTTCCAGGGACTCCGATTAATCGAGATCCGCATCCTTCTATCTTTCCCTTTCTCTCTTTCCCTCGTTTCTAGGCAGCCCGATTTCCAACGCAGCCATAAACATCCTAGAGAAGCGTCTCTCGCGGCGCCGGATCTCTGTTATTAAACGCATATCAATCAGCTGGTGCGAGGGAGAGAGAGAGAGAGAGAGAGAGAGAGAGAGAGAGAGAGAGAGAGAGAGAGAGAGAGAGAAAGAGACGTTCGCAGCCCCGATCAGGAAGAGGAGGCTTTTGATGCGCTTTTAAACGCGTCCCGCTTGATTTATCGGCCTCTACCTCCTTCGATTCGGTGCTGCTCGGACCTCTTCTGGGTCCTTGGGCCGCGAAATCGCTCCATTAATTCGTCACGCCGCTCTGGATCCTCTGTTCTTCGAGTTAGACTCGTGGTTTACGAGTTTCGTGCGTTTATCTCGTAATTGGACGGAGGATCTTTATGCAAGATGGAAATTGTCTTCATCCGTTCCAACGTGCTGGAATCGGATAGAACAGCTCTTTCTTCCTTTAATCGTTTTAATGGCTTGGAAATTTTCAAGACACACGACGCGCACAGTGGGGTATTTGTCCGATTACAGCGGAGAAAACTCAATTTTCAAAATTTTACACAAGTTGTAAAATTTGTTGTGGCTTGAATTAGTTGAATATGTCTGAGGAACAATTTTCCATATACAACTTTTTCAGTTGCAAGCAAAAATAGGAAAATAATTGAAGAAGCGTGCAAGAAAGTATTTCAATGCAGAGAAGGATTCTGGAGGGCCTCAAGGGCCGAAAGGAGAGATTTCGGGGTCCATGGCGTCGGTGTAGGACAACGGGTCCTTTAGGACGAAGGTGCACGCGGATGGTGTCCCAGCAGGGACAGAGAAAGGCGCGTCGTGTGGCTCGGATCGTTATCAGATTCGATCCAGCTTCCTGATAGTTAATTAACGAGTTCATTATGCACCCTTGCCCTCCGCCGGGGCCCGCTTCTTTTCAGGGGATACCGTGTGCAAGCCAGCCGAGGAGAGGATCTGGGCCCGAAGTGAGGCATTACGGAGATCCTCGGTAGATAGCGACGGGCCCGGTGGGTGGCGCTATTTTATTGCATCACGACTCCAACAGGGACCGCGGATACTGCACCGGGCCACGGCGATGCACTTTCAGAACTTACAGAGACGCTCGTGAATCTTCGCCCGGCCTCGCCTCCGTATTCATCGGCCTGCCTTCGGCATTAACCCGTTGCGAAACACTGACCGGATGCACGGTAAGTCTCATAACCACACTGCAAATCTACATGCAAATTAGACATTTTCTGTATCACGTTCTTACATATGTGTCGTATTTATATTCATTTTCAAATGTACCTCTCGTTTCGATTCCGATTCGAAATAGTGTTTGACCCAGCCAGTGAACCGTTCGAGCTACTTTTTAAACGTTCAAGAAATTTCGAAGAAAGTAGAAAAGCCATAAAATTGTTTTATGCTCCAATTATTGCTAACTACAAAAAATACCGTTTTAGAATAAATCCAATTTCAACGTGGGTGTTGAAAAGATAGCTTTGTTTCCATAGTTTTCCTGCTAGATTCCGAATACAGACGACCGAATAATCTTCTTGCGATTCGAAACATGCGAATAATGTAAAGATTTTTGCAAATCGCATCTGAAATATTCCGTGCATTATACACGGTGTGGTTAATTTTGTAGAAAGAAGGATTAACCAGAGAGATTACGATCAAATTAAAGAATGGTCGAGCAACTCTATCAACGTCGGAGCAACTAGCGCACAGAAGACACTAAAGAATAGCATACACTAGTTTTCCGCACCAATTATTTCGAAAATATACAATTCGAGTTGCGGCGTAGCTGCTCCGACGTTTTTCAGCTCGTTAATTAGAATATTTAAAGACTGAAAGACATCGGTTCCGAAGGATGCACAGTTACCGGCATCTAGATTACTCTAATCTAATGGAAACCAGTCGAACCGTGTTAACCGCGTTTTCTTTTTCATCGCAGAAATTCAAGGATCCTCGACTATGTTTTTAGCATCTGCGAATTCATTGAGCTAGTTCTCTCCCGCTGGAATTATTTATCTTACTTTCAAAAATCCTGCTACATGCTATTACAGTTGAAAACCATCTCGAGTAGCTACAAAATCCTGCTAAAGATACTTCGATCCGATTCGACTAATTAACACAGACACACGAATCTAGGTTTTTTTTCAAGGCCACTGTTTGACTCTTCGAGTTCTACGGCTCTCCACCTTTCGGTTCGCCGTAAAATCTGTCAGTGGTAAGATTTACTCTTGGCCGGGACGAGGGTAAAACGGTGCCATTAACGCCCTGTTTGCGCATACCTAATAACCCAGATTATCCGGGGCCCGGTAATCACTTTGCGTTAAAGACGCGCTAAAACCCGGCCCGGCCTCGAATTCTTTATGAAACCTACAACTCTAGGCAGTGCGCGCGCGTGTGTGCGTGTGTGTCCGAGGCCCACCCCCATCCCTTAGGCTACCTTCTGATCTTCCGCCTCTATTTAATTTCCTGGAAAACACCGCGGCGGTTTCTGAGTGCAGAGCCATCAATCACCGAGGCTGACATCCAAGCTGTAATTTGGCTAACCCGGTGCGCAGCCCTTCTTTTCGCCCTTTTTCCCGAAGCCTTCGCACCCTGCGAACACTATCCGCTTCTTGGCCCACTCTTCGAGTCTCTTCTTCGTCGTCCTTGTGCTCCCGGAGACTCCTACGAGGATCTCTGTACCTTTAAACTTCCAGCATTCCCAGAATATATCGTACATCAGAGTAGCTTCTTGCTCAACCTTCTCTTTTGTTCTTCAAGTTAATCCACGGTCATCCCAAATCACTGAAAGTCCAGTATTTCGACACAAGTACTGTCTTCAAGCTTGTATAAGATGCTTCCTATGTGGTCCAGATATTAAAGGCCTGTCAATCATTTTCGTTTTTAAAAATTTCATGTCATTGAATTCATCTTTTGAATTACAAATTAACGTTAAGTTAAGTTAAGCTTAATTTTTCTCAATTTGTTCATCTTATGTTTTATCACTCGTTCAAAAATCTTATTAGACAGACTAATCCGTGCCTCGGGCGCATAGAGCTGCATTCCTAGAGCAAAAATAGGGACGATCGACCGAGCGTAGCGTTCTTCTGGAAGTACTCTTTTGTTCCCGAAGAAGGAACGCGTGAGAAGAGGTACTTGGCCAGTCGATCCGGCGCGCCAGTAATTTCGGCGTGTGCACGCTGACGAATTTATGAATGGCGGGGATGTATTTGAATGTTGCCAGAAGGGACGGCTCTTGTCTAGCCGTTGTTCCTCGAGCAGCGATATTTAGGACGGGGGATTTCGAAGTGAACTAGGCCGGGCCGAGGTCGAGATGTAAATCATTCCGAGTTCTCTAGCGCCACCCCTATAATCACTGGGACCTGGCCGTGCCGCTTCCTTGACCGAGACGAACACGCGGTGAAATTTGCGCCCGGTAACAATTTCGAGGATCGAGGATCGAGGATCGAGCGAACATGTGTGGTCCACGAACCGGGCCAACCGACTGATTCGACGATCTTGTTGTTGCGTCTTTTAATTTTTGTCGTCTGCTAGACATTTTTCTGAAGCTATTATCGTTATCAGGCGAATCAAAGCATACGAATAACTTGAGCGATCGGTATCGTTATAGGTCACTCGAATAAATTCTTGCGAATTCGCACAGACCATTGGCATGGAACTGCGATAGAGGACGATATAGTGGCGAGTGTAGAATTGGGTAAAGTTTTATGGGAATGTCTGGTGTGCAACGGCAAGATCGTACCGCGTGTTGATGTAAATGCATGAAATTCATAGTCCGCTCGTCTAGATGTGCAACGATAGCATCGCTGCAGTTTAGCCGGTGGGTTCGCGGAAAGGTCGGCGCCTATCGGCTGCGATAACGTGGCAAATATTCATAGCACGGGGGGCAGGGTCTTTGACTATACTTGCACGTACGCGCCATGAGGTCGCCGAGAGTTTCATACTAGTCGAGTTCAATGTAATTTCCATGCCGCGAACACGCCGCCACCGCGCCGGAGGCTAAGCACATTCACTGCCGTTCGAAAGTTTAGAAGCTTCTTATCATTCCAAACAAATAAATCCTCTCTCAACTGCTGCATTCGTCATAAATAACTGACACCATTCTCCCTCCTCGCTAAACAGTTTACTTTTCAGCAGGCTTGTGCGGGAACCCGAAATCTCGGATTCGGTTCGGGAATTTTCACACATTGTATTATTAATTAAAATGATACCGTTTAAATACTGCAATTTAAGATTGCATTATATTTGAAAATGTACAGTAGCAAATAGAATAAAAATACGCGCAGTAGATTAACTAAAACAATATTATTTTGTAATCAATAAGTGTGTGCAACTTTTATGCAACGTTTGTTAAAAATAAAAATTCTCTACATCGATTGCCAGAAATAGAAACTACATTCACATATATTGATATTTTCATATATTTTTTAATTTTTCAACGATTTTGAATTTCATCTACACAATTTTTTTATAAATGCATAAAGATTGAGATTTCCGATTCTCGTACAAGTCTGCAGTTATGAGCGACTCCTTTTTCAGATCAATTGTCCGCCTTGCTTTCCGACTCTTGTACAACGCGATAAAAAAGGCAGTGTTTACTTAGTAAACTAGCTGAAATATGAAGCAAAAGTTCCCGAACGAATGCACCGCGATGCGATTGCATCGTACCGCGGTAGAATTTCACGCGGCCGATAAGGAGGTCATGGAAAGTTTTCCACCGCCGAAAAAGGAAGCAATCAGCGGATCCTCGTCCCTCTCTCGTTAGCGGGTTGCTGGCTCGCGCTTTATTAGGTGCAAATTGCACAGGTTGCCTTAGTCCTCTGCCGATCCATGCGCGGTTGCTCGTTTCCGCTCGTACGGCGATTTAAATTCGCGGATCATGTGAATCGAAGATAATGCTAGCTACGGCCAGCCGCGGGTAACACGTGTAAAATGCACCGAGCTGCAGTCCAGATACGCATCTTTATGCAGATCGCATTTCCATCGATGGTAATCGCCTCCTATCGCGGGCCCGCCCGCTGGAAAAACGATTGTATGGAGAACGGGCCACCGAGCGAACTGCTCTTTCGCGGGCAATTTATGCACATTAGCAGAAAACCAGCGTAAACCATACAGCTCATTAGTCCGGAAAGCCTGCTTATCGGTTTGCAAATAAAACACACTGATGCGCTCGCGCAATTTCATTGTTTCGCACGGATATCGAAGTTTTTCACGCGATTCTTAGGTTCCTCTGATTTGATTAATTTACCATTATTTTCACGAGAGTTCTGAACGCGCTAAGGCAGCCGCGATATCATTCCCAGAGACAATAATTTGACAAACCACGATCGCCCCTCACGATCGTGTCAGGGATCGAACAATGCTATTCCAGATTTAATTGATAAACACGCAACGGTGAGTGGAGCTTCAAGGCTGGTGGTGGAACAGCAAGGAATCGAGAAACGGAGACTCGAGAAGCATTGTTTGCACCTGGGTAACACACACGCGACGACCGTGCGAGAGTCGATCTTACGCACAACGATGACCGGATCCGATCGCGACCCTGTCCATGGGACCGTGATATCTGGAATCTGCTGAATGCGGGACCGATGGTCAGATCGAGGCCATTACCGAGCAGAAAACCCGGATAAAATCACGCGGCCCGTGTCGAGATAACGTTGCACATCGGTTGCTCGCTGCTTGCAACAAATACTGACAACGAGAGAACCAGGAAAACCGGATTGATTTTTCGCTTGGTACGCCGAACCTTGTTACCCGACTGCGGCAAAAATTCCTGTAGACAACTAGTTCAAAGAATTAAAGCTCGTGCAGAATTTTCATTTGTAACAGTATTGATTTTTTCATTGAATCTCTGCAAAATTTTCAAATGCAACTACGGCAGGATTATATGATAATACCTATCGATTGTGCCAGTATCATTTTGTTTGTTTTTTTTTTCTTTTCTGTGTAAATACTTGTGTAAAAAGGGCTTCTGCCCGTCTATAATAAATAACAATAATAATAATAATAATAAATATCCTTATTCTATAGTATGCTCTATAAATCCAATAGTAGACACCTGGAAGACAATCAGGCGACAGAATCAGAACGAAAGCAAGAGGAACCCGTGAAACCGTTGCAGGTGGCTCCTCGACCCGATGAACCGGGCAGGGTATAGGTCCACCGAATCGCATATTCCTTTCGAAAACCAATAATACCCTACGGTCGCGTACTGGTGGCGGTCAGGAGGAACGGTAACGATCCATCGAACCTGTGGGGTGAGTAAGAGAGGCCCAAGCGAGAAGGTAAGAAATCGTTGAGAGAGGGCAGCGCAAAGGGGACCAGAAGAGGGAGGGAGAGCAGAAGGAGGTGAGGCCCGGCTGCCGTGGTGATTCAGGACGATCCCGCTTATTAAGTGGAGGCGAGTCCAGGGACGTGGAGGCCGGTGTATTATGGTCCCGCGGAGTGCCGGATGAGAAGATGGAGATAGGTGGGTACCAACAGGGCAGAGGCGCTCTCGCGTTGCTCTCTCCTCGGCTCTCGAACGCTCCACAAACCGCTATTATTTATATTAAGTTTAATGCAACTACGTGACTGAATCCTCCCGGGGCCGCCAGCCCCCCCGTATCATTAGTATACGCCTATTATTGCATTACTCCGTGGCCCCGACGTAGCCAACGTGCGGTATTACAACGAGATGTGTGTATACCGGGTGGACGATGACCTCTCTCTCTCACCGCGAAAAACCGGAACCCTCCTTCTTTTTCTCTTTCTTGGTTCCACCCTTTTTTGGATCCTGTGGCGGAGGCACGAGGGGATGACCCATCCCAGATCCTGCCCCATCGCCAGGCTTGTGCGAGAACCCGAAATCTCGGGAAACCCGACGCTCGGGTCGGGTCGGGAATTTTCGGTTAGGTCCCAAAAGTATCCGGCTGCCTATGTCTCTTCGGGACCCCGAAGATTTCCGAGTACACACGAATCGACACGATGTTCGTATTACGAATGTACCGGGTATCGAGATATCTAAAGCGAGAGCGGCTGTCAAGAAAAAGAAACGGCGAATGGCACGGAAAGCGTCGGGGTCCCGAAGAGACATAGGCAGCCGGATACTTTCAGGAACCCGAGTATACAGGACCGAAAATTCCCGACCCGACCCGAACTCAAGATTTCGGATTCTCGCACAAGCCTGCCCATCGCCTTATCGCCGCAACAAATCCTGCGAGAATACGCTAATGTGCCTCGGCCGTGTGTTAACGATCTAGATGGGCTTACACGGCTCATTGGCCACGGTTGACCATTGTTGCGTGTTGTCTCTCATTGGCCATCGGTGCATCTTGAACGATGCGAAAGAATAGAAATATCAAATCGTTTACCAGTGACTTAGTTCGCTCGACTACACGAAACGCGTACGATCGCGCAGGGTCATCGATCACCAGGCGCGCTCGTCAAAGCGATTCAAAGAGGGTGCTCGAGGATCGAGGCAGCGTTGCAGAGCGACGATAGCGCACCGTCTACCGGGAACAAACATAATTCCTCTCTCATTGTAGTTGCTACACGTCTTGACTTAATAACAAGTTCTCGGGCTCGCGTGGAGAGGCCACTGGACTACCCAGCCACTCCTCTTCCGAGGGACTTTTATCGTTTTCCTGACGGCTGCTTCAAAAAGTACAGGCCAGATGATTTGTATACTGATACCCCGAGCGTGACGACTATACTACCTTCGCTTTACCAAGTTAGGAGGAGATCGATTTCCAACGTCTAAGAATTTCCAAAATATCCATAACCCTCCAGGGTGGCGGTAGCTAAGATATTTCTCGATCTCGAAACGGTCACGGTCGATTCATAGCGATCTAGACTGGCTCCGAGCGATGAGTCGAGACTTGGTCATAATTGCCGGCGGACGCGTACAAGGTAACAGGATAATTATGACGAGACAACGACGCGATGCTACGAACCGCAACACGCCTAATCGGCCGGTTCGGATAGAGGCTCTCCCAGAAATTTGTTTGGGGAAACCATTTTTCACGGACGGACAGTAATAACAGCCGATCCCGATTGCGACCCGTGATTATGTCCGCTCATAGCCGACCTTCTTTCTCTCTCTCTCTCTCTCTCTCTCTCTCTCTCTCTCACTCTCTTATTCGCTCGTAACCGTGTAGATTATTTTATTCCCGAGAATTCGCTTTGCAATATCGGCTAACAGCTTCGAGTATTCTGGATCGTTGAATTTGAAAATGTGAATTGTAGAACGCTTTATGTGTTAAATTAGTTTCGCAGATTTGCAATTTTCGTAGAAGCTGTTTGAGATTGCAGGGAGAAGATTTCACGTTTGAATAGCCTGCAATTATTGCAACAAATAATCGCGAGGACGGGAGCAAAGGGTTAACCGGCAGACTCGGGACCGATTAAAATAAAAATGAAGGGGAACGAGATCGGTTAACACTTATTATTTCTTCAACTCTGGATAGCGAGTCCCGTCGTCGATAACGACGGGGGAATTTATATCCAGAAGTACGATCGATCGGCCGATCCCGGAGATATTTCCAATTTATTTATTACACCTCCAGCGGTGAGTTACGCCAACAGGAAGTCGCTGTCGCGTTATTATTGCGGGAAACGCGGTCATGCTCTTCTTGTCGGCGACAAGACGTATATGCGGCTGACTATATCGAACTACCGCACCGAATAGTGGAGTATTTGTCCGATTTCACCGGTAAAAATTCGATTTTGAAAATTTTACATAAATTGCAAAAATTTGTTGTGAGTTGACTACAACTGACTCCGTGTTTTATTAGAAAACACTTTTTTTATGAAGTGTTCTATAAATTTTTATCAAAGTTACAGCAGTTTCAATACTGAGCAAATTTTTAATTGGCCTTGCACCGCCTCGAACACCTACGAACCTACACCGTACCTTTTAGCATCAACTAACCATAGTTTCCATGTTTGTGAATTCATATGCTTTGATTTATTTTATTCGTTTGCTATTCCAATAAATATCTAGTAATTATTGTTAGGGTGAAGCTGTCTATCGTCATGCAAATATTAATATCCGTGCTCGGTATTCCTACGGTGCCGAAGAGTTCTCTATGCCAGCCGTGGCGCAGCACGGACATAATATCTCCTCGCCATCATTTATTCCTTTATTCCCGGCCGCCTCTATCGGTAATTAAGTTACGTACATTATTTCTCGACGGCTATTCGTTCCTGTCCCGGCCTCTGGCAGCCTCCCCTCGAGCCTGCACCCCTCGCCCACCGTTTTCCAAGCCGATAAGGGCACGTCGGCGGATGCGGCCGAAGTTAATGAATCGGAAGGAATAACGGCAATCAGCGAAATATAAATGAGGGACAGTGGAAGCGATCCTTTGGCTTGCGCGTCACGCACGCACCGTGACTCACGCCGAGCCGGGACAAGAAATGGAGCTTAATTATGGGAATCGGTATCCTGTCTGCTGATAACCGTCCGGGGAAACGTCACCTACCGATAACTGGGACCTTAAACTATCAATAAAAATTTGGGGGAGCTACTTCGGCAGCTTTCACACAATTTCATATTTCCTACCGTGACTCTATCCACAGAGTACTCAACATTTCTCGAGTTGATTGATTCCGATCGAGTAACAAAATGATCGCAGATCTATCGTCTGTTTAATTATTACTGGATTGAAGAGCAAAGGTCAGCAGAAACCGGAGCACACCGAGGGTGAAGCGTAGAGACAATGCCGCTCGCAATAACTCTGCTGGCTGCGAGATGTGTTTTTAATTCCGCATAAGTCCAGCAGCGTGACGGGGGCGGCAGGTGGCTCGAGGGGGTGGGTTTTCCCCGAGGGAGAAGACGTTATTAGCGGGGGCATTAATCAGAGCACGCCTAGCCGGTCTAGATGGAGCGGAGAGGAACGACTAACGGAGAAAAAAAGAAGACGAGGGTGGTTCGTGGCGGGAGGGAAACCGGGGGTAGGTTGGTTGGGGTTGAAGAGGTGGAGGAAGGGGAAAGTTGAGATATGAAACGAAGGAAAACTTAGCGAAGCCATCCCCACCACGGGGCTCGTTCTTCAGAGTGTCGGTGTTCTCTTCTATCCTCTCTTTTCTCTGTAGTTTCTCAACCCCCTGTTTCCACCCCTGTTCCCTTGGTTCCTTCAGCCCCGAAGAAGGGCAGCGCCTCGACGCGGCTCACAGATGAACCGTTTTAATGAAAAGATGGCGCCCAGGCGGGGGAGGGCGGTGGGTGGTTAGAAAAGGAAGAGAAGACGGGGAGCCAAGATACCGAAGCCCGAGGGTGGGAGAGGGTTGCTTTAGTTCGCTCATCAGAAACCACTGCATGAGTCGCGGCTCAAATGAAATTGCCGCTATAAAAATGATGCCCGTGTATATGCCCCGGGTATTAGGTAGCCCGGAGACCGTTGCCCTGCGGATCTCGTTGCAGATTCGCCGATGCACCCTGCACCGTTGCACCGAAATTGCTTTTTTAGATAAAGGTTTGACCGATGGCTCGACCGGCGCTCGCGGACCGATTAGAGATCGCTCGATGATATCGATAGTCGATCGGCTGCTGGAGAACACTGTCTCTGTGACGGTAAATCTATCATCTCTGATTGTTCAGACAAGCAAGAAAATCTATAAGACTTTCGTGCAGAGAAAGTCTTTTTTCCTCATTACATTGCAACGCGAGGCGTCTGTCCTCCGCCCTTCTAATTACACATCGCAATGGGGCGTCACTGTAAGGGTGTTACGGGGGTTGGTGTGGCTGGCAGCGGGAAGACAAAAAGGGATCGGCGGCTGGTTCTTAGCCAGGCGAATGGCGGCCGATTAATAAAAGCGGAAAAGCACGGCGCGAAACTGCCGAGGATTTTCCAGTCACGTTCGCCACCGGCCGGAGTTAATTTACGAAATAAATAATATCTTCTTCTTGCGCCGACCGACGGCTTGCGGGGGTGGAAAAGAACAGGGTCGGAGAGACGAAGGGGGTGCGCGTCGGGGAAGACACCGTGCGAGGGTTGAACGCCAAGGAAGTGGGGGTGAGAGAGAGACTCATAAAGCTGCCTACGTGTCGAGCGTAATGAGAACCGGTGATTTTTCTTTCCGCGCTCGCGAATGTAAAAGAAAAATGAACGTGTTCCGCCTTTCCTTCCTCCTCTTCTTCTTCATCCCCTACAGCACACACCCCTTGCTTTAGCTGCTCTTGCGTGGGTGAGGTGCGTGGTAACAGGTGATGAGACTAGCATTTTTAACCAAAACTTTCTTAGTATCTAAAGATTGCTTTTGATTTAGGTTCACGATTTGCTTATTTCTGAAACATTAAATGTCAAATTGAATAGCAAACACTCACATCGAACGGTAATGGAAGCCTCGTGAAGAATAATTGCAACAACGCGGGAGCTTTCCAGGGACCCAGCAGGCTCCAGACCAATTAATACAGAGCTTTCCAAAAAAAGCCCGGTTATTCGACATGGATTAATCGTCCTTCGTCACCGATTTGCGCTGCTCCCCGCAGCAGGACAGTTTTATTTCCGCTAGACATCTCGCGGCGACACAATGCCGGAGCTCCGTTTCTTCTACGTTTTTTCTTTTCACTCTCTCTCCTCTCCGCCCCTCTCTTTCCGAACAATCCGCTTCTTTCGCGCGGAACACGTGGAATTCCTTGCAAAGTGCAGCAGCGCAGCGAGATGCTGGTCGGGATCTGCGAGGTATCCGAGGCAAAATCCAGAGGCGAGTGGAGCAGAAAAGAACTGTCAGACTGTCGTCACCTCCGCGACAGTCTGTCGTTGATTAATGGCCGTAATATTCCGCCGTATACGGTGTGACCCAGGCGACATTGAGCCTCGTTATATATAATACCGCGCCAGGGTACAGGTGCAACGATATGGCAGACGAAGGCTTCTATCCGGAACGGACGGCAAGAACTTCCTGTCGGGGAATTAGCGGCAATCTTCGACCTTCCTGGAAAACACAATATCGCTTCAGTCCAATTCTTACGACGCACGCTGCAAGCTTTTCAATTAAAAGAGAATGATTTACCATGTGAAAAAAGCTTTTCGAAAATTTATAAAAGCTCTATCAACCTGCAGATTAGCATCTAAAGAAGATTAGACATAGCTGCCGTAAACAGATTAGTGGTCGTTGGGAGAGACAGTATTGTACAATTTATTTGTAACAATTTTATAGAAAAAAATTTTAGGCATAACACAAATTAGAACAGCGACTTAAAAAGCAAATCAAACTCTTTAAGCGAATGAGAAACATCTTCTGGCTGAATTGCAACGAACTCGAGTGAAACAGAGAAAAATATTAAAGGATTCATTACGATATCGAGTGAGCACGGGTTAAGCATTGGCGAGACAAGTTAAATGATCGAGAGTGCAGAGAGGATCGTAGAGTGAGACGGCAAGGTGGCTCGAATATGCCGTGAAAGATCAAAGTGACGGGGACCATTTGAGGCTGATCGAGGCAGGATGCAAAAAAGTGGTAGGCACACACAACAGTATGTTTCCAGAAGCGGAGGCGGGATGACCCGGTTGGCTAACGACGTGGGAATAGTCCTTGGGCACCACCTTCCTCAGGTGAGCAGGTTTGGCCCGTTCTTTGCCAGCGGAGACTGGTCGCGGCTAGCCGCGGTTGCCCGCTCGAGGTGACATGATTGCATCGCTTATTGGCCGTTGGATTCCGTCGCTCGTCACTCACCCCCTTGTCCGGATCACTCTTGATTGGTTGGGGTGTCGTTCTGAATCGCTTCCACCGTACGCTCTGCGTGAAAAAAACGTAGCTAGAGCCTGTAAGTGCGCTAATTGGTACCGGTGTCGATGCGTATCCTTCACCGACTCAGTACTCGTTCGCAAGTGTGATGCATTTTGTACGTCGGACTGCCCTTCGCCTTGTTTCAGCTGCATTCCTTTTATTTTACAATAAAATATTAAATTTGTGTAAAATTTTACGGATTTTATTCATTATTATTTTAATCATTAGGAATTCAGGGACTATAATTATTCGTGACTATAATTATAAAGCACTCAGCCAGTCAGAATAGATGTGAAGAATAAATTGACCGAATAAATAAAATGAGAAGGCCCTGTGCTTGATAGAACGGAGACCGACGACGCTGCGAGTAGGCGAGTCACGATCGATCTCGCGCGGGAAACAGATATCGGGACCGATATTACTGATTTGGTAGCAATCGCGGGCTTAATCCTCGATCGGATGATGGAGGTTTCTATGGGTAGCACAGGGCTGATAATTTATTCCCGGTAACAAGACGTTCCTCTCGGACGGCCGATGTTAGACGGTTTTTCAGCATGCTCGGTAGTTGGTTGTCGAACAACACGCACCGAATACAAATCACCCGTCCTGTCCCCTTGTACACCCGGTCGCGGGGCAAAACACCGATCTCGCGAAGCTGGGGACTTCCAAATCGACTCGTAAATAAATTCTCGGAAAGGTGGTTTTTGCGACCGACCAACCCGGACAAACCAGCGCAAGTAACAGCGTCTAAGAAGCGTCCCGGAGCTTCTTCGTGCCGAGCAAAACCTCGAATATCCGGGCAAAACATCCACCCCGTCCATTTAAGCTCTCCCCGACCAACCCTAGATATCTTGGAAGCTGGTCACCGGTCTATTTCCTGCGGCCGCGTCACCGGACGCCCTCTTATGCGAATCGGCCAATTTATACCTTTATAGCTCGCTCGCAAGCAGTTCTGCCCCGCTAATTAATTTCTTATATTATAAGCAATTTTCCAATGTATTCCAATTAAGCAGCAGCGTAAAAACCAGCACCACCAAACTGAACGAATCAAAGAAAATGACAATACAATACAATGACGCCTTCCCCACCGGATCGCTATCGCATAGTAGCATAAATTTCCCGAGTGAAATCACGGTGGAAAATCGAGTGAGGATCGAGTGGGATCTAAGATGAAGGATCTCGACTCGGATGATTCCAACGTCTCGTGTTCAGGCAGGCGTGACAGCTCGTTAGCTATAATATTCGATTGGATCTCGATCGATTAGGTATCGGCATCGTACCTGGTTCTTAGATCCTCTTCTCTCTCTCTCTCTCTCTCTCTCTCTCTCTCTCTCTCTATCTATCTTATCCGTTTCCCCTTTCACCCCTCTGGATAAGTGCGGTATAGGTCTCTCGACCATTTCGTGCCTTTATCGCGAAATAATGATAATAAGCTTCGGCTCGGGAGCGCGCTTGACTATCTCTCTCTTTCTCTCTGTCTCTCGAGAAAGGAAGAAACGGGAGGGTAAAAAGGACTCGAAGATCTCGATGATGCTGCGTACGGGTCCATGGAAGGGGGGAACGGGTAACAGATAGGTGATCGTTCGGTGCAACAACAGATCGTAACGAACTCCGTTTAATTTCGGTAAAAAAGCTTTATTACGCCCACAAACCTCCTATCGGTGACCGTCGACCAGCGAAATTGCATCTTCTTCTCTGACGATGAAATTCCTTTTCATAAAAAAAACCAACGTAAAACACGATAACGTTCAATTACCAGGGACCCGGTAAAACTCCGCGCTGTGGATATACGAACGTTTTTCGGCATTTTTTCCCCTCCCTCCCGCAACCCGGTACACGCCTTTTCCAAGAAGAAAACAGGTTTATGAAATTTTTCGCGTCTCACCTCTCGCTCTCGCCGGCTAATGCGTTATCCTAGCAGAATCTCGGAAAAACGATTTTAATTTTCACATTTTGTTCTTAAAAAAAATTTCTGTATCTAGCTGAGGCTTGTAAGGAAACATGCGAAAGAAATTTCACCCGAAAAGTTTCCCAGTTCCACTGTAAAGAAATCGTAAGTCGAACCGAAAAGCGTTATCCATACGGGGTGATTCTTTCGAGTTTCATAGCGACCGCGTCGCCATTTTTAAATTACGATCCCAGCCCGGGCAAAACTCGAGATAAGAGTTTCCAGTCTCACCGGTAAGCTCTCCCGTTCCGGCCGATCAATTAGCAATCATCTTGTCGAGGACAAGATCATTTCTCGGCCGTTGCCAATTGACCGTAAATTCGATTTCGTGTCCGGGCTCGTTACTGGATCCTCGCGATCCCCGCGATCCGATTAATGGACAATACCGTCGTCCAACGATCCGTACCCACTCTTGGACGATAACATTGATACGAGAACCGCTTCGCGCACCGCTGGATAACCGCGAGGAGCATAATTATACGGAGAACGCGCGTCTTATCTCTTATCGGCGCCGACATCGACGCGCGCGACACACTGCACGCGCGCTGTTACCGTCGAGGATCGATGGATCGGGGAAAAATTGATCGCCACTTGACGCGCGAACACGTAATTCGATTTCCATCGTTACCTTCGACCGGTATCTTCGATCTCCACATTTTTCTTTGTTTTTGCTACGATTAGCGAAGTATTCCGTTGAGAAAATTGTGCGATAATACACATTAACGTTATGTAGGTTTGATAGGAAAAATATGAGGCTTCGTATCGACCTAAACAGCGCGCTAAACAGACCTGAAAACTCACTCTAAGACTGTTAAGCAAGCTTGTGCGAGAACTCGAGATTTCGGGTTATTACCCTTGGAACGTCGACGAAGCAAGCCGAAACAGACGAGACTTTTCCGAGTGTTTTTTCGAAAACGTAGCAACAGGTTAAACACACCGAAGATTCATCGATCCTTCGAGCCATCGGTGATCTTTTAACCCCTAGCGCAACTCCGTGAAAATTTCCCAACCTGGAAAAAACGAGTTCCATCGAGCTTTGCTCGAGCAACCGGGCAGACGAACGAACGAACGTCGTACGAGCAGTCTCACGGCCGAAGACAGCCATTTATTAGAGCGCGGACCGGTGTTGGAAGCGGCATGAAGGCTCGCGATATTGTTAATAACAGCTCTGTACGCTGTGCCGGCGTCGAGCAATAAAATGTCGATGCCGGGGAACGGAATCACCTTCGACTGTCATCGGGGACGGTCGAAGAGGAATGTTCGTTCGGACGGGCTGCCAAATAAACGAGCAGGCAAAATGAATATTCCCTTGGCTTGTGTTCTCGGCTCGGCCCGCAGTAAAGAACATTTTTCTTCGGCGGTGGCGGGGTTCTGACACGGAATATTATACATGTACAGTAGGTAGACTGACGCGATCTCTATTAACCCCGCGTCGCGGCTACTCTCGGCGTTCCCTTCGCTGGCTGATAGGCTTCAATTCTCTCGTCCGCCGGCTACCGGTCGCTACTGCCTGGAGACCCGACGTCATTACAACCACGTGTAATCCATTCGATCCTCGTTACGACGTCCTGCATTGCGTTAACACCCGCGTGCACCGTTCAGGATGCGTTCCACCACATCTTCCACCGACGAATTGAACCAGTCGGGCCCCGTCTGCTCGATTGGGTCTGTTTTTCGAGCGCTGCAGCTAATACACTTCACGGAACCTTCTGCGAAGGTGTTGGACCTCTTATTTCGATCCCAGAGCCATTAAGAAGATCCAATCACGGAAACTTCAACGGTGGTCACAAGAATTCCAAGAGGAAAAATTCGTCATCTTGCAGGCTGTTGTAACTACGTGAAAAAATAGAACTCCGGAAATCAGGGAGAGACACAATCGAGTCCCGAAACGGTCTCGTGGGATACGAGTCTTCCATGAATGCGCGGCCCATGATTTAATGGAAGCGTCTCGGCGCGATACAGACAGCGGGTTAGACACCGCGAGTCCTGCAACGACGAGAAAAAGGATTCCAGAAGAGGTGCGCACTGGTCCTTCGTGTGTGCAGGCGTACAGGTGTGCACCACGCACACGCCTGCAGCCTGACCGGAGCCGGCTCTCGCTGACAAGCCGCTCCCGCGGGCAAAGTTCAATGCTAGGAGCTCCTTCTTGTTTTATGTACCGGATTACGCCTCGGCTGCCTCGGAAGTAGCATCTCCCCGGAGGCTCGCGGCTCTCGCCGTGCCGTCGATGAAAAACCCACGTAAAAACCCGGCAGAGGGATCTGCCTGGATCGAGCTCTTCTTTAACGCCGCCCGAATCGGCCCGAACTTTCGCGAACCGCCTTCTTCGATTCGCAGTGGCCAATATTCTGCCTGAAATCATATCTAAAATCTTCCCTGGCTCGTTTCACGATTAATTCTACTAGAGAAAATCAATAAGAGTAATTCTAATCGTTTCACGATTAATTGTAATAGAGAAAATCAATAAGAATCATTCTAACACTCAGTCCGATTGAAAAGATTTTTTGTAGACGGTATTAGATATCTCTACTGGTAGATTAGAATCGATTAGATTACAGTCTCGCGTGTCGCCACTTAATCATCGTAATTATTGTCACGACGATACAGAATGCAAAGCCTTTCGGAAGGTTCAATTTATCGCTGCAGGTCTTGAAGCAAAATGCCGGAGATTTAATGTTAATGCGGCACATCCCTTGCACCTGTGATTTAAAGGATCCATCCTCGTTCGTAGATTATACACCGGAATGATACATGGTTTGCCAGGCAACTTCCTTTTTTATCCTCATCGTTTACGTAATATCGCGCTGTTACCGATTGCCAAAGGGTAGATCTGAATATCCTCTCGCAGAATTCCTGCCAGGAGGGTCCACAAATCTGCATAATCGTCCAGTAGTCATCGCTCGGATCTCTGTAATAACCGCAACGTGTTATTTCTAATTCGGTATCTACTGCACACTTCCAGGTGATTTCACAAAACACACAAAAACTCTTACTGATCAATTATTATGTCCCGGAACGTGAACCGAGAACAAGTGCGGCTTTTCAAACACTTCAATGAATCGCATTATTGCAACAATCATACACAATTCATAACAATATTGATTTTTACATTTAATCCTTGCAAAATTTGCAAGATAGTACTTGTATCATTTTGTTTGTTGTTTTTTTCTTTGTCTTTGTGCGCATATCCCTTCCTTCTTTCTTATTGTATAAGTAGTCTTGTATCTTTCTCTTTTTTCTTCTTTCCTTTGTAAATACTTATGTAAAAAGGGCCTCTGCCCGTCTATAATAAATAACAATTATAATTTGCATCGATACAGAAAATAAACTCTTCCTAGATTTCAGTGTTAAGCGAATCGATTAGTCGCGAGCCTGTACACCCGGAATCGGCAATCTCTCTCCCCGAGGAAGATCTATCAAGAAGTTTATGGGCAGGCGCCATGGATCGCTGACGATCCTTCCGTCCCGGGACTCGAGATCCTTCTCTGACATAAATTTGAATACAATTACAGTGCACGTTCGACACGCGATTTTGCGTGCGAAATAATCTTTATTAACACGTTCCCCTCTCTCATTTCAGATCTGATCTGATTTTCCTTTTTTTTATTGAATCTCGCCTACAATGATGCAATTGCGTATTCATAAATCGTTGTACATCTGTTAGATTACTTCATAAAGTATTTAATTTGAGCAGATTGCGGATCGCGCATTTCCATTTTCTCAGCTTTATTAAGATCATCTGTTTCGCCTGCTGAGAAATTGCTTCTGGTTTAAGTAGAATTAAAGTGTTATTAATATTGATTAACATGGACGTTGCATACGCGGCATAAATGCGCAAAGATCAACAGTTCGTTTGCGAGAAAAATGTTCTTGCTCGAGTAGTTTGAACCTTTTCATAGAAATTTCTCTATTTATCGAGACGTTGAGAAATGGTTTTGCATTACGGGATCGATAAACTGTTTTAGAAATTTTACGGACGAGCGTGAATGGAAAACAGAATGAAAATGTTTGAGGGAAAGACGAGAGGTATAAAGTTAATACGTGTAAAACTAAATTAAATTAATGAACAGGCACCCAACGATGCATCGGACATTAAAGTTCATGAAGGTGCATGGAAAATTAAAGTTCATTCGAGTGCATAACACTTCCTCTTAGCACCACGTTAACGTGATATTTATCGGGTGTTCATCTGGCGCATATAAATACCGTGCTATCTTGATATCCTGCTTAGCTCGGTTAAAGGAATAATACACCGGTATCGTAACACTATTGGCTAGCCGATACACGGGCTTACCTATGCAATTCTCTTTCTTTCTAGCTTCTCGCTTTGTCTTTCTCTGCTCGATAGTATCCGCCGCATGAATACCAATTAGAAGACAATTAACGTAAACCATATTTTCGTATTAGCGAAGGAGCAACGAGAAATATTATTCCGCCACCCGGGAGAGCGGATTTATATTTGCAAATTCACCAGACAAGTTAATGAACGATCTATAGAACGCTTTGAAAAATTTATATTTGATTGTTAGGCGAGTCTAGACTGTCGGTTAACGATACCCCCCGGTTTTGTGGGCGTTGTTCACATACTTTATCACCTTATTCTTTCGTTATATTCCTCGTGTTCAAAATTTATGAATTCTACCTTTTAATTTTTTTTCTACGTTCTGGACATATCGTCTAGATCCAATTAGACAAAAACATTCCACCCTGTGTGGATATTTAAAGCTTGCAGGATCCAGAGTTGAATGTACACAACACGTGTATAAAGAAATTCGCATAATCTGGATTCGGTGCGAGATCGATCGATCGATCGAACTGTATCCGCGACATTTATTTCATCCGGGGATAAAGTTCGGTATCGTAAATCGGCGCAGGTGAAACGAGCCGTCACCGTCTGGCAAGCTTTGCTCCTCGCAAATCGCTGTTTTAAATCGGTGTGAACCGAAACGCGCACGCTTGCTCGGCTAGTCTGCTCGCTCGTTCGCTCGACTAGCCTGCTCGCTCGTTCGCTGGTTTACTCGCGCCTCTCGCGAGGTCCCCGTATAAACAGGCGTTTGCGGTTGTCTTGGTGGCATGGGGCAGAAATCGTGTGAGATCGGGGAGAACGATAAATCGCTCTCTTACCAATAAAGTTCGTTACCTCGGAACACGCAGGCCCCGTGTAACGAAGGAGAAACGTCAAATTAAGTGAATTACGTGCATAATTACGATGCGTGCGTTTATCGCGCATCGACAAACATTCGTAATATGGGGTTGCGCCTGCAGTCGCGATACCACGGTGAGACCAGCACGAACTCTTCTCTCGGATGTGGATCCCTACTCTAGGCGAACCGTGGAACACCGTGGAACACACCGTGGAACACAACAAGAAGTCGGCACACACGTTGCGTGTGAAATCGTTCCAAAGCGACGGCCAAGATACACCGTTTCCATCGCGATTGTCATTTCGCTTTGGATACCGGTGTCATCTATCCAATGGTTTCTGCTCCGAACTTGTGCTCAACCTATTCGATCCATTGTCCTGTTTTAAATTAATCCTTTAAATACTTTAAATCCTGCTTAAAGTGATCCCTCGCGGAACGGTTCAGGAGCGGCATAGTTAAAGATCACGGAGAGCAGATGGCCGGAGAAGGATCGAATAGTGGATCGATCGATCTATCCACGTTACCGGGTCCCCTCTCTCTCTCTCTCTCTCTCTCTCTCTCTCTCTCTCTCTCTGCCGTGTGTAGTAGTCGCGGGTGCGAGGATCTCGATTCAGGATCCCAGATAGAATCTCCGTTGGCCTCGGCCAATTACACCCGCCAGGTCCGAGTCTGGTTGCTCGGGTTAACGTAGGCCCTCTCCTTGTTCCTGCATACGTTTCGCTTCCACCGTGACCCACCTCTCCTTCCTTTTCTCTCTTCCTTCATTCTTTCCTTTGGATACGTTCAATCGCACTCTTCTTCACCTTTTTCGATCTTCTTGTTTTTTAGTTTCCATCGTGTGCGACTTCTTCCTGTTTGTTTCTTGCTTTTATTTCTGCCGGAAAGACTCGGTGTCGCAGCTTTGGTTCTCCTGGATTCAACGCCACCGCAAAATTCTCGAGGTACGGCGGATTCTGTATGCAGTAGGCTCTATCAATCGAACCAGTGCAGCAGAGAAGTCGAGAAGTTGTTCGTAGTATTACGCGCGAAGGGAATCGATCAGAATGGGGTTCCAGCAACCGGGGGAAAGTCGTAACCATCTCAGATTCCGATGCCACCCACCAGGTAAACCGATACCATGCACCGGCCGTGTAGACAATAGTAATACCGGGGCGTGCAATGGGTCAATGAGGTGCTTGTTATGGGGAACACGAAATACTTTGCATACCCCATAGATATTCATCGCCCGGCCTGCGCGGCTGCGAACCAGACCTGGCCCGAGCTCTCTGGCTGCTTCGGTGCCTGTTCGCCCCGGTGAAACTCAGGAAACCCATCGGGTTTATAAATGGAAACCCAATCGATATGCGGATGGCCGCACGAACAACACGTCGCTATAAGCCGCATTATGAAATAACGAGAAAGAAACGTCGCCTTGGATACACTCGCCTTTCCCACAACCGGAGACCCGCGATCTCCGATGCACACCGAACCGCTCCTGTTTCCATTTTATTATTCTCCTTTGCGCTTGAATGATGGCTCCGAAACGGTTTGCAAACCCGATTGCAAACCCGAGATAGAGGCTATTACAACAGAGTTTTACCATTCGAATCGTTTTATTCGGTTACTATTGTTGAAAATCTTGACAGTTTCAACAATCTTTTGTAGGTGATCCACATAGGGATCGAAACGTCGAGTTCAATTAATTTGCAAACTTGCTGTTAGTTTATAAATGATCGAACCGTGCGCCGATATCACAAATTTTAGTAAATTGATTTTCATTGAATATAGTGAGTTTTAGTTTATACAAACTCACTTCATAACCCAATAACTATCAGTCATTTCAAATGATTTTTTTTTAACCGAGAAATTCTTTCGTTTCCCGAAAAATCACGATTTCGCAGAAAGCTTCGCGGTACCTACGTTCGACGATGGAGGGGGATTAGATTGCTCCGATGATGGCGAGGTAATTGCGAGGGAAGCGTCGCGATCGGACACGCGTGCAGCAACAAAGCGGCATTCCGGTTTGCGATCGTTGGTTCGACTCCTGCCGGTGTTTCTATCGGGGCTGGATCTCCGTGTGGCCACGCACGACAATACAGACCGGAATACTCTCGGCGTCTACCTGTCATTCGGCGCATTATACGCTTCCAGATGCATCAGCGCCGCCGCGAGGTCTGGCGAGCTGGGAAACTCGGGCCTCCGGGCCCGGCAGATCTAAAATCGCTATTGCAGTCAACGAGGTGCTTACCGTTTCGCAGCGGGAGTAAACGGTCTGCTTAAGGCACACGTACGACCCGCACGAGAACCGAACGAGCAACGTAACGCGGTGATAAGATCCTCCGCCCGGGGAAGAAAAACCTGCAACACCCGGCCAACGAGAAACAGGAAGACTATGCTATACTAAACTGTACTATACTAAAATGCAAAAAAACCTCGAGTCAAAACTCAAGTTTTGTTTTTTGTTTTTATTCTAGTAAATAATTACCTGGATTTCTTATTTGTAAAAATCGGTAGATGAAAGGGATCAGTCTATGGTGGAGTCCTACTTTTTACGTTTACTTCGTCGGTTATATACGCTCCATCCAAAGGCTGCTCAATTTCTCAACGATTGCTCGAAACAACACACTCGTTCACGCGCCACAGCGAACCCACTCGACTATGTCCAACCCGCTCTGCACCACACAACTAAACCTTCCACGAACCGACTACCACGCGATGTATCCCGCTTCGATTAATAAAATATATTGTAAGGCCCGAGATGCGCATCTTCGAAGTTGATAGTTTAAATCCGCAATTATTTTCGCGGTCCGATAAATAATTCATAACCGGCGTGCATAAAAGTCAGTCTGCTAGGTCCTAGCTGGTGTCTGGGAGCCGCGAAACAAACACAAACACACGGCTCGTAAATCCGGTTACGACGAGCCAGCAGGTGCCATTATCTGTTGCATTTTGCAATTACAGAAAGATTCCCTCGATCCGTTCGCGAAGAAGACTGTGCCCGAACGATTCCGGCCCGAGTTAATGAACAACGTTACAGTTACACTCATCAACGTTGAACAACACACGCAGCAGTCTCTTCATTTCTCTTTCTCTCCTTTCTGTCTCTCTCTCTCTCTCTCTCTTTTATCTCTCTTTTGCTCTGCATACGCCATAAATATTTACAGCGCGTTCATACGTAATAATTACACACTTACGCGTTCATACAAAATAATTACAGCGACGCTTCCGCGCGTTCGCTCGCTCGTACATAAGGCCCCTGGGGCCCTGGGCCCCAAAGAATTGCGCGTTTTCTATCCTCGAGGTAGAACAGAGAAGATAGGGAGTTGATTGTAAGGATCTGCACAGCTAAATATGCCCATAGGGCTCGCGTGCGCCACGAAAATTGCGCTTCCGGTTTCGTAGATGCCGATCATCATCGCCCCCCGCTCGATGCTCTTTCGACCTACCTACCTAGCGATCTATACCTTCTGCTGAATCAGCTGGTCCTGGTTGGTCAACCACACCTGTCAATACTTCTTTGATCCACTGGCAGACGTTTACGAGAGTGTGAAACGATTCGATGATGGAAAAGAGGGGGAAGATGGTGTCATCGTTTTATCCAATTCTATTTGGACTATGTTTAGTTTAAAATTTTGGAAAAATATAAAAGGCCCCGAACATTTGCACATAACCGCGCATACCAAACGTCTTATCATTTTCTCGCGTGCGTTCGCTGTTTTCTGCTCGAGCAGAACCGCATTTTCGACGCGCTCGATCGCAGGAATCCTCGGAATCAGCGGTCTCCGCGGTGGAACGAAAGAATATAGGCCGTTGTTAATCGCAATCGTCTCTTCCCCGTAAACTGTCTCGCCTAAAAGGCTCGGATTCGCTGGAATCGCGGACGTGGACGGGCGTAGCCGTCGCCTCGCGAAGGATTCATGGCACCGGTCGTCGCCGAGGCATTAAGATTTTTCCCGGAAGCGGGTATAATCGGGCTCGATTCCCGAGGCGAGAAGAAAAATGGTCGAGGAGATCTCTCTCTCTCTCTCTCTCTCTCTCTTGCTCGCGGACGGAGACGATTTCCCCTCGTCCATCACCGTCTCTTGTGTTCCTCGTTCCAGCCGACGACCGCTGTTCTCCTCCTTTTCTTCTCGCGTCCCCTTACAGGGGGACAGGGTTGCACCGCATACCTACAACGAGAACAATTTGTTGCCGGCCCCGTGTAAAAACCGACCAATTAAGAGAAACTACGGCCGGCAGAGAACGACGGACGCGACGCGACGCGACGCCGCGCGGCACCGCGACAAAACGCTTCTACATAGACACCCGTGTTTATATACGCGGCTGGTTTGTGACAGGTGTTCGAGGACCGATTTTTAACGGGGACGAAAGGCCTCTCGCAGAGAATTATACTGTCACGACGCGTTAACGTCGCCTATGTTGTTCTCCGCCTTTTGCCACGCTTAGTTACGAGCCGCTAATGAGCCGCGGACACGGGCTTCGTTAAATTTCACGATCGTAAAAATGACGACTTCATGCGCCGACGACTACGTTTTTGCCCACCCCGGCGGCGGCGGCGACCCCGAACCAGACTCACCCAAGAGTACACTTCTTCGATCAGCTGGAGAAGTGTAACCAGGTGATAAGTTTAAAACATAATTAATATCTCATCCGATACCTGAATCGATAGACGTCACACGATACGATTCGCTATACAATTCACCTGAGATACCCCCCACGATGCTCCGATAACACCAAGTATAAATGACCGATGAGAGAATGTAAAAAATGCTAATAAACAGTTGTCTTTAGTCACGAATACAACTCATTTTCGGTTCGTCTTATTAATTATAATTGTAGGAGAGTGATTCTGTAAATATGTGTTCAATTGTATTTATATATGTGGATTATAAATGAAACGAAAACGAATTAATGTCGAAGGTTATTAAAATACTATATACGAATACGAATACGAAATACGAACGCATTAAAGTTAAAGAGTTAGAGTTTACGATTGTATATTTATTTATTTTTTACATAAGATACAATCTCTTGGCGAGTTACTCTGTCTTTTATTTCATCCGCGGTTAAAGTACGAGTGTCAGTTTTGTTTTTTTCGTGCCGCGTGACAGAAGCTAGGCCAGCGCCGTTCAAGCCAAAAGATTTCGCTGGATCGAGATAGCGGATCTTGATCCGCCGATAACTCGAATAATTATATATATTTATATACTATCTATATAATTGCCGCGCGATACTCGCGTGCGCCTTGAAATTCGTGCTTCCGCTAGGCTATGCTAACGATCCAGCAACTAGATTATGTGTTTCGCATCGTTATTCCGCGGTTGCAGCATTGTCTGGCGCGCGCGATTATTAAGGAGTGCTATGTATATTTGCCGCTTCTTTTTTTGTCTGTGTGTACATACATCAGCGACGTGTATCAATCAGAACCGCGCGTCTAGACGATTTAAATATTTAATCATAGACCCGACGATGCTAATCACGCTCCTCTGGTTTCACGTTAATTGAAACTCCGACTTAACATTTATAATACGGAGTCGTGGGATTTAATATTAACCAGGTCGATAGAATCTCGATCGAGGAATGTGCTAAATGCGATACTGACATATTCAGGATCTAACTAGCAGTTACCTGTAAATTCATATTTTATGCATCAGTTGCGTGATGTACGGGGAAACATGCTCTGAAATCGCTGCGCTTTGCTGGCATCGAATTAAAAAGATGCGGGAGGGTGCATAGCATTGATTCAATTCGATACCGGACAGGTACGCGATGTGTATCCTTCTGTAAATAATGTAAGAGTAAAGATGTTTAAACTGTTAATATTTATTGAAGAAAGCACACGACCGTGAATAATAATATGTACATATATTGTATAACAACTCCGGACACTGAATAAACGTAAACTCTTTAACCGTAATGCGTTCGTATTTCGTATTTGATACGCGTATACACATACAAATACAATCGAACCCGTATTTACAGAATTCCGGTCCTACACTCGGCCGTCCTGAAAAAGCATATAGCCTTAGATGTCTTATACATACAAATACAATTAAACATATCGAAAAGATTTTCAAAATCTCGCTCCTCCACAAGTTATAGCGACAACTAAAAATCAGATAAGAAATCGTCCATAAAAGCAAAAATTCCGAAATTTGCGGTCAGTTTGAAGATCTGAGGTTGCAGCGTGCCGTTGAAGGGAAAAAAAACAAGTAGAAAGGTCGTGAATGGAGCCAGACGATCTCACGCAGGCCAGTTCGCGCACGAACGAGGGGCCCGTTGGGCCCGACGACGACGCATTGTGCACTCGGTGCGTTGTTCCCGGGTCAGCCGGGCCCGACGGTGTATGTGTGCGTCGCTGCGTTTTATTTGCCGTTGGCGGATGCATTTGCATGGTGCAATATCGTACGTTCTTAGGCGGCCAATTACGCGAGTCGATTCTGGGACCGATAGGAAGCGAGGCCGGGGCCCCACCGAACGAGAGAACGGTTACGGCCTTCTCCTCCCTGGTTGCCAGCCTTTTTCATGATACATTGCGAATGCGCACGCTAACCCGCGCGCGATCCGATGCTCCATATGTTTCTTCTCCACCCTGCCCACCCTTCCTCCCTCCCTCCCACCTTTTCCTTCGGCTGTGGATGGGACCGGGCCCATCCCTACGGAACGGTGTTTGTGGGACCGAGGCCCCGGCGAAAGGTTAACCCGAAGGGAAGAGGAAGAAGGATAAAGTCCCGACGCGCCATTAGCATAGAGGCAGGAAGCGGGATCTCCTCGAAGCAGCACGCGAGCGTTTCGCGAGCCGACGCGCTCACATTCTTGCCTTTTGTCTTCCACGATCTTGCCATCTTCTTCGTCGCCTTTTGTTCCTTCTGTTAAGTCAGCCCTCTGGTCTAGCAGGTTCGACTATTCCAATTCAATGACAGTCGCCGCACGATCTCGTAGACATTGTTACGTGAAAAATACGTTTAGGATTAATCCTAAACAAAATACTTGGACGATACTTGGTTCGTTTTCGCTTAGATGTAAACGATTAAAAGTATTATCGTTTATCTTCCCTCGGTGATTTTTCGTAAATACAGAAATTCATTCGATCAATATATACATATATATATCTCCGATCAGGCAAAAATGCCGAATCTCCCATCCCCAAAAACTCTGTAGGTTTCTCAGAGCAATCGGCGATTCGAAATACGCTCGTCCCGGGTCAATTAGCAGCAAACAATCGGTGAGCCGATCCTGACTCCGGCGTCAATTTGCGGTAGTCATTAATAAAAATCGGTGGTTCCCCGAACGGAGCGCAGTGGTCTATCGAAAAAACGTTCGCAAGAATCGGTTCCCGAACGCATGCTACTTACGCACTGGGACCGGAATCGCATTATTGCCTTGTACCCGACGCGGATCCCGTCCGTCCGTCCATCAGTCTCGGACCAAGAAGAAAGACGGCAAACACCGGGACAAAGAGAGCAAGAGGGAGATAACTATAAACCGGGGATTCAGGCGAAAAGCGGGAATCGGTTTCTGGCCAGGAGAGCGACAATTTCGCCCAGGGTCCGATGTTTCTGTCCCCGTGGTCTTTTGCGGATGGTGCGGGCCCGCATTATTCCGCGTGCTTTTTCCACGGCTGGGATTTACTAAAGCAAGATCGGATTCCACGAATGGATTGGACTGCATTCCGTTCGCACCTGGGTTTCTGGGCTCGTTGGTTCTTCTACACTGAATGCGGCTGTTGGCTGCTGCTGCTGATGCTGCTGCTGGCTGTTGCTTCTCTGCTTGCACAGAGCTCCCTCTTCGGCTTCCCTTTCTTTCGAGAGCTCTCGATCCCTCGATCCTTCGGATCCTCCTTCTTCACCGGCCGTCTACCCGTGGCTCTACTCGTTTCTAACTAGGTGCTGACGATTCACCCCGCAGCCCCGATCTATATCGAGATATATCGCGGCAGCTCTGTCCGCGACGCCGGGAATTACGATCGAGGTCGATCCTATAACTTCGAAACCGGGTAGAATCTATATCGATCGATCGAACCGTTACCCTCTCGGATACACACCGTCGCCGTTGCACTACACCGCCGCGCGCCGTCGAATACACGGATGTACAAGAAATTGATGTACATTTCAAGCAGGCCCCGTCGAAGATGGAGAACGACGACGACGACGACGATGACGACGACGACGACGACAACGACGATCGGATTGAACGAGTAAAATCGGAGATTGCGACGGAACCGGAGCCTCGACGATTTACGTCATTGCGGATCAACGGGATTGTCGCTGTACGAGATCGATCCGACGGACAGGAATAACTTAGGGCGTTTGCGGGAATGAGTATGGCGGCGGTGGACCATGGATTTGACGGATATCGGTCTACGGATACCGATGCGATCACCCTGCTGCTTTTCAGACACTCGGTTTCGAGCTGTGGATAGCTTTACCGTGATTGCTGTTCGATAGATGGATTGTTGTGGGAGTTGGGGCTTCCCGGATTTTTAATTGCTGTTTCTTCGTTATCCTCGGAGAATTTCGTAGTTAGTATTTTAGTATTACTATTTCTGATCAGAAATGGTAGGATTTTTCTTCTGATTCTTCTCCTTCGTCAAGACATTTTCCGCCAAGTGTCAACTTTCATAACAAAGAAATAGTAATATAATGGTGATTTTTCATGTACTTGGCGCATTAATAAGTGCTTTCCAACGTATCTACTAGCAAATAATGAATAATAAATCGAAAATGATCGAAAAGAAGAGAAACTCGGTTCGCTGTCAATCGAGCAGAGCTGAAGGATCGCGTTTCACGGAACGATGGGAATACATATATCGAGCGGTAGCCGATTAGAGATGAATGATTCAAGAGGATTATTATTGGTCGAGGAGGTAGACACACCGAGGGATCGATTTCGGAATGGCACTAGGCGACGGGGATCGGCCCGAAGATCAAAGTGGAGACGATGCAGGGAGGACATTACGTAGCGCGCATAAATATGTGAATGCAATTCAAGAAGACAACGAAGCACTCAAAGTTGTCCAGCGGCGGAGAGCGGCAGCTGCGTTCCCGCCAACTCGCCTCCAGTGGTTCACATGACATCTCTCGATGCTCTCCTTGCTTGGGAAACGCCCATTCTTGCGACCACTGGCTCTCCAACTTTCAACGATCCCTAATACTTCATCTTCAGTCGTCTTTCTATCGTTCGTTCAACTATCGAATTATACTCTAAATAAAAATAAATTTGTTAAAGAATACCACTTTTATAACAAACGGATTAAAAAGTATAAAATAATTGTTTCCTAGTCACATTACGATTTCTAACCTCGTACAGATAGTGCTGAACAATTTGTGATTGTGAATTTTGTCAATATCTATGAACATATTTGTAAGGTTTCAAACGAAAAACGTAGGGCGCAAGATGCATCGATTATATAGCTCATCAAGGAAGTTAGTCTAAAATCAATTGGAAAATATCTCACCGAATAGACAGACAAACAAACAAACAAGAAAGCGAGTTAATAAAAACATGGTAAAATTACTCCGCACCCCTAACTTCGCATATTCCTTTCTTTCCTCAGTAACCCTGCAAAGTTGAAAACCATCGTCTTGTATTCGTCTACTCGCAACTAGGATCTTTAAAGCAACTAATTCACAATCAGGATTTTTTTCCAACTATTCTTGAGGATCCTACGAGGGTGAAAGGCAGCAGTTCGGTCTAAGATGGCGGTGATTTAAATGGCGAATCGGTGCAACGTGAGTGTCACTGCCGAGGGACAGTTTCTTGCTTACTGGGTGCGCCCGTAAAAACAATCGTATCAACTCAACTCACTCATGGCTGGGCCGGTCCAGGCCGGTGCGTCCGAGAGCCCGAGAGTGCAGTTGCAACGAGCCACCGCGCGTCCTGGGACGCGGCTCGCTGTTCGCAGCAGCGAAGTGCATCGTGGGCCCCCGATGCAAGTCGGGATGGCTCACGGTCAACCCGTGGCACACCGCGTCCGTGGATTCGCCGCTATGCCTGGTATTTTCACGAGAACTCTTTGATTCAGCAGCGGCAGAAATGCCCGTATCGGGCCCCGACTCGCGTATGTTTTGCCGTCACCCGGTTCTTTCTGCGTCGACTACGTCAACGTCGTCGAATCCACGTTTTCCTCGCCCTACGATCGCCGTGGACTCTTAATATCCTTCTCGCGGGCCTTGCCCTCCTCTGAATCGCTTTCAAACCATACTCCAACGCCGATAACGACGGCCAATCGAATCACAAGCTGCTTTCGCGTTGTCAACTACCGGCGTACACATTTCTAGCGAAATAGACAATTTTTTAATTCTATTGTCGACTTTGATTTCATTACAACTTTCGAATAAAAAATCCTGGAGCAATCATTCTAATATTCATTTCGAAACGGAAAGCTTCTGCATAGTTTGACCCGTCTACCTTCTGAATTTCGCCTTCTGAAAACCACCCTCCGCCGGATACTCTTAGGCACATCTTGCGTAAGTCCCCAATTCTACCGAGCCAGTACAAAAACGGGCGTCTCGCGTTCATCGTCGGTTCATCCGTATCTAGGGATGAACTGGTCCACGCGAGCACAATCAAAAGGACCCTGGTCCCCGGTTGGTCCTGTTCTTTCTGAAACTGGACCCGATCGGGGCCCGCGGCCCGCGTATGAATACGTATCAGGTGCACGTTGTTGCGCGGCGTTGCGTGGCCGTACGTGACCACGCATGCGCCCCGTTTTTGTCGCGATGGAATGCCGTGACGGCGGTTCGTTTGAATCGGCGGGGGTATCCTCTGATCAGTTCGGACCCGGGGCCCGATTGTTGCTGGGCCCCCCGATCGGACCCGTCTGATTTCGTATGAGACGCAGCGCGACCGGTTGATCACCGTGGAATTTGTAGCTCAATTATACCGGCAGCCATTGCGAGCTTCGGCTCCAGAAAACGGGGACCGTTCGGGAAACCTAGGACCAAGCCTCGTCGCGGGGACTCGGGACGTTTCTTTTCCTCGCGAGGCTCGCAATTCGGTTGCAGGGACCTGGTACACTCGTTACCAGGAAACTTGGCCGTGCCTTCGACAATCTCTGCCCCTCCCTCTCTTTTTCCCCTTTTTCTTTCTCTGTCTCGTGTCGATTCCATTGGTCCTTTTTCGAGGATTCGGAGGAACAGTCGCTGGGACCGCTCTCTCTTTGCTCTGTGTTTTTGCTCTTCTGTGTACGTGAAGTTGCTCCCAAGCAATGGAAATGACATTTTCGCGAGCTGATTGGTAATGTGGATGTTTGTTATCGTGTAAAAAACGTTTGCAGCTTGGGATTAATTCTGTCAGTGAACGAGTTCGATTTATCAACTAGAAGAAATTTGTTTAACCAACAGAATCTGCTGTTGAATGATTAGTACGAACCGCAACGATCGAGGATTACCGTAGCGAGATTACCTTTGATCAGAGCCGGTGCACAAAGTGGCAGGAGTGTGTGGGGATCGAAGGAACCCAGAAGAGGGGGTGGCATTTGGATGGCCTCGTGCCTGGCGTGCCAGCCGACGTCTCGTCTCGTCGAAACGCATGCACGTCCGACGTCCAACGTCCTCTGTATATAATTTATGAAGTATCTGCATTCCCGGCAATGATAAATCAACTCGCCACCCGGCAGGAACCGCGAGCATTTAAGGCGCTCCCTGGCTAACCCGTGCGTCCGCGTGCAAATACTGGCGGCCGAGTTTCTTTCGAAAGTCGCTCGCTAGGCCTTTACATGCCACTAATAGACAGATCACGCGATTCGATCGGACCACTGCGCTCGATCTGCCAGCCAATCTTCACCTTTTCGATCGAAACGGGAGTTCAAAAATCTCAGTCGACAACAACTGTTAGGCTGTGCTCATACAGGACGCTGATAAATTTCGAGCGTGGGTTGAAGGGACCTTATTGTGCGTGCACGAAAAACAGGCCCATGTTATCATCGCGAAACAGCCACCGAGCCTATCTCGCAAAGGTGCGCGAAGGAATCGGAGTATTTAAAAAGAATCATCGGCTTCTCGATTTCTCTCGTTTCTACTCCATTAAATTTCTAAGTCCGAGATCCGATCGACGGAGGATCGAGCCGCCATAAATATTGGCAATTTGTCCAGTAGCGCGAGCATGCTTCCAACAGTCCTTACATAATGAAGCCGAGTCGCAGTCCAGCGAGCAGTTCGCGAGGGAATACGCTGCGAATTTTAAGCGTCCCGAGCTACCGTGGCTACGGAACAAACACAAATCAATCGACTCGGGAACAAGCTGCGATCCGTCGATCACCGAAATTGATCTATCATACAGCTAATCGTTTCGAGTCCCGTCGAGCATGCTGGTGTTCTGGACGGTGAAAGTGGACTGACTGATTAGAAGACTGTTTCCAGAGTAATTTCAAATAAAAAGAAATTTCATATGATTCATCTGCGAAAAAGAATTAGCAAAAGACAACAAGTCGTCCCAGTGCTTAACTGAATTACTCCATCTAATAGTCCATCCGAAAGGAAATTATAATGTCGGAGGAGTTGGCCGACGTGTTCCATCAACGTTTGCATTACGGCCATGAAATCGAGCGGAGTTCCATGAACCGATTTCCACGATAACGTCGCCAAGATTATTCTCGATAGAGGATCGTGGCGAATCAGAACGTGATACGGCACACGGACACCGATCCTGGGATGGGTTCCGAGCGAGACCCGTGTGCGACGACCATGCCTCGGCAGGATCGTAAAATTATGCAGCAGCTACCGTCGAGCGGAGGGGACACCTGACAACCCGTTTAACCTCGCGGTCGCCTCTCATTTATGACAAAAAGAGAACCTAACCCAGCAGTATGGCGCTCGCGGGTTATTAAAGATGGCGGCTGGACGCACGCTACCCAACGAGAGCTTGTGTGTGCGAGAGACGCGCGTTTCTTGCGCTTGCGGTTTCCGGGCAGCCTCCTCCGTACACCATATTTGAATGATGTCTTCAACAAGCTTCTTAATTGGTTGAGAATCGGAGCTTCTGCAGCTTCCGCTCTCGACATTCTCCAACGGTTTTTGCGACGCTCGTGAATCGCGCGCACCGGCAACTAACTCTGAAATAACCCGATTCCAAAAATTTTCCAAAAAACATCCGCACCTCTGATTTTGATCCTCCCTAGAACAATTAGCTCGCTCCAGTTTAACTCCCAGTTGATCCAATCTTTATCTTCCCTGGAACAGTGGCAGATCCACCACCCCTCCGAAACAACTTCCAAAGATTCGAAACAGTTTCCGAAGCGTCGAACCCAATTCAACCTATCCCGGTGGCCGAGAACTTTTAAGGCGATTAGAAAACGATTTTTTCGACAGGATCGCGGAAGCACAAAAACATCGAAAGGGGGGGGGGGGGGGGAGAGAGAATGAATCGCAAGAGAGTAGACCGCGGTTAGGTTAGGAGCCATACGTCATCCTTGACGCAAGGAGTCAGCTGCTCCGCAATCCCCGTCGTCCTTCTTGCGCGAAGAAATCGGTCCTTCTTGCCGGGCTCGGGCCGGACACATCTTTTAGCTTGTACCGGCGACACCATCGGCTTCGGCCGACGTTGAAATCGCGCGCTCTCATCGATATGTATGGATGGACACGCCACTGGAATTTTAGTTGGTGTCGCCTCCTCGCTCCGAGACACGCACGACAAACAAATAAGTAGACCGACCGAACCGGTGACGTGAAATAAGACCGACAGGAAACCACGATCGACGAATGGCTCTCGATCCTCCACTCCCGCGATTTTCATTTCGACCATCGTGGAAATTTGTTCCATCCTAGATGAACTACAAATCGTGTCCAACGATGATTAGATGACAGTGTCGTGTCAACTATTTAATTTGTCAACGATTTGATCGATTATCCTAGAAAATCGAAAAGAAACGATGTTCGTTTACCATTTACAATCAGTGACGATTTCTATCAACATTCCATGGAAGGACTTTGAAATCTCGTAGTTGCAGTCGTATTCTCGAAGTCACATTTGCGAAATACTTGGATCGAACTTCTTCGGATACCTCCTGAACGATTCGAATTCAGCCGAGATGCCGCTGGTCCCGACGCAACAATGCAGTTGCATTGGTAGCAACGTCGGCGGTAATAAAACGTGGACCACGTGAATGCTCTCCTTGGAAACTGGCTGATTTATGGACCCGTGGCACACACCACCTCGTGATCCTGAATATAATCCCGTGGCATACTGTAGCATTCATAAAGCCACGAATCCGCGGCGTTGTCAGCACGAAGTCTCGCGGAAACCAGAGACATAAGTTTCTTATGACATTTAAAACCGAGAGCAGAAAACGTTCACGGAGCCGGATCGTTACGCGTGTCGCTTTTCTAATAAACCTAGCCGCCGATAAAAGGTCGTGCTGTCGCGACTCCACCCTGTTTCTGATCGACAGCCATAATTTACCGGTGTTTGAATAATAATTTATTACCTGCTCGACGGACCGTGGCGATTATGCTCGGGGAAACCGAGTCTCGAAAGCGTTCAACAAAACCAACATCTGCTAAAAAGAATTGTAATCAAAGTTAAGGAACAAATTTTCCGTAGAATTGAAATATATGTACATAAAATCCTATTCGATCTGACGGAAAAATTGTCCAGAAATGAACACGACTCGTCACCCTGTCAAACGAGTTTTTAAAATTCATTATAGTAAACTATTTACATTATTTACATTATTCGCCTGTCAAAAGAGAAACGACATTCAAGTTATCTCCAACACTTTTCCCCTTACTTAATTCTATTAACAAAAACACTTTTCTCTACTATTGTATTCCTTCCGCACGTGGAAGGAATACTCTACCATATCGATCTTAAACGACACGATGTCATGTTTACATTAAAGAAATATATTTTCTTTATACATAATTTTGATCAATATAGTCTCGCGAAGGGTTAAATGGAAGAGAGCAGCAGCGAGTCGCCGATAACACGATCTTGACTTCATAATCGTCGATCAAACGATCCGTCATTGTCATTGGACACGGTGGTGGGGATGGTTCTCGATAAAAAGCTCAGCTGTAGCTGGCTGTGTAAACGACTCGCCGACGCGCGCGCGTGTATCACCGATCGGGGCAAAACAATTATAAATTATTTAATATGTCCCGTTGCCCGTAGACTCGTGGGCCTTCCTAATTGTAAGGCAAAGGGGGCCCATCTCGTCCGAGCTCCTTTTTTCCCCCATTCGATCCCCATCTCCACCAACGTTACCCCTCTTCCTCGTAGCATATCTTCGCCTCGCACTCGCTCCTATCCCGTCGTCCTTCTTTGTTTCACCGAAGTGTCCGTTTTTTCGGATCGGGCCCCGTCTTATTCCCGCAGAATTACGAAGCCTCGAACCAACGGGCCGTTGACCCTTCGAATAAATGCATCCGATCCGATGATGCGCTCGTAATTTAACTTCGAGCCGACCAGATAAGCATCGCGCGGACAGGGACAAATGCAAAGATATTTTAATCGGTGAAAAACGCCGTCTGTTCTCCGTCTCCCAGCGATGGAAAATCGATTACCTATCGAAAGAAACGCCACGGAAGTCACTGGAAAAAAAGTTGATCCTTGAGACATTGACGTTGCTGACAAGAGCGTAATTTCTTGATGAAGATTCATAGTATTGGCAAAAGTTGGAAGAGCTAGGGTGAAGAGAGTTACACTTGAATAAATTGTCTGGTGCAACCATACTTGACGATTCTCTTTCGCCGAGGTACCAGGGATATTGCGATTGTCTCGTTACCAGAGTCTAAGGCACGAATACAGTCAGTTTCGCGCCGGGGTGCCGAGAACCGACATCCACGAGCCGCTTGATCGTCGGAGAAAGCGACAGATTCTAAAACCGCGTGTAACAAACAGCAGGAAGCAGTCCGAAGCTGTACACTGTTTTAGTGGCAAAAGTCCCCGGAATCTTGGAACGTTTGAAATATAGTCGAAAACCGTCTCTGGTCTTCTTTCTTATTACCGACTTTCTACATTCCAGTCGGTTGTCCAATTCCGAGGATCATCTGATTCCAGAGCGTTCGCCGAACAACTGCATTTCGCAACTCGTCTTTTGTCTTACGCAATCCTGTTGTCATTGAATCGTCGGAAAATGAATCCTGGGCCTCGTTGGCCTTGCGGCTGGCACAGTTGTTCTCGTTAATTACTTAATTCGCTGGTCGAGGAGTACGAGCTCGTACCAGTTGAATTCCATGATACCGGTAGAAATTGGTTTTTCCAAAAATCTGCAATTTCCGCGGCAAGAAACCAACAGGAAAACACCGTAAAAGGTCTGCACGACATTTTCAAGCGCGTTCCAAAAATTTGCAGCAGCACCGTGTGCTCGAGGGTTAAATTCCGAAGTGCGGTAGAGTGTCGCGGCAAGAAGTCGGAGAGCAGTGGTGTTCGCCCGAGATCGAATCACGGTGGAATTTCGCGGAGTAGCGAACACGGATTTCCCAGGATGCGTTGCTCTGGCAATTAGGGGGAGAAGTCGCGATTCCCTTGGTTTGTGCCGAATTTTTCCTCGTATCGGGGGGAGGCGCGGAAAACGCCTCGCGGCTCGTCCGATGGAATGCGCCGCGCCACTGCAATCGGTGCAGCCGCGGTGAGGACCAGAACCGTGGGAAGCAAAAAGTAGCTTGAGAACCCGTACGAGCTACGATAGGTCGGTGTATATACGGGGCTATTCCGACTCTAAGGAGGTGTCGTTCTATCCCTACCACGAGTCCGCCTACGGACCGGCCAGTTTATCATCGATTTCGTATTTATCCCGGTATCCCGCCTTCTCTACGCTCGGCTCGTTTCGATGACATGTTATCCGGCACAGGCTAGCGATAACTTCGAACCGCTCGCGAGCAACGATTATCCTCGATCCATTTCTTCAGTGGAAAATCTCTTCTCGAACCCATAACTGATTGTTGTTGTTGTTATTATTATTATTATTATTATTATTATTATTATTATTATTATTATTATTATTATTATTATTATTATTATTTATAAACGGGCTGCAGCCCTATTTTACATATGAGAAAGATACAGACTGCTCGTATAAGTATAATAACAATGAAGGGACATGCACAGAAAGGAAAATTTTGATAGTGGTACAATCGATATGGTATTATCACGTAATTCTGCGTAGTTGCATTTGAAATTTTAGTATTATTATACTAATTATGAATTGTTGAAAAATCAATACGATTATTAATAGTGCATGATTGTTGCGCTAATGCGATTCATTGAATTAATTAGTCCATAAGTCGATTTTGCTTTAAGTCTTGTTCTCAATTCACGTTTCGGTGCGTAAAAATTCATTTGCTACCATGAATAAAAGTAGCCGGTGCGACAAAACTCCTTCACTTTTCTGGTTGATACGATAGCAAACACGATACAGCGGTATAAAGTACGAAGCTTATCAACGAATAAAATAATCCCAAGAAAAACGTCCTGTAAACTGGAGCCAAGTTCTCTATAGCCGTAAAAAGTTGTGAGATCAAAGAAAATACGGGCAACGTTCGTTAGCTTAGAAATACCTATTGCAATACTGAAAAAAGCGTTTGTAAACAATTAGTTTAAAAGAATCAGTTTGAATGATTTAGCCTTACATGTAATTCTTTAAAAATTAAATAGTGTTCTTTAAAACTAATTGTTTACAAACGCTTTTTTCAGTAATACAACAGGTATTTCTAAGCTAACAATAGATGTTAGTGATTTTTAAGATCCTGTGTCTCGGAACCTACTAATGTTGGAAAATTAATATTTTGTCAATATTGAGACATGATAGCATTTAACAAGTGTACGAAATTACATCTCTCCATCTGCCTCCAGTTTGAAGTTACAAGCCTCTAAAAAACGGCCAATTTGTTTCGTGTTAAAGGTGGTAGTGCGAGAACTCGTCTGGTCGTGTAGTGCACGTGTAGATAATAGAGAAAGTCGAATGTGTTTTACCGTTTGCAGAAATGGACGGACGTTCGCGAGTGGTTTGGACCCATCGTCAGCTAGACGACGAGTCGCGAGTGCACTCGACTAAGACGGCGAGATGCATCAAAGAGGGAGGGGAGGTAGTGGGAGAGGAAAAGAGAGCGAGGAGAGAGAGGTAGGGAGATGCAGCGAGATGTTTCTGGACCAATGGAGAGGCTGCACCACCGTAACCGTATGCAAACTGCATCACCGCCTCCACCTCGAGTGCTCATCGAGTATGCAAAGTCCTTGGTACGTGCTCCGCCCATCTAGACCGTCGTCGGTCGGTACAGATTTCTACGTGCGCTGCTGGGTACCTGGGTCTCTTTCTCGAATGGCGTGCCATTTTATTGCGAGCACGGATCTCCCGTCTTTCCGCATCGAATCCTCTTACGCTCCTGGTTTATACAATTTAATGAAACCGCTGGAATTCCGACATCCAGAGTCATTCTTCTCCTCGATATCGCAACGTTTTACTCTTCTGTTTCCTCTAGCTTCCTGCCATTTTTTTTACCGTGATTCGAGACACCCGAGGTTTTCGTATTTTCGCGTCGTTACTAGGAGAATTAGCGCGGCTAGTTTTTTATTTACGATCGATGTCTCTTGATGAATTCAATTTTTGAACAACCCTCTAATTAGATGTACAAACCATCCTCGACATTGCGAAGTGTACAATTACGAGGCAGCAGCTTCGATATTATTAAAAGATTTTTATTCGTTTGTAATCGTGGTTGGTTCTAGGATCGATCTTTTATTGTTACACCGAGCATATTTCACTCACAAATCCGAGAGAATCAGGATCCACATCGCGCAACACTCACAAATTAGCTACCTCGAGACAAAGAGTCGATTTTATTATTAATTACCACAAAGCTATACAAGATACTGAATAGAAATGAATTATCGTATACCCATAGCGTGAATAAATAATATCCATAATGAAATATGTATGATCCGAAATTGCTAGGCATACGAGCGGCCAACGTTATTAACGTATACAAGTGGAAACAGCAAGTCATATCCAGACACGGTGAGCAGCCGAGTCACGTTGGCCAATTACTTTTACGGAAGTTCTGATCCGTTTACTGAATCTGCATCTGTTGTCACGAACAAACCTGACTTAAGCCACTGTATCGTGTGGGTTTAACTAACTCTTAACACTATCAACTACCGTCAATCATTCCTTCGTTAATATAAAGCGACCTAATCGTGTGAGAACTAATCTAGAACATGGAACAGTAGAATGAACCACAGAAAGTATAATAACATTTAACTGATTTTCATTCAATCCGCACACTGTTGTTTGTTGCCCTCGTCCGTCCGCTATTAGAATATGCATCAATTATATGCTCTCCCAAATGCTCCAAGTACGAATTCATACAAACTAAATAATCCAATGTCATTCTTTAATCATGATTACTCCGCGATAATAACTACATTGAACCTAGATCCATTATCTGCAAAAAAAGAATAATATCCGACCAGAGCTTTACTTTTCATTTAATTAATAATCGTATTGATTGTTCTTCTCTCCTGGCTCAAATCAATTTTTATGTCCCGGAACGTGAACTGAGAACAAGAGTAGTTTTTCAAACTCTTAAAGCGAAATCGACTTATGGATTAATTAATCCAATGAATGGCATTATTGCAACGATCACGCATTATTTATAACAGTATTGATTTTTTCATTGAATCTCTGCAAAATTTTCAAATGCAACTACGCAGGATTATATGATAATACCTATGGATTGTAGCAGTATTATTTTGTTTTCTTTTTTCATTGTCTTTGTGCGCATGTCCCTTCCATCTTATTAGATAAGTAGATTTGTATCTTTCTCTTTCTTTTCTTTTCTTTGTAAATACTTGTGTAAAAAGAGCTTCTGCCAGTCTATAATAAATAATAATAATAATAATAAAATAAAATAAAATAAAATAAAATAAAATAAAATAAAATAAAATAAAATAAAATAAAATATGAAATTTTTCGAAATACCGAAGAACACTTATGTTTGAGCGTTGCACGGTTCATCCTACGCGGGCATAGCGAAGCGTCCACGACCGCGGTTCTTTGCATTTCCCCGCGGAGTTCAGTTTAAACAATTAGAAGGTCGTCGAAGTAACGAGATAAATCTCGATTTTCAGCTCTTAAGTGACAGCGATGACCATTAATCTGCTCGATCGCCGGAATCGCGACACCGATCTCACCGCTCTAACGAGCAGGCATAACGCCAACCTCTCTCTCTCTCTCTCTCTCTCTCTCTCTCTCTCTCTCTTGTTTCTCCGTTCGAATGCTCGTTCGATATCCACCAGGGAGAAGGATAAAGGAAAGTTTCGGCTCGCATCACCGTCTTCTCGATAGGTAAGTAAGGTCTTCGATGGGGCGGTTAGAATCTGCGAGAGACGTTCGGCGATAATCAATGGTCGCCAACGACTATAGTATGCACCGTCCAGAAACGTTTTCTACTCGACGGGTTCAGGCTGTAGGTGTGCGTGCGACGACGTTGGAACGCGGTTAGTGTGAACGTGGTATCGTTCGTGGAAAGGCTGAAAGGGGGGCTGAGACGGAGGAACTAGTCTGGAGGGTGGTTGATATCTGCGAGAGGACCGGTGACCGGCCACCCCGCAGCCCGTATAACTCCGATAACGGCCGACCGACCACCATAAACCCTCGGTCTTTCACTTCTGGAAATACCACCCTTGCGCACATATTTCTACTTGGTACTACAATCCTGCGAGACCCGGAATTCGAACTGTCACGCTGCACTGCTTTGCTTGGCAACAGGCGATTCTACCGAATAAGAATAATTACGTGCGTTGATCAACTATCCTCGAAAATCGAAGAAAATAAATGCATTATTTCTCGTGTCAAATAAGATTTTTCCCAGGCTATTCCATACCCGAAGACGTAGCCATAATATGTGGCCACATATTAAGCAAGTTTACCCCCTGTCCTTCTCCAAACTGTGATGGAACGGCTGGAAGTTCCAGATGCTAATAAAAAAAAATAATAAAAGAGTAGATTGCGCTCGTTAGTTAATATCGAGGAAGAGTAGGGAGCTCGTGGGTGGTTCGGGACCGTCGAAACGAGCTCGGAACGAGTCCGGGGGCTGTTTCATATCAGAAATACCGTGGCCGGGCCCGTTTAACGCGAGTTTACGCAGGACCGCGGCTTTTTTACGAGCGTCCTGCACGCGTCGATAGCACGGCCGCGTCGCGAAGGAAAAATTCTCGGCTCCTTTCCTCTTTACGAGCCCAGGCTCCTCGTATAACCGCGTGACAGACCCGCGAGCTGGCCAAACGACTCGCTCGGCTTCCGCCAGTAAGTAATTATTACCTCTCCGATATATGACGTCACTTCGGTCCCTGCGGAAACGCCCTAACAACGGAGCCTATTGTCCCTTGGATTTTCTTTCTGTCCCTTTTCCCGACCGTCTTATCTCTTACGGAAAGATCATCTAGTAAATCACATATTCGTCATTGTTATTATCAATTATTATTATTATATAATTATAGACAGGCAGAAGCCCTTTTTGCATAAGTATTTACAAAGAAAAGAAAAAAATAGAAAGATACAAGATTACTTACCTAATAAGAAAGAAGGGACATGCGCACAAAGACAAAGAAAAAAATAATCCTGCGTAGTTGCATTTGAAAATTTTGCAGATTCGATGAAAAAATCAATACTGTTATTCCGTTCCAATAAACTCTTTATCCTACACACAGAATCGTCAAGTTGTAAGTTTTAAAATGATTTTATAACGACTTCAAAAAGAATTTTCTAACATTTTTTTTTCGTACGAAATTACGGGAGTCGAAAGATTAGCAATCTGTATAAATTAGTAGATGCGATGTTCTGTTTTAGTGGACGTCTGTAGATCATTCAAATCGTCGGGAGGATGGATCTACAGCGACTGTTCTTGCAGCTCGCGAAAGATGCTCACGTATGTGGACACGTATTAAGGATCGAAGCGGCGGCGAGGATCAAAAGACGCCCCCACACGCGGCCGATCGTCGCAGAAATGCCACCGTCTCGTTTCAACCGTCGCCGCCGGCCGCTGCACGCGTGCACGCACGTCTCAACTCGCTGTGCACGTCCGCTCGTAGTCTTTTGCATCTACTTGAACCGTTGATTGCAGTTACAATGCTACTCCAACCGGAAAACACCGCAATTAAAACAATCTAAATGTTCCGAAACACTCGATCAAAGGGCCTGTGGAATTTAGATGGTCAAAACCGTTCTTAGAGTTTTGTGCATTTTCCGGTCTTTGATGAATTCGAAAATTCTGAAGAAACGTGACATACTTTAAACACTACACTTTCATTTGCTAAACGCATGAAACTCTAGAATCGAATTATTTGATTTGTAGAATAATTCTTGTACTCTTGGTGGCTGTTAAACTGGAAATGTCGGCTGGACGTGTAAAGGAGAGAAAAAGGTGGAAAAGAGAAAAAATTCGCGACAAGTCGGTAGCAGAATCCGAGCGAAGTCGCCAGGAATTTCGCGTCGCGCGGAAAGCAGGCGGGACAAGGGTGGAAACGCGGCAGATCTACGATCGAAATTCGAGGTAAAAGATGTTCAAAGATAAATGTACGTGCTCGCACGTGCCGGGCGTGCAAACGTGAAAATTGTCGTGGCGCGGATCAGGCGCAGGCGTGCGTGAGCCTACGTATGTGCAAGATGATCGTCGTATGCATCGGGGCCCCCCGGCTGAGTGACCTGCCGCTGCATAAGTGTAATTCGCAGCACGTGCATCTCCGTTGCATTCGTACCGAGCCCGGGAAACACACTAATCGTGGAAAAAAAGAAACAGCGACGAAGCCGACTGAAAAATTCTATAAAATCAATTTATTCCATCGAAATATCATCTATACGTATAAAAACAAAGTCCTGACTCACTCACTCATCAACGCCCAGGCTAAACCCTTGGCCCTAGAAAGCTGAAATTTTGCACAAAGGTTTGTTTCCTTTATGATCTATACAAGGGATAAGAAAGGATATTTCGAAATTCGACTCCTAAGGGGCTGAAAAGGGGTTGTAACGTTTGTATGAGGAATATTTTGTTCGGGGTCACATGTGCTTGAAACTTGGTCTTAATGCTCTTTAATATAATTAATCAAACACCTATTTCGACATTTTAAAAAACTCATCCTCTAAGGTGGTACGAACGAGTTGCAACGTATGTACGATGAATATATTGTTCGTGATCTGATTTACATCATACTTGGGTGAATGGGAGGTTAAAAGATTTTATGGTGAAGCAATATCAATTTTCGAGGACATTAAACAGTCTCATTTACGAGCGAAGCTGCGGGGAAAAGCTAGATAATATAACAGCAATGTTCAAAGAAAAAATTCTCCTAACGTTAGACCGTAGATATAATCGAGAGCAAAAACGAAGAGAGAAATTAAATCAGTTTCTCAGTGATGAAATCAAAGCGAAACAATGAAGAAGTCTTTGTGTTGTCGAGGGGGTGTTCCAGGCGGAAGATAGGAGCCGAAAGCGGGGAGAAAGGAAGCTGTTAATGGGCGAATCGCAAACGCGCCTCTAACCGATGAGAATTCGCGAACAACACGGGTCGAGACGAAGAAGCATTATGAAACGAGAGAGTAGTCTATAGAGAGGCGCGCAGAAATTCGCCCATTGTGACCGGGGCCAGGAATTATATGGCTTGCAAACCTGTTTCCCATGGTGGGCATACATAACCAGCCGAGATAACTTTATTACGAACACCGATGTCAGCCCGATAGCTCCTTCGATCCGATAAGATCGCGATATCTCATCCGGATGTTTATTTCAAAGGCGGAATTACGAGTCTGGAGCGACGCCAGCCGTCGTAAATTTCACGAAGCGAGAAAAATGCCGTGAATTCCCTCTCTCTCTCTCTCTCTCTTCCTCTCTCTCTCTCTCTCTCTCTCTCTCTCTCTCTTTCTCTCGTTTCGCGTCGTTCTTCTCCGTTTTCGTTTACCGTCCCGTTGACGGGGTCAACATTTTGATAATCGAAAGCGTTCTCCCCGCGATTCTGCTAGACGAGATTCGTGTTTTTCGCCGATTCGTCGAAAATTAAATCTGTCGTAGCTTTAAGAAAAATTAAACGAACCACTTAATTCGGACTGTTCGACACGTTCCGCGTGAAATTGTTAATCCGTGTGAATCCCTGCAGACATTTTATTCGGAACGATGATCAGCATGACGGAGTTTACGAGCTCGACGGCACGATTTTTATGATCGTTCGAATGGTCACGCGAATTAGGATAGTCGGAAACACTGTCCTCGATCATTCGAGGCCTCGAAAAAAGTCATTCGTTCGCGAGCAATGAATAAAGAAGGTCTCGAAGAGAGGAAGGGGAAAGACGTAGTAAAAAACGAACGGTATTTATTGGACATCTGGACAGACTCCGACGACTTCCCGGTAAACGCTTCGTTTCTAATCGTTGCTCTTTACGAGGCCGGTAGGAGTCGTTGCTAATAGGAGGAAAGGAATTTCGAGCGACTTCCGTATTTCGTAGGATAAAGGAAAAGTTAGTGAACCGTGGACCGAGGACAAGTGAACCATGCGAAGTTATGTTTCAGACGCAGCACCGTAAAACAGATATCGCGAGGCTGAACGACAAGAAGTGGATTTCGTTCATTTTTCATCGTCGCTTGATACCTACGGCCACAAGCTACAATTTGTCGTCCCGCGGAAACGAGAGACACGTATTTCTCGGTATCAGGGCAAATTACGGACGGCTCCGATCATACATAAACTTGATCAACCCTTGGGAAACACCATAAGCGAAAACCGTTCGATCGAATAACCATGCTTTCATTATTACAGAAACAACACTAGAGAGCTTTTTACAATTTTTCAATTTTAAAACTAAACTCGTCCCTGAGGTTAGGGGTTAATTATTATTTCCAGCAGCGCGTCGTGTAGAAGGCAACAGAAGAGAATATTCTAAAAATGAGGAGAAATCCTTTCCAGGGAAGATTGCGAAGGGGTGGAGCGATTGGGGTGGTGGAAGAGGGTTGAAGCGAGTATTTCTTATTCGAGGCAACGCGGAGGGTGACGTTGCGAGGGTGGAAAGAGGGCGAAAAAGGGGGTAACTCCCGAGGTGGGGTGTTGTACACCTCCGCGATCCATATTTTACAATATGGCCGGGGGGTGGCTGGCAGGTTAGGGGTGGCCTATAGGCGGCACGCTGATGTACGCAGGTCTGCCAACGATTGGTCGATAGTAACGCGACGATTCTCTTCGGCTTTCTCTCCCTTTTCCTCCTCTGTTGCTCCTCTTTCTCCCGCGAGCGTGATTTACACGCGTTTCGCGAGTGCGCCGGGCCCGTATGCAGATACAACCCCCACCGAGGGTTGAAACTCGATCGTTTCAACCCTCCGACGAAACGGCGTCTCCGACCCTTGTGGAGACTCGACCTATCCTATCGCTCTTCCTCCTCACCGATGGATCCTTAAGGGTGGATCTTTTTACAGCCGCTTTCGCGATGGAAAAAATGGCGGAGCTCCGACAATTCTTCGCGATCCTTCAATAGAAACGTAACCCGTTGCATTGTGCTCTGGATACTCGAATTATAACGATTCGTCCATTGGCAGATCTTTCACCTCTGCCATCCACGTCCAATTATCAAACCGCAAATAAATTCCTAGCCCACCCACTAATTCCCTTATATATTCCTCGTCTATTGTTCACCCCTCGTTGCCAACCTTCCGCGGCTTCATCCGCTGACTACGCGATAACGGTGTCCAGCCGACGGCGACCACTCTTTTTCCCGGCGCGGCAGCATCCTCATCCTTATTATTCCGCGGGACATCTCCGGGTGAAATCCGGTGAAAGGTATAGCGGCCGGTAGAAGGAGGACATTACATTCTTTGTACTTAGTTGGCCCCTGCCTTCGTTCTTTCCTACGTCCACCCGCCGCCGCCCTCCTTCACCACCCCCCTTCACCAGCCCTATTCTCGCGTTGAGTGAAAAGTTTTACTCGGGATATTACGCCTCACCCTCCCGTAACGTCGGAGGATTCCACTCTCTCCTCTCGCCCACCCCCGCAGCCACCCTATTCGTCCACCAACCACCCCTCTTCCTCTTCCAGGTTCTCTCCTCTCTTTCTCTAGCTGACGGGAACAACTTCCTCCCTCTACGAAGCGACTCTCGCTTGTTTTCCCTCCTTTCTTCCGCCTCCACGGGAACCGAGGCGACGCAAACATAATATCATTACTATTTCGAAGTCTCGTTTTCTTATGAGTTCGAGAGGACGTAATGCACCCAGTCGGGAGTCCTTTGTTTGCCGTTCTCATTGTTTCCCGAGAGGAGAGAGCTCGTGTCCGCAGGAGGGCAAACTTTAGACGACGTTAACCACCCCCGAGCGAAAGGGGACGCGAGTATGGGCCACCCGGGGTGTTTACGACCGCTTACGTCCGTGCTGAATTTCACGAAAATTTGCCTGGTTTCGAGAGAGTATTTCTTGTTATATCCAACATCGAGAAGAAATTTCGCTGAGGAGATATGCCACACTTCCCACCCCCTCCGCGTATCCCCACTCCGAACACGTCAGAATCTCCAGGGGGTCCGAGCGCAAAAAGGGTCCGCGAATAATTCAACCGTCGCAAAAACGACCGGTCTAATCTGCCGTGCATTTCTGCAACACCCTGTATAAAGAGTGTCTCACGCGGCTCGCAATACGCGCGTGCTCACGGGGTCTACATATAATGCTTGAGGGACGGTCAGGAACGGCCGCGGCCGGTCGCGGCCATCTACGGCGATTTTAACCATTATATTACGATGCCGGTAGCATAATGAAGGTGAGTTTTTCTCGTGGCTAGCCTAGTCGAGAAGGCCCGTTGTCGCCGTGGCGCATAGGCAGTTCCAATTCTCACGGTGTCCCTTATGGAGTCTCGCGCGCGGTGCACTCCCACCATCGCGGAATATCTCTACACCGGGTTTCCTTTTCGCCTTTTTCTCAAGCTTTATCCGTTTCCATGCAAGCGGGCACGCTTCGCGGGCGGCTATCCGTCGCAAAAACCGCGACCAACGGTTAAATAATTACCGTCGTTTGTAAGCCGGCCAGAAGCCGGGCGCACCAACCAACTTGGAAAACTTTCCACCCCCTACTCCTCGTGCGTGCTCGTCTTTTCTCTGCGATTATTTTCTATTAATCTCCCTCCCCCTCCCCCTCCGGTTGTCCTCCGGATGGATTAATGGGTGACGATGATCGGCGACTCCTTGGAAACTAAGGATTTTCATTAGCCGGCTGTCATCTGTGCTGGATAGATATCGCGTAGCGTTGATCACCAGCACATTTTTTTTTTAAATGAATATTGTTGATGATTGAAAATGTACAAATAAAAGAGAGAGAACACTATGGACGGGTTTAACTGGATCGGTATGATAAATTATTTATACAAGTAAATCGAAAAGACGTAAAGTAAGGAAAGCGAAATTATCAAGTGTTTGCCACATTGGTGTAGAATGATTGGCGCAACTTCGGCGACCGAGTATGCGACCCGAGAAGCTTGTTGCCACGGCAATAAAACGCCTAATACAGCGTTCGGACAAGTGTCGAGAAATCGTCGAAAAATGTGATTCGTTCGGATCGGTTCATGCCACTGGGAGAGTCTGTCTTTATTTGCCGATTAATTGTGTGTTTTGTAACCGCGTACGACGCCACTTTGTCCGGCTACATGAAACGATATTCAGCCGACGCGACGCCGACGCACACAAGTTTTTTTAGGTAAATATAGGTTATACTTTTAAGAGAAATTCACGAAATTCAAGAGAGACAGAATTATTATTAATATGTACAAAGTGATGGTCTCGCCTCGTCAAAACGAACACAAATATTTCTGGTGAATATCTTCATTCGAGAATGAAGTCAGAAAATATCCATTGAAGGGGTCTCGAGACGATTCAGGATCGGAGAAGATGAAAGTCGGGACAGGTATTTACGATACTCCTTTACGACGTCCATTATTAGCTTGAAAATGGGAGCCGCCGCGGGGAATGACCGGATAAATCGATGACAAACGAACGCCGCGCTATAGTTCGGCGAAAATCGCTCCGCGGAATGCAAACTGCGGAACACGTTGCGAAATCGAGAAAAGTTTACCGAGCTGCAGCAACGATCGCCTCTAAAACAATTGGGTGATTGTTGCTGCGTCACGCTTTAAACCAAAGAACGCGACAAACGATTTCCATGATCTGGAAAAAATCCTATTTAACCCTATGCAAGCTGCATTTTACACGAAATGAAACAATTTTTTTGAAACTGAATAATCGCTCACACCCGCAACATAAACGAACGAAAGCAAAGCCTTCTGCAACCTGGCACAGAAAGAAAAGATCCATGGTTCCCGGTGGCAGGTCGGTGCTTGACGTGTCTGGGGCCCCATAAAAGGGTAGATCACGGCTGCTGCACGCGTCTCACGTCCGCGGATCGAGCTGGTGCCGCGTGATCGATGACAAATGGGGTAGGGGGCGGGATCGATCACGCATGTAAACGAAATGCAAACGAAGAACCGCGGGCCTGTCGCAACGGGTAGAGTTGCAAAACTAGTGCGACACAGTGCGACAGTGGGCACGATTGATCCGCTAATGTGGGAGAGCTATGCCAGAACCGCGACACACGGGATAAAATCGCACAATCCCGCCTATCCGGATCATAAGCAGCTGGCTCGCCGTAGGAATGCCAGTCGACTCGACTAATAATCGAACAGCCGGCACATTTCTTTCTCGTTTAAATAAGGAACGGGTCCGAGGGCGTTTCCCGCGAGAAGCTTGTGTTTTTTTGCCAATGGTGAAATGGCCAGGGCAATTTATTAGCCGGGCACCGATTGTTTCAAGACGCGGGAACGCGATTTTTGCTGGTCGTGACGTAACCCCGGGGAAAATAACGCCGACAATGCTCCGCGCCGGTGTTTATTTATTTAACGGCGATCGCTAACGAGCATTTTCTCCTCGATCCTTCCTCGAACCGTGAGCGATTAATAATTTTATTAGTTGGAAAGCAGGTAATTAGTTTAATCGACACCGATTCGGAGAAACACTTTCTACCGTCTCTCGGTATTGCGTGCGGTACACGGTTGGCTCTGCTAGTTTTTAATCGCTTCTACGTTCACAAAGTTCCACTGTCACAAAGATTTCATGCATTTCTAACGAAAATAAGTACACTCGACTCCAAATAATTTGAGCCAATCAGAGGACCCATAGGTCACAGGGATGATGCGCAACGTGCATACGAAACGGTGCACGCATGCACGGGCACGTTCCCCGGTTAATGGCTGGCATAATAATCGAGTGAACCATTGCAGGCGTGAAATGCTAAATCGTAAGTAAATTACAGGAGCTGGCTTATCGAATAACACGCTGCGTAAATGCGTCGAGTAATCGCCAGGCAACTAGACCTCCTAAAACGAAACATAATATCAAACGATCTAGCTTCGTCTAGGCAACCAACCTGAAAAACGAATTTTTCGATATGGAAAACTCCAAGTGCTTACACTGTATTGGAATCGCGTATCAATTTTGCAGGAGAATTTTATGGAATCGCGTCCTTCACCGACTTTCCGCGTTTTAGGTAGAAGACCACGAGAGAATTCTAATAGTAACTCACCGAGTTCTGTAAGCGAGGGAACATTAACTTTTCATTAACTCGCCGAACAGAAGCGAGTTATCTCGCAATTAGATCGGCATTCCTGGTGTTCGCGGTCACCGATCACGGTGGATCCAGCTGTGTGCAGGTGGACCAGGTGACACGGGCCACCTACGTCGGCGATGACCACGTGTCACGCTTCCCGCAGGATGTGACGTCGCTGTGTCACGATGCACGATGGAATGCACGGTACGGTAACACGTCGCCGGCAGGCAACCGATGACTGTCATCGTCGATTATCAAAGCGGCCGGGACTATGGTCTGACTCGATGGCGGATAAAAATTCATTTTCCTCCAACGGATCGCAGTTTGCGCGAGGAAGCACCGTGCCCGCCATCTTCTGGAAAACATACGTACCGGACGAGTTCTCCTTCGTTCCTTGACGGCTAAAAATCAATGAGCCCGTCGAAGTAACGGACTGGGAAATGTATACGGTTCCACTTTTATGAACAACCCGGAAAATATGTATGATTAAATCTCGAACAGAATCTTCTTCGAAAGAGCCGGCCATCGCCGGGACGATCTACGATCGTATCCGCGCTTTTCTAATAACTATTCAAGAAATCTTTCTCGCGGAAACACGATCGTAAACCCTTTGGCTCAAACTGCTCGAATATCTCTCTGCGATACAACAATGTTGTATCGAACAACATAAGAATAATATCTGTACGGGTCACCGCGGACCCAGTATCCGCCACGACTGAAATCAGCCTTGAACTTCCGTCGAGCTCGTTAAAGAAACAGATCGTTTCTTCGTTCGTTTTTCTTGCGGATCTAGAGGATCAAGACTTCAAAGATGGAATCCGCTAAGATTGGAACAACGGATCCCACGATCCTCGGACGACACCGGCCGTGCAACTTCTTCGCGCAAGCCACCACCAGTCGAAAAAGAAATCGGCCTCGGACTGCATAAAGAATGCAATTAAGCGAATCGTGTATTGTAATTAACGGCCATTCTCTTCTTCCGACGGATTCCCTCCTCGTCAGGTGCGTGCAAACGTGCTCAGCTGAGCTGGACGTAATCCTTCGCCGTCTCTCTCTCACTCTCTTCTTCTCTCTTTTCTTGTCTCTTGCTTTTGCTTCTTCGTTTGTTCGATCCTCTTCGTTCTACTTTGGTCTTCCGGCGAGATACACCTTCCTCGATTAGTCTCTCGAATTAGCAGCTACCGCACGAACGTGACGAACAGATTAACAAATTGAACGGGACGCGATCAGAACCCTTTGAAATTGTCGCGCGATCCAGCGCGTGCATCCTTGATCGTGCTTGATTGCCACGGGAAGATCCTCGGATTCCTTCATTTGACTTGCTGATCGTTGTTTCGTTGATTACGCTGCTCGATTAATTTCACCGCTTTTCGATTCCATTTTGCTGCTACATTCTCAGCGAACAGTTCGGAACTGTTACTGGGCTTTTCCCAGTAAAACTTGACTATGCAATCCGAAAGTCGAAATTTCCCTTCGAGAAACCGCGCGCTCGATGCCCTAGATGAGGAATTAATGGAAAATATGGAAACACGATGGAAATCAACGTAATACCGGTGTTTATATAATCGAGTGACTCACCGCGCACGGTAGAAGCGTGAATGGCATTTGCAATTACGTTGATTCAAGCAAACAACGAACGCGCGCACGGGGACTCTTCCTCCGCATTTCTCGAATATTTATCGATGACTAGATTACTTTCACGTCCTGCTCGGTTTCTTGCCGTCTTCGCCTTGTTGTTTAACTATCTCAAGAAATCGCAATCGTTTGAAATAATCGAATTCCACTCCTCTCGTTTCCTAGCAAACACGATTGCAAACAATTCCACCGTTCGAGTCTTTCGCGTTTGATTCGATGCAGAAAATATTTAATCTACCGGAAGGCAAATCGATAAAAAAGAGTCAGCTATTCGTGAATAAACGATGAAACGTTTCACGGTGTGTTTCTTCCTGGAGAACGGAAGGGGATGCACGAGGAAAGAGGGAAAAATGGCGAAAGAGGGAAAGCAACGGCGGCGGCCGGGGAATTCAACGGTGTTTGCAGAGCAAAGAAGTCATTATATTTTCTCGAAGCGTCGCGAGAAGCTTAATCAAGGTGGCAGCCGAGCGGAATCAGCAAGGACCCCATTAGTTTTACGTTTCGTCCTTTTTTATTCTGTCTCCCTCGCGACCGGCCGCCATTTTCTCCCTGTAGCCGGCGGTCGTGTCCCCCCCCCCCCCCCCGACTCATTGTCCAACCTAATAACCGCAACTTTTAATTGAATTTGCGACCAGCACGAATCAACTTTCGGCTCGTTCAGCTCCTAACTGATTGGTGGATGGCCTCTGTCGATTACTCATCTGAAAGATCGAGCGACGCCAGATTTCATCGTACCCTTCCTTGATCGTTCGATCTCTTCATCGAATGCGCGTCAGTCACTCTTTTCACAAAACGAAGAAGCTTCGTAGACTGACAATTTTCATGTGAACTTTTTGAATTCTTGTAGCATCTTCGCAATGTTTTAGTTCCTTGTTTAACCATTCTTACCATTTTCGTGTAGGAGTTTTGCAGGTATGGCTGAGCAATACAGGCGAAAGTTGTTGGCGGAAAACAGTATGATTCAGCTAGATGAGCATCGGAGTCAGATATCTATCAAGCCAGATTTCAAAGATTAATTAACGCCGGATCTGGCCAGCTAGGCGTCTAACAACAGTCACGCGTCAACGCGATCTAGCTGCACTGTAAATGTTAATATACAGCGGGGAAAATATTTTAGCATCGCATTAACCACGTTATTGCGTACGCTAAATCACCGCTGCCCATTATAATTGAACAAACAACCGGTGGCCGCGCTCGCAATTAACGTCCGCAAAATATCACAAACGGTGGCAGATATCTTTTTCGCTCGCCGATCGAATATGGAACAATGAAATAACTCCGGTGAAATTGCCCGGGGATTTTTCTTATAATAACGAAGCGAAATGTTATTCAAATTGGTAATTAGACTGCTCGTATTATGCGGTCTTTGAGAGAACGGAATTTCTGCTGGGACTACAATATTCCCGAGGTTTCGGTCTACCGATCTTTATAGTACACAAACAATCGCGAACGTGTGGTTAAACCGCTCTCGATCACTCATCCGGCTTCTAAAAGAATAGCAAATCGAAGAAACAAACAATCGTCGGGAATAACAGAGGGCAGCGTATCATGCGATTCACGAAAATGACTGGTGCGGTGGCTTCGAAAACGGCGAAAACCAGGTGAAGCATCAATCATCCCGAAGTCGGAGCGAAATGGGAGTTGCGCGGACTTGTTATGATAATCGAAGGGTTAATTAAGACCTTACGGTATAAAGGTCGCCGAATAGCAGGCGGCCAAAGTGTCTGGTGAACGAGAACAGAAAAAGAGAGAGAGAGAGAGAGACAAAAGAGAAAGAGTTGGAGTGGAGAGAAGAGCCTTGCGCCGAATTGCTCGTGGCCCCGCAATCTCGTCCCGAGGCCGAGATTAAGGAAATAAATATCCAGGCCCGATAATTGTATTGGTAGTTTCAGTAACTAATGATCTAAAAGTCGTTAGCACCGCCGCCCGATCGTTGGAGGGATGCTGCTACGAGCCGTTATACTTCCGAAAAAAGGGAACGAGAAACGGCTGGCTGGGAAGACCATGCTGAAAATAAAACTACGACCAACCTAGACCGACGCACGACCAATCCGAGGTTTGCACGATGGTAATTCACGATCGAGCTTCTCGACTGCCTTCGAAGAATTGGACGAACGAAACCGCGATCTATCGTCGGCCAGTCGGCCCACTGATTATAGCGTGCTATTCTCTTCCGAACAACCCTTCAAATTCATCCCCGTGACACACATTAACCCTTTGAACTTTGTAATATTTCTGTAACAGAAAATTCTCACGCGGGAGGAATATTAATTTTTGACAATATCATTGTCTGGTTGCCGAGAGCAGATCTATGGATCGCAGCCAGCCGCCGAGCTTCTCAAGCCGCGATTCTCTCTCTGGAAGCGATACAAAGATCGCACGCACTGTGCGTGCGTATATCGACGCCTCCATTCGTTCTCCAGCGTATCAAAGAGGGTGCTGCCGACGCGGCAGAGAGCGCACATTGTCTTGCACACCGTCGATTCGCGGCGTTTTTCGAGAGAAATATCGGTAACGTCGCCGAGCAGGGTGTCAAGCCGCCGACTGCGCGGGTTGTCGGGTGCTAACCTCTTGATCCTCGATGGGGGAGAGACACAGTATTCGTACGAGCCACTTGAGACGCGTGTGTACGTAGCCCTGCCGGACGATAAATAACGGCGAACTGGTTCTGCATATATCTGCTTATACATATATATATAATCGGACGACAGGGCTTTATGCACGCCGTCTTGGGCCATTCTTATGCTAGATCCTTCGCACAGCATGGTGTCCGCCTTCCTTTAACCGTCCACCAACCACACTGACCTCGTACACTACGCATAGTTTCATCTGGAAAATTTCTAGTAAGCTCCAGTAGGATTTCATACGTCTCTCTCTATATATGTATATAATAAAATCGTTTATAGCTTCAATCTGGTATTTTATTATCTTTTACCTTTTAAATCGTTTAAAAAAAATTTTTTTCAGACTTGGCCTAAATCTTTAACCCATAACTAAAAAGTCACCGCTTTGCGATTGAAAATTTAATTACGTTAATAATCAAGCAGGATTTTTTATAATAAAAACGAGTAAGTGTGAAAAAATATGTGACACAGGATGAAAGTTGTGTATGATTTTCCACAAAGTCCCGCACAGTCTACCAATCAAGATTTGTCAGGCTCGATCATCGAGCAGCGCCAGATATTGATCGAGAGGAGCCATCGAATAGAGTACCGAGCAATTTGCAAAGCCAGCAGAGATGATTCTCGGGTGTTGGACAGGCAGTGAAACTATCCGATTCCATCGGCAATCAATTTCCCCATAAACCAATGAAAAATATCAGGAATCTTATCAGAAGCTGCTCCGACACGTTCCGGTCGAGATCATCCATCAGATCGTGCCGGCTCCGTATTTTATCGCGCTAGGATGTGCAATCCGTAAGTATCTAATGCACGTGTTGTGCACCGGGCCAGATGCAGGCGGACGCGCGCGATGCACCGTTCTCGCTTCGAACGGTGAATGGAGGCTGCCAGGGTGACGACAGGTGGGCCAGACCCTTGATAAATGAAGTGAGAACTCGCGGCTACTTATCCGCCGATGCATCAAATCTGTCCGGCTGGTATTAAAAGTGCATCCACGCTTTGTCTCGTGCCCCGCCGTTCGACGCTCGAAATAACGAAGCAACTGCTTCCCTTCCCTCCCAGCATAATGGTTACCATTGGTTACCACTTATTTGTTAAAATTTAAGTTACAAGATAGTGTAGTACAATCCGCCGCATCTTAAAAATCCACAGCCACCGACCAACCCACCGTCGAGAAAACGATAGCAACCAAGTCCTCGAAAGTAATAAATAAACGTTGTCGAAGCTGCACCGCAGCCGGGCCCCAGCTCTAAATCTCGAGCGCGGCTCACCCATAATTATCTCAAGGTGTCGGTAAACATTCCTCTCATTACGCGCGGACAAATAGTGGCAGGGAGATAGAGCCGGGAGAGGGCCTTAAGACCCATTTGACGGGCCTGCATCGGTCCCGATAATATATAGCTAATATTTTTCTCTCTGCGTCGGGGATTATCGGCGTATCAACGTCGGCACAGCGTAACGATCGTTGTGCGGGGCATAACGAGGCGTTTTGACAAGGCCCTCGCCTTCCGGGACAGTTGAGGCCCCGTTGCATACGGCCCGAAAACCGACCGGGTCTTCGAACAGGATCGAGAGGCCAACCAGAGACAGAGATCGCGGGAACCGGGGAAAAAAGGGGGGAAAAATTGGCTGGGACAGAAAGAGAAAGAGAAAGAGAAAGAGAAAGAGAGAAAGAGAGAGAGAGAGAGAGAGAGAGAGAGGGAGAGACACGACGTACGGCTGCGTAAATTATCTCCGCGGTGTGTATTTATCCGGAGATTTACAAGCGGGCAGCGCGCGTTTGATTTACACGCCCGTGCGCCCGTAGCCACGCTGAAACGGCTAAAAGGGTTCTGCGGGTGAAATATGCAACAGGATGCGCCGGCGCATCCTCCGGACTGCATCCACCGGAATCGTCCTGTGAAAACAGGGCCCTCTAGATCTCGAGTGCACCTGCGCCCCTGCCCCCGATACGCCGATTCCTCGACCAATTACCGACCGCCCGGTCCGGGTAGCTAATAATGGAAGGTTTCGATGACGCGTTAAGGAAGGATGATAAAGTTTCTCGATGCAGGAAGTTGCGCAGGATCCTTGCCGCGCCGAATGCACCACGTGGGTAGAATCAAAATCTCTTTGAGCCTGCGAACCTTTCGAGTTATTTCCTAAACTGATCGTAATCAGAATCGGAAAGTTACGAAACGTTGAACTCGACTTACTTTATCGGGGCCCAATCGATCAGCCCGTATCGATTACGGCCAGCGATCCAGGGTCCCCGGGATCCTCCATCATCTCCGGGAGCCAGGTTCCGCCGTAGCCGGTCGTCGGTTGGCGAGTCCTCGAATCGCGAGTAACACATCAAACGCGGTGTGACGTGCGCGCGTATGTACGCGTGTACCGGAGGAAATATATTAAGGCTCGCGCTTGCGAGAGCTGGTTAGGGTTAAGAGCTGGGTATAAAGATGTTGTTTGAGGCGTCGGACACCTGTGCCCGACTTGCCGGCTCTGCATATGGACTGCGGAGAGCTGCACAGTCCCCTCCCTTATCCCTTCGTTCGCGTTGGTGCTCCCTTTATCGCCTGTTCCACCTTCCTCTCACCGTTCGTCGTCCGTTCCCCTTCGTCCAGCTCGTGAAACATCATAACGTACGCTGGGCCGGACGACCACGCGCGTACCTGTACCCGCGCACGACGAACAGACGGACCGGGTACGTAACGTATGTACCCTGCATTAAGATGCAGACGATGATAAGGAGGACTTTACGATCTCACGCTCGGACGATTCATAGCCCGGCGATGTATGAACGGTCGCTGTTTACCGGGGTTCCCGCGATCCTACGGACTTCACCCTGCTCTCGGCACTGGTCTAGGCTTGTGACCTCTCGAGGGCGCTGAGATCGATGGGCGATCGATGATCTGAAACGGCAGGAGCTTCTCTAACATTTTAAGCTTCGACACGCTCGTAAATATCAACGTTCGAACATTTGAGAATTTGCTCAGTCGAAAATTTCCCGTTTCACAATCCCTTAATTTCGAACCTTTCCAACCACCTCTGGACCTCCAAACCAATCGTTCAAAGAACATTGGAGGATTCGCGAAGCCAATGGGCCTAAGGGAAAAGCGCAGGCTGCTTAGTATGCCGGTATTCTAGGCATACCAGCTGAATCTAGCCTCCTCTCGTATTCCCGGCAGCCAGGGCCGTTGGCTTCCCGGAGATGAGGGACTAAAAACCCGCGGACGGTCCCCGCAAAGGGACATTTAAATGATGTCGCCGCGGCGTCCACGCACAGGGAATGAGGTCGAGGGAATGGGAGGGGGGTCCTTGGTAGGAATAACTCAGCAGCTAGCTGGTCTCTCGCCCCTTCCCTCTCTCTCTCTCTCTCTGTCTCTCTCCAAGGGGTCTCAGGCCCCTGGTAGGTTAGAGGCGAGCTGGATGGACGGACGAGGAGACGTTGGTCAGTCAACGGTCCCGCAGTGACATCGCGGGCTCTAGATTTCTGCTCTCTCGAGTCGACCTCGTCTCTCCCTCTCTCTCTCTCTCTTTCTCTCTCTCTCTCTGGCGCAAACTGGTGAGGAGCCACGGGGTCCAGAGGAAAAGGGGGGACTGGATGCTAATCAGATGCCGACCGCGGCGGCGACATCAAAAGGAGCCTAGCGTCAGACCTTGTCACCAGCTACGAGCAGCCGGCCTCGCCTTTATTTGAATGCGCTATCGTCGGGATACGCGACGATGACGAGGCCCAGCTTTTTTCGGGGCCCGCTATCCTTCTTTCGTGTGGAACGCGGGCCCGATGATACCGATTCGTCGCGACGGCCCGGGGAAAGCGGACTGTCGATCGACGGAGACACGCTGTCCTAGAATTGGAGCACCCGGAATGCTGGGCCCGATTTGCTAAAAATATAGGCCTCGCGTCGAGTGGGGTCCAGGGATACGCGAGTATTCCAAAATTATTCAACCTATCCTATACTATAACAGCGTATAAGGCGCATTTTTCTAAATGTCCAGAAATTTATAGGTTTAAACTGTGCCGTCCGGCTTTTCCATCTTCGCCGCAAGATGGACAGCAAGTGACAGCTTTTCCCGATAGTACCTGATCCGTCACCGATCAGTATACAGTACTCAACCGCCTTCCGACATCCCAAAGTCTAAGGCAGGGCCCGCTAGATAGCCTTACCGATGAGTCCTCTAGCAGGTCTAGGACGAGAAATTCTCCTTTCCTATTCTTCCTCCCTCTCGCATTTTTAACACGAGCTCTTTTCTCATTTTTCATCCTTATTCCAAGCTTCTACAAAATAATGTCCAACGATAAAAACGAAAGCAATTCCCTGTCAGACTTCAGACTCGGCATGGAGAATTTCAAAGAAAATCTACATGGTAAATCTGGATAGATAGCGACCGCACGGTCGAAAAAAACTGAAAGCGAAGAAGCTACCACGAAACATGCATGCGTTCAGGGTACCGTCGCCTATTTGTCGCGCAGCATTCTAGCTTCTTTCCAGCTTGCACGGGAAAGGAGTGCCTTGGCGGCGCGGATCGAAAAAGACAGCCTCACCTCGCCTCGCCTTGCCTCGGGGCTGCCTCGCGTCGTCCATTGGACGGACTCGCGGATGGATGCCGCGTGTTCGCGATCGCTCTGGCATCGGGTTCCAAGTAGGGTGTAATTGCCGCGGCTGACGGAACGGAGCGGTTGTCCCAACATTGCAGCATGCGCTTGTCAACGTTCATAAGTTATGAAACGGCGGATAAGGGCCTGCAGAGCCCCTCCGCGGGAGAGAACGCACGAAAAGGGTTACGGCCGACTCTTGGCCGTCGATGGGGGGGCAGAGAGAGAGAGAGAGAGAGAGTCCGAGGAAGGGGGACGGTAAGGGGGGCCGAGAAGAAGCGACGGTCCGGAGGACAAGGGAGAGACAAACCGACGCGACCGGCAAGAAGAGTGGGGAGGACATAATTGCTGGTGGATTAATGAGACGGCATAATTGCACGATAATCGACGATCGTTTTATTAGGCGAACCGGACTGGAGCCCCGGGACTGGAACTTGGACGCGGACCTGACAGAGGACACCGCTCCAAGACATGGTCGCATATTATTATAAGAACCCCTCTCCACCCGCGTCCCCGGCCGAGAGTCTTCGTTCTGAGGAGAGTAGGTATGCCCGGCTGGCCAGAAATGACAATTACCGAAGATCCTGCTAAACGCCCTTTGCCTGCCCCGCGCTATCCCCTGCCTCGTCGACCAGCCGAGATCATGGTTGGAATGCGATGTCATTCCTTCGTGCAACGAGTGTCGTTGTACCTACGTTAAATCTGGTGGTCCCGGCGTGCCTAACCGCCCCGGACCCTACGAGAAAGTGTCTCTGACGAAATCGAGAGCGATCCGCCTTCTTTAGGTAACTGACTATGGGATTGTCTGGCTCTCTTTGTCCGCAATGATTGATGATGGCTTGGGCTTCGAGAACGGCGGACTAGTTTAATTGTTGGTTCTTGGATATCTGTGCTCGTGTCGGTCTCATTTTGTCAGAGTTGCGTTGTGTGATTAATAGAATTACTTGTTGAAAAAGTAAACTGGAAAATATGTATATCAGTTCAATCGTTGGTTCTTAATATAATGTCACTTTATACAAATTGAAATTTCGCCGAGCAGTTCCAATCGAAGCTGGAGAGCCTGAAAATGTTTCTCCCAAGCCGCATCATCGAAGCTCGCTCGCCACCCTCGTTTCCATACACCTATCGCGTGTGTCCTTGCTCTAGCTTCTTCGGATCCTCCTCACAGGCCAACGATCGATCGTGGCTCGTCTCGGGCCGACATCAGCTCAAGGGGATCGTTTCGTCGTAAGAGTGGCGCGGCGTGTTCGCAGAGGAGCCGCGGTTCTTCTTGCCTTCTCCGGTCCTCTTCGGTTCGATGTAGGTAATCATGCGCCGCATTCCCCGGGTGCCGGAGAAGATTTTCGGTTTCATTGTACGCGAGGGTGGGTTAGAGAGTCGGGACGATCGACGGCGCGGTAGAAAAAGAGAAGGCCTCTCTGGATACCTCTCGCGGAATAGACAGAGAAAAGATTCGAGAACCAGAGAAAAGAAAGAACAGGAGAAGGAGGAAGAAGAAGAGAAGAAGAACGAGACTGTGAAGAACGAGAAAGGGAGAGAGAGAGAGAGAGAGAGAGAGAGAGAGAGAGAGAGAGAGAGAGAGGATGGTAGCAGAAGTCGGAGCAAAAGAAAGGGCATCTGTCGTAGAAAAAGGCGGATAGAAGGAGGCACGGATGAGGAAGAAGAAGAGGAGGAAGAAAACGAGATGGTAGCCAGTGAGTCCAAGCAGATCCATCGTTCGGCGAGGAAGCAAACGACGCAAAAACTGGCGTGCATTGTCCCCGACCGAGAGGCAAGCAACGCGAGCAACCACCTCTACTCTCTTTCTCTTAAGGAAAAGGAGAGGGAGAGAGTGAGAGAGAGATTGACCAGAGGAAGCTATGTTCCACTGGATCCATGCATACCAACCTCAGCGATCCTGCCGAGAAAGAAGAGTAGCTCCTCTGTTCCCGATGGTACGGGAATGGTAAGAAGGATCGAGTGGAAGAAGGACAGAGGATCGAGGGGACAGAGGAGGCAGAAGAAGAGGACGAGCACGACGCGCGGTCGATTTGATTTTTAAATGCAAACAAATCTACATCGTGGCAAAAGCGCCGCCGACCAAGACGCGAGCGATGAGAGAGAGAGAGAGAGCGAAAGAGAGAGAGAGAGGGAGAGAAAAATTCTCTTTTACTCTTTCTCGATGGAAACCGACGTTATTCCGGAGGCTCTCGAGAGGGTCGATACCATGCGAGACCTCGTCACAGGATGACGAGCCGGCTCGACGACGGCCTGCCGGATATTTTTTTCAATCATGCAAGCCCGCCACGAAGGCACCCGCTGATCTTTATTCCGCTCGGTAGAAGGGAGCTTGTCCGATCCGCGAGAGATCGGGCCCCGACTCGGGTCCTGCCGTGGGAGGAGCGGGCCCCGGCAAACTGGACACCGATTCGTAAGTGGACTGACGATTTGTCCGGCCGGCCGACATTCTCGCTGCCGAGGCACTGCCAGCGATCTCGGTATCTGATCCTGAAGCGTTGGATGCTTGCGATTCGAGAGATTAGTGGACAAATCTCTTCGCAGCATCGAAATCCTCTACCTTGAAATTTTCTACACTCGCTGAACCGTATTCGATCTCTTCTCTTTCCTAGCCGTAATATAGTGCAACGGTATCCTTGAAAACAAACTAATGGTAAAGGTTAACAAATAGTGTTGCGAGAGAGAGGTGCCGTTCTGACTCTTTGAGCACAGCTGATTGTCGAAAAGTCAGTTGCTGTCAAAACGTTACCTTACACACTCCCGCTTTGCTTGGTCGGTTAAATAGACCATTGCGCTTCTCTGGCCGTCTATCTTTCCTTTGACAACGCAGTTTCCGAAATCTGCTGCTTCGCTTCAGCTGAACCTCGCTAAAAGGCCTTCTAAGGCCTTCTAGTTACAGTAGAATCTAAGTTCTCTATTATCTTTGACATATCTTGACTTTTTCAATACAGTGAACAATTGATTAGTGACGTTTGAAATTTAACTGAAAGTGCTAGTGCCGTTATTTAAACTAAATCCTTCGACGACCTTTAAATCCTTTACAAATAGATAGCACGTGAAAACAACATCTTCATCGGAACAATATCTACCGTAAGATTTTTTGCCATCTTTTGAAGAAACAGCGCCGAAGAGGACAACGGAGGCTCTGGCAACAAACGGTTTTTCCTAGGGATCAGCGATCCTAAATGGCGGACAGGATGTCGGCGATACGTGGACGTTAACGGTCCACGATCACGAGACAGGAAAGCTGTCGCGTGCTTGATCACCGCCGCGCCCAGCCGATGTGAATGAAGCGGAGCGAAGCCGAGCGAGCGAGCAAGCTAGCGCGGTCTCGTTTTGCGTCTGGCTTCCAGTCGGATCGTGTAGCCTTCCGTCTCCGTTGACAGCCTTAATATATCTGTTCGCGATGCGCCTCATCTCGAGCGTTTAGGTATAATCCGACTTAATGCCGGCTTGATTCAATTCAATGAGCTGCGGCGTGGCAGAAGGCTCGAAGAAAAAGATAAAAAAGAAAGGGAAAAGAGAGTCGAGGGAAGAAATGCCGAGCATCGAGCACGCCGGCGCGGTGCAATGTTCATGGAAATGCCCTTAATTCCGTCGATTATGGAAAGAGACTTTTCGTTCCCGCGCCGCTCTCGCGATCTAGCAAAAACCTGGTGCACCGGAGTCGACATCCTCGGGAATCTATAATACCGACAGAAAAACAAGAATTTTAGTGGATACTCCTTGGATGTTCTTCCGAGGACGGGAAAATCGTTTACGTGGATAAAATGATTATTATTTTACATTAGAATATGGACGAAAAAGATCGGAAATGTTGGAAGTTGTTTTTTAAACTAAAGGTATGGAAAGTGTGAGAAATATGTTTGATTAGTTAATTATTAATCCGTCGGATAGGTGTGTACTGGGTGCACGATGCATCTCGGTCTCTCGGAAAAATAAACGATCGAATTATACCGAACGGACGACCAGCCGGTTATGCCTCTAATTAGCGCGACCCTCGATCCTAATCGTTAACATCGGTCTAAAGTTAACGCGCATTTAATTCATAATAAAGGGAAGGGAAAGAGAGAGAGAGGGATGAGGTAAAGCCCGCCAGCGCAGACAGGCGAATTACGAATTCATCGCAATTAAGAACGCCGGGAAAGGGGGCCGGTATTATTAATTCGCGTTAATTAGAACAATCCCCGGAACGGTTCGAGCTCTATGCCAGCCGTTACTGGCCGTCTCGCTGAAAGTGAAAACCGCCGCTCGTTAAAAAACGCTACAAAGTTCGCAAAACACCTCGGGGATCGGCGCATAATTAAATAACGTCGCATGCTAATACGACGAGGTTCAATGGTCTTTGTGTGTGCCAGCCCTCGGTACAGTCCCTAGAAAAAACTGTAGCGCCTTCGACACACTTTGGTTTAACCATTTTTTGGCTAAACAAAAAATATATATGTAAAGAAAGTATACTTTTTTAGGTTCGAACATGCCGCGCTAGAGGCGAATATTATTACGAATATTACCGATAGAGTAACCGATAGATAGAGCGACGATTAGCAAGAGAATTGAAGAGTAAGAGAGATAACGATTACGCAATAGAGTAAACAACTTTAAATAAATAAACAAAATTAGTAGTGTAGACAGAGAGAAGACAGTGAGAATAGTGAACTTTAATTGTCGTTTCTTTGTTTACTGATAAGGTTGTAAATAGTGTAAATAATTGTTATCAAATAACGAATAAAGACAAAATTAGCCGAACACAAACGCGCGTGCAAAATCCTATCGCGAAAAGTTTAATCGATCTTGAGGAAAAAATTCAGTTAGCGTAGATGTTGCGTACTGAACCGATGCACCGAGAGACGGTCGGTACATGCGTATGCACAATAAATTTAGAGAAGGCGGTCGGCTTTTTCCCGGCAGCGAGCGCGATCTAATTGGATATGAAATTAAGTCAACGAAATCCCGAGCAAAAATCCCAGCGCCGCGCCGGAATTTGAAATTCATATCTTCCGGCTGCGCAGAGAGGGGCAGCGTGCGCTGCACTCCGCGCATCCGTCATCTTTTTCTGCAGGCCAGGAGAGCGCATAATTGCAAGGCTGCATAAACCCGCGTCCTTCTTGGTCGCCGACGAGCTCCTTCGATCGATGCCATTGCCATCGGGATACTCGCGTTGGATTCTTTATCATCTCGGACCTTGTTGATAGACAGTTTAGGACGTCTAGAGTGGATCTATAAACTGCAGACGTTGGCCGTGCTGTGTGCACTTTATTGCGATTACAGTTAGATTGTTCGATGCGACACTGAATCTATATGGAGCGAATTTTTTCGTTGTTAAGAGAAGAGATTTTTACTATTTCCTTTCATGGTACATTTGATAAAAATTATTCCTCGGACACCGAACAAGTGCTGTCGTTCGCTGTTAATTGGATTGCATCATTAACGGTATCAGTAAATTCACAGCGGTACCATTTTTCTCCTGTTAACGGAATAAGACAAAAAAATTGCATACATCCAGCGTATGGTTAATATCAAAGAGATTAAAGGGTATATTAACTTTGATAAGGAAAGTAATCGACAAACATTAAATCGGATCGCGATTAATGCTTATCTTTCAAGGTTTCAGGCCTACTCTATCGATGATAAGTTGCCGGGACATAAAAAGACGTTCAATAACAAGGATAATCCCATCTTGAAATCGCTAATGACGCGATCCGATGAGATGTAACATTTACGACTGCATAGAAAATTATCTTGATCATTAGGCTACAAATTAGCTCTCAAACTTCGTAACGGCATTGATTTATTATCGTGCATTGCTTAGCTTAAGAGATGTTATTTGTGAAACATGAAAGAGCGAGAATAATTCGCGCAATCTAATGATGGAACCACAATGAAAAAAAGTGCGGGGGTAGAAGGCAGGGTAGTATCGGAGCTCGGAGTTTCGGGCTTCGCGGGTCGCCGATTAACCAGAAGAGGCGATGAAAGAGTTCGATGAAATAATGACGGGACCAGGTCGATAAATAGTACGCCTCTGCCGGTTCCAGGGGCGGAGTGAGCCAGGTGGAAGGGGGACGGTGGGATCCTTCAGGGCCCGCGCTAATACCAGCCAAGGGTAGACAGCTATCAAAAGCCCGTATTTAAATATTATCAATGAAATTACAGTGCTCACTGCTCGCGAGGGGCTGCTCGGTCATTACCGACTGGCAATTCGGCCTCTTTAATCGCCGTTGTCAATACTAATCGACATCGTCGTTATTTAATATTCCTCGACTCGCTCTTCCTTTTGAACGGCGACTCGGCTTGGCTGGATCTTGCGAGAACGAAAATCGTGTACAAACGTCCGTTTAATGTAGAATGGACGATTTTCGAAAATCATCGGAAAAGATCGGCACGGATTAAGAAGCCGTTAATTAATCATACAGGGGAGGAACAGATCCGGATCAAATATCGATTTGATTTGGCGAATCGCGCGATTTGAATATGATCTCGCACAGGATTTCACCAGAGTGATAATTCTCGTCTAATTATGTCCTGATCGCGGGATCTACGATCCGACAGTCCGGCCAGTGGCGTTACCCGGGATCTTATGCAGCGTCACGCCAACTCCTAATTATGTCGATAAGGATCGTGGTTGGTTTAATTACTCCCCACCCACCACGGTTGCTCTATTCGCCGGTCTATGCTAATCGGCTGACTCCTTAGATACCAGCGCCGATACTATTTCACCGAGAGCGACCGGATTCCTAATTGCCAGTCGCGTCGGCTACGCTCGTTGCTAATCCGCGTTTGCCTGGCTGTTTGCCTAATTATCCACCTGCCTACTACTCTCCTCCCCTCTCCTCTCCTCTCCTTCGGGTTTCATAATGTCGAGTGACTTGTCAGACGCTTCTGATTATGGCCGCATAATGGGCGAACGCGTTAGACGCGACGCTCACGCGGAAATGGTACCGTAACGTGCTCGCGTGATTCGGATTGTTTGTTTCGTTTGCGAACAGAATAAGACGACCTACAAAACTTATTCGCGGGTTCTCGCAGCGAGAATTTTTCGTGAAAAAATTTTATTCGCCTAACGATTTGACTTACAGAGGAAACAATGAAAAAAAAAAGAAAACGTCACGTCGCCGAAACAGTTTGGCGAAAACACGTAGCGGGCATTAATCTCTTCATCTCGATTTAATTGAACCATAAGCAGCGCGCCATTTTCGTCGGGACCTTTTTCCCGTTAAACCTGTCCGGGATACCTGTCCACCTGGAATTCTTTTCAAGGGTACATTATATAATTTGCTTTTGATAATACGCAAACCGGTCGCCGCCGGTCGGCCTCTCAACTATATCTCGAGCACGTGGGCCCCGGTTGTGTCGCCGCACGTGAGAATGGTACTTTAAGGTGCGTGGACGCAGCGGGGGCCCGCGTACGGTAATCCGAGAAGAACCGCCCTTTATCTGATTGCATCTGTGATTCGCGAGCCTCCCTTTGACCGTGCCGACACACGCATGTTCGCCACTCGACCATGTTTTTCTCTATTCACGAATTCACGAATTCACCGTGCGTCCCTGTGCTGAAATTCCCATCGGGCCCGAATTATTGGCCATCGACTCCGTAATCGTCGTATCAATACAAGACATTCTTTGTGATTTTTAATAAGTTGGCGCAATTCGTAAATAAGATTTCGGATTTGTATGGAAATTGAAAATGTTCTGCGAAAACAGATGACACGGAAGGTCTGCGGCAATTAGGTTTCAGCGTGTTTGTAAGGGTGGAAGAAATCGTCCGGATTGTTCGGTAATCAAGCTCGGATCACGTCCTAGCGATACGCGGACAACCACTATGATTATGTGAGGAACTCTGATGACGAACCTAAGCTAGGCCGCACCGGAGGCCGATCCGAATCGAGTCGGACCAGGCTGGAATTAATCGGGCTTTTGTTCCACGGCTAGGTACTTATTAAGGCCGAGTTCTTATTGAAGCTCCACCGACATGCAAACACGGACAAGCTCGGGAAAAGTCTACCATCTCGAATAGATGAACATCCATTACTGGCAAACGTGATCTACCGGCAGCGAATCATCTAGCGGACTCATTCTCGTTTCAATGGATGCTGGATCACCAAGATTACAGTATAATCTATAATATTTCGTCTGTAACAATTTTACATATTATTTTCATCCCACTGCGAACAATAATGAAACAAATGAACACTCGATAAGATACACATTCCTTAGGTTAATATATTTAGTGTTATTCTACAGACTCTAAAAATAAAAATACCTTCTTAGATTCCTCTTCTTACAGCTTAGTTTTCCATTAAATATGTATACTTTTGAGGGACGCGGTTCAGGTACGAATGGTGGGACAGATCATTTTTGGCCCAAATGTTGCAGACTTTGGTCTGAAAAATACAATCTGCGAAGTCAAGTTGCCGAAACGTCGCTCGATTTTAATCTTGGACGAATTTTGAACGGAACTGACGCATTTGTGCGATTTTAGCTGGTACCGTTCACCGTACTGACGACCACAGCGGTTGCATTTATACGGTTTCTCGCCGATGTGCGCGTAAATGTGCTTAGCCAGTTTCGTTTTCACGCTGAATCGCGATTTGCAGAAATCGCACTCGAATCGTTTCACACCTGTGTGACGATACCTGTGTACCTTCAGGCCCCAGGACCTCCTGTAACATTTGCCACAGTCCTCGCACTTGTAGGGCCTCACTCCTAAAAATGATAAACGATCGTGAACTTCGCTGGCGTGCAAAATTGGATCGGTAAAATAAGAAAATATAATAAAAATAACTATCTACACAGGAACGTGTAGCAGTGAGGCTAATGATACATTTACCGAGGATTTATCGAGAGCAATTTTCTAGTCGCTGAACTTTCCTCGTACATTCTGATATTTTTCTCCGATATTGTATGGAAGTTGGGCTTTGCATAACGAAGTCTAATTACTATGGGGGAGTTGTTAAACAACCGAAGCCTGCATCCAACTTTTCATCGGCCTCGGAAGGCCTTAATTCGAGGCCAAGGATGAAGTATATGGGTAGGCACAGGCTCGAAGGAAACGAAGGATCTGGTAAACATCGGGCGGAGGAAGGCTGGATTTACGAACGGAGCTTCCGGTAGCCCATAAACAAACCTAAGAATATACGTTACAGTGTTCTGTGTTCGCGAGTGAGGCATTATCGCCATTTAAGTAGCTTTCAGCCGCCACGGCGCGGCGCAAATTCCGCGAAGGGGTTAATTGGCAGCCGTGTAACACCACGATGCTTGATTCTCTAATTAATAGAGTTGCGAAGCCGAAGAACGCCGGGCAAAGCGGCAATGCGAGTGGAGCCGAGCCGAGGCTGCACAGCTCTTATCTATGATTTTTATGTCTCAATACCGGCTCGAATTTATATGGGAGAGCAGAACCCGCGACGGAGGGAAACGATCTAGCGCTAAAACACCAGTTTCGACCCTCGTTTCCCCGCATCACCGACCTAGCTAATTGCATATCAAGCCTATCGAGCCTCTGCCTGAATTTCAGCAAGAGTGTAGAATTTTGTTTCGGTAATTATTTACTTTGAGGGCCTGCTCACCGATTTTCATGACCTTGAAATATGTTGTCAAGCTCATCATTCTGAACAACTTTTCGAAAACTAAAACTGAGCGGCGGTAACATGTATAAGGAAAAGTTGTTCAGACTGATGAGCTTGACAACATATTTCAAAGTCATCAAAATCGGTGAGGAGGCCCTCAAAGTAAATAATTACCTTTTTTTCGTTTGGAATTGGTTTAGTATAGATACCGAAGAAATACCTAGTACACCAAGTCCACTAATAAAAGTGTACTTATTCTTTCCAGTGTCGCCTCGAAAGAAGCAATAATGGAAAATAGTGGGAAAAACCGCGTCGGACCAGCCCAATAAAAAAGGACTCACCGTAATGCGAGAGAATATGATGCTTAAGCGCGCCTTTCAGGTGGAAACGACGCTTGCAGATGTCGCACTCGAACCTTCTCTCGCCGGTGTGCGTCAGTTTGTGAGTCTTCAAGACCGAAGATCGTTTGAACTTCGCGGGGCATAGATCGCACTTGAACGGTAGATCCGCAGTGTGAACGATCATATGAGCCCTTAGGCTACTCAGCCGCAGGAACCTTTTCTTGCAGATCGAACACTCGAACGGCTTCACGTTCGTGTGCATTAACTTGTGATCGCGAAGGGACTGACGGTGCAGCAACTTCTTCTTGCACACGGTGCATTCGAATTGCTTGCGTTCCGAGTGCAACTCTGCTTTGTGACTCTTCAACTCGTCTCTGCTCTGCAAATTTTTCGATCAATTAGCTCTTCATACTCGTAAATATGTAAGCAACAATGTAATAAATATACCTGAAACCTGAAATTGCAGTGACTGCACGGGAACGCCTTGAATCCACCGTGCAACTCCAAATGGTCCTTCAAATCCGTCAATCTTCAAAAAAACAGAAAGCGTTACAAATAGATTAAATTTGTAAAAAAATGTGTGTAATTTTGTGGGCCGCATCGAGCCTACTGCTCATTGGACCACCATATATGGAATTAAAGGAAGAGATATTAGGAGATTCCTTTCTTGTACATGCAAATAGTTGAGGCATCGGTAACAGTAAGAAAGATTGAAAGTGTATCGTTAAGCATCCAGCTAATAGAATAATGAAATTAATAAATGTTGTTTGTAATTGTTATTGGCAAATCATTAAATAGTGATAATCTACACTTCCGGCATCCCTAAATTCTTAAGAAAATTAAATTAGGGAATTTGTTGGATAGCAAGAGGTTGCGAAAAAAAAACCAGCTGAGACGCACGCACCGTGAAAACTGTTTCCGACAAAAGCCGCACTGGAAGAGTTTTCCGCGACTATGTTCGGCCATGTGTATCTTGAAGCCTGCCTCGTCCGGAAACTCGATTCTGCAGACGCTGCAGAGCAGTCGTTTCCCGCGCGTCAAGGCCGCAATGTACTCCTCAAAGTCGACGTATTCATCCGGCGTAGCTGTTTCCGTTTTCTGCGAGCTAGCCCCTATTCTGCTCCCCTCGAACTTCCGTTTTCTTCTCGGATCGATTTCGATCGAACACAGCTCGTCGTTCATCGAGAAATTCTCGATCTCGTCCAGAACCTCTGTCTTGATCTTCACCTAAAAACAGAATGCCCATTTTTAACGCGGAGGCCCTTAATGATAATCGGGTTCTTATAAATAAAAGTAAATATTCAAGAGCGGCGAGTTTACGCGGGCGACAGTCCCACTGTAAATTATTCGGAAGCGCAGAGATCGAGGCCATCATTCCCTTATCATCCCGGCTTATCGTTTAACGGTGTAATTTGATCAGGCCGCGTACAATTCGCTAACAATGTGGAGGAGTTCCGTGCGATGATCTACGCGCCGACGCGGGGAATCCCAAACGAGGTTCGCCTCGAATAATTAATAAAAACTATAATCAGTATTCCCTGGTTGGAGATTCGCCCGTCGTTTTTCCGTCGGAATCGGCCCGCGGGATCTCTCGCCGGACATTATAATATGCAGGATATTAGATAATTTCGCACGGTTCCGCGAGAAATTAAAGCGAGAGAGCCCGCCAACACAGCGTTTTTCAACGCAACCGGGAACAACGAAAGCCGAACAACAGTGCACGCGGCTTGCCTCCGTTTTTTACGTAACGATTCGTTGTGTAGCATATATACGGTCTCGCTACTTTGAAACGCTTTTATATAATCAATTATGCAAGTAGACGGCCGGTGTCGGTGGTGATTTTACGACGAAATAATAAAGAGCGGCATGGACGGTGCAACGCGGCCGATTTTACCAGAGTTTTTATAGCTGGCTGCGCGGAGATCGAGAAACCTAATCTGATCGGGACGCAGCTTATGGGTTTCTCGTAGCCGTACGCTATACCGGACCGTAAGTGTCCAGACACCTGGCAAATGAAGATAAATCGTGCACTAATGGCATAATCATGTAATTATTTCTTTTTTTTTAATGAGATCGGTGTTGATCGAATGGCCAGAGGAACTACAGTGCATAACATTTCGGATTTTTACTGTTCGACGGTCTGAAAATGAAGGAAATGAGAAAAATTGCACGATCAGTCAGACTTCTAAACAATTGCCTTCTTATTCTACATATGACTAGCTGCACCCGCGTCTTTGTCCACGTGCAATAACAAATCCTGATTTATTATTATAGTAATTAAATGTTCCAGTCGCCAAGGTGCTCTCGCCTGGAGATACAGATTTTATTTTTGGACAACGAAATTTAACGAGATTAATTAAAAAGTGATTAGAAAAAATATATTTATTACGATAGTGGGTAGGATTAATTTTGTTAATGAATTTTAGTGAAAATTTCATCCCGATATCTTTTATGGTTGAAAAGTAATGAAAAGTTCTAGGAAAGTACCAGATTGAGATTAGTCTCCCCCCTGATCTAAGCGCCTTGGGTCGAGGCAAACAAAGGCTCGAGGCAGGCCCGAGGCACGCGTCGACTCTTCGCTCAACGGTCAAAATGTTCCATGTTCCGTCGCAAATAAATTTCGACTGATTTCGCTATATACAAATATACCGATGTTTCGCGATCTTTTCCAACATATACAGTCAACATAGGCAAACTACATTCTCCTTACTTAGCATCCCCTCCTGGAGAAAACGGAGCTTACCAGGGGACGGGGACGAGGGTTTTACCCAGAGTAACGAATTAAAATGAAAAGGAATTTTGCGGAAGGCCAGCAAATATTTAATTCATGACAATACCGTGATCAGAGTAGACTAAATGCAACCGAATGTGGAACGATTATAACCTATTTGGAGGAACATGAAGATAATTTGATAGGAACGTACTTCCTTGCATCGGTTGCATTGTTTGTTCGTCCCTATAATTTTCACCTCGTCGTTCTCTCGATTTCGCACGAAATCAGTATAGTTTTCTTGTTGGTGGTTCATGCTGACATCAAACACGACCGCCTTCTTAGAGCCACTAACATTGAAAATAGCCGCGAGAAATGATCGATGGTCGATTCACGAGAAAAAAACAAGGGAACGACCAGAATGTTTAAACTTCATTCTTATCGCGAGGTATTTTCAGGCCTACGCGAAATCGATTTATTAAGCTATTAAAACACGAGGAATGTCATTAATCATTGTTATAATGATCAGGCCATTTGTTGAAAGTTTCGAATCACTTTGTAGATTGACGAACATAATGATACGCTTGTTAAGCGAACAAACTTAATTAACTGGACATAATTGCATTAAATTATAAAATAGTGTAGGCAGCATCGACTCGAGAGACCATTCATCACGCAATTTAATTTTAAATGAACCAGACATTCCATCATTAACAATGTTATTTTACAAACAAAGGATAGAGAATACCCTGCAGCCTTTTCCAAAAATAATATCTGAATTTATTAGAGAATTAATTACATCCACTAGCAGTAAAGATATCAACTTTCATTTCCCGTTCCTCATTTTAATTACTCTTTCAAATATCGTTATTTTTCAGACTGTTTTCTGCAACTATGACATTCCGAAATTCGTGAAATTCAAGGAAGATCTGCGGTTCGATAATCGGTATGAAAAAATCATCAGAGAAGCATAAAAGAATGGCACATAATCGTTATCAGGATCGTGACCAAGCAACTTAGAAAGATTCGGCAGCCGGTGTTGCAACACCTATCGTCTCGCCGTCACTCGTTCACGGCGGCATTATTCTAATTAATTAGCCCGCTCGTCTGGTAGATCGTTTCACGAATATTGAGATAATTATTTATGAGTTTACAGACGAGCGATCGCTGCGCAGTTTCGGCCCCGGTCGCAATATGTATCTCTCGCGCATCGGTCTGATTAGTAGAACGAAATCTCGCCACGTCACTCCACGCTAATTACTTGTATTAGCTTAAGCTTCCTTAATTTCCTGAAGCATAGTTATGTCTCGTTGTAACTTTTACGGGGCAATAAAGTATATCCAGACGCCGCCCCCCTCTCTGTAACAACTCCGTAATTAAGGGATACAACGTGATTTACACGCGATCCCCACCGTCGATCCGACGATCCTGAACTTACTGATTACTAGACTAAGAATCTTTATACATAATCAAATTTATCCCGACGCTCGGCGCTTCGCTGCGAACAACTGCCCACTGAAGGTTCATTTACTCCGATCGTTTCAGACATCCTCCATCGAATCGTTTCTAGGTTAACACTCCCGCGATTATGCGCGTTCCAGAATCCGCCTCTAGAACCAAAAAAAAAAAAAACGAGGTGGCAAAGTTGAAATTCGGAAAGAGCACGTCGAAATCTATAACATTACCCATTTTCAAAACTCCCGGAAAACTTTCTAGGCAAAACTACAAACTGACTGTACTATCATGCTTACTTTTACTTTGTTCGGTACTTAGAAGTATTGCATTATAATCTGATTCAACTAGCTTCGCGAAGAACTTTCGTAAGAATCATAAACGTGTAAGAGACGAGCGTTCGAAAGTGTTCGTTCGAAAGTGTTCCATGTTTTTACAGCTGTACGAATTCGCGTCTTATGCTTGCGTGAAAAGCGTTCTATGTATACTGATTAGAATTAGACTGTGTCGTTCTAGAGATCAGTCGATTGTCGGCAGAAAATCGTCGAGCGGATCGAGGGAAAGCAGGAAAAAGCGAAGGGTTCTCGGCATCGATCCGGAGATTTTCCTCTTCGAGCGGATCGTCTCTGGATCGTCTCTCGATCGTCTCTGATCGATCGTTTCGAGGTCACTAGACAGCCGAGCGTCTCGGATGTCTCGAACGTCTCGGACGTCTCTCGCTGGACGAGGCAGGACAGGTACAGCGATAACGACAAACTGGCCCGAGAAAAACACCGGCCGAGCGATAAATCAGGCCTATTGCATTCCTAAGATAGCGGGCCGGCTGAAAGTCATTACGCTGGCAAAAGTAATTCCCAACTAAGTAAGTAAAGCAATAAATACATAATGCATCCGGCGAGTTTCCCACACGCGGCTCTCCCTGCCTCCCCTCGGCCCCCTTCCCGCCCCTCTCCTCGCCGATTCCATGAAATCATGCATCAACGGGGACCACGCTGTGTGTCGCGGATTTATTTGCGCCGATCGACGACGCGATTCCGCCGACTTCTTTCGCAAACGGGGACGGGACAGGCCCGAGCGGAAAAACCGACTGGGAACGCGAGAGAGGGGCTGGGCTACAGCCGCCACCACCGCCATTTGGATTTCAATTAGCCCGATCCGAACAGCTGTTTCCCAGACGGAAATTTTCATTCGAACCTCCCGGACGATCACAATTTTCTTGCGCTCATTTGTCCTGTCGCGAACTGCACCGGAAAATTAGTCGTTCAATTTGCACGGAAAAATCGTCGATCTTTCAACTTTGACAGTATATGCTGCCAAGCGAAAATTCACAGTCTTAAAGATCAATTGGAATTCACCAAGTGTCACCGAGACAACTATCTTGTCCGATTCGCAATGAGAAATTATCGAGTTTCTACTCGAAGCCTTGGGAAACGCGATTTCGCTAATTAAGAAGAGTCTCTTCTTAATAGCAGATGAGGAGCTCTCGAGAAAAATTGAATATTATTTGCATACAGGTTCAGAGATTTCAGACGGTTTCTCACGAAGAGTTTCTACACTGAAATTCTTTGCGCGCCTTCGCGTCGGCGAAAACGGTTCTCAGAGTCTTTGCGAAACTGACCACAACCGTCCGCCATTTTGGTAGCCGTGTCAGTGGACTGGATGAATTTTTATACATTTCCTAAGCGTTTCTATCTTTATTTCCGTATGCTGCCTCGCGGAGTGTAGCAAAATGATTGATTCTACGTTTCTACGTTTCCAGATGTATTCATTCTGTTTCGCCAACAGAATGAATGAATAACGTGCATTTGCATTATGATAGTTAGATACGTTTTCAAATGCGTCCCCATTCCGCGAGAAGATACGATCAAGAGTGAGACAGAGTAAATACAATCTGACATACTTTTATGCTCCATAAATTCAATAACAAATACCAGAAACACGTCAGAGTGGTACAGAAGAAAACAACTATGCGAGGCATATCTTAACCCAGGCCTAACACATCATCCACGGACCGTAGATTCTATTACTAATTAAATTCTTTTCGTGATTATCACGACTGCTTGCAAAAGATATAATACTGTTGGAATTAATTTTAGCGGCGCAACGGTTCAATCAAATTCTAAGCATACCCAAACGTGTCGATTCGGATTTGAGTCGGAGTGCTTGAGGCCACGTTTTGCTATTCAAATGTTTAATAGTTCTCGGGAAAAGAAAGGTGGTGTTTCGTCCTTGACCGTGTCTAAGGTAGGGCCCGCTAGATAGCCTTACTAATGAGTCCTCTAGCGGGTCTAGGAAAATATCTGAACAATGCAAACGTTATTTACAAGGGTTCCTTCCGTTTAAGATATACATTTATACGAAGATTATTTTTCGAGTTTCTCTGCAGTGAAATATGGTTGAGGTTGAATAAACGTTCTGCCGTTTTACCTAGCGGCTAATGTATCGCGTAACGCGGTGCACAAATTGCGGTTTAATTGCAGCTTTTTGGAATCGCCGTGCAAAAATCTCGATCTGCATGCGCATCCGCATTCCCGTAATTACTCCCTGAACCATCCCGGCATTACTTGGATTCTGGCCGGCTTCGTTACACTCAATATATCAGGAGAGAGAATTAATTTAAAAAAAATCTTGACAAATAATTACGTCACCCAGATATGGGCGTTACGTGTTAATTAACCGCCACGGTAGATAAAATGCTAATCGACGGGAGGAATAATAATGTTAGCTAGGCGCGTAGGTGGAGCTCGACGTTAAAAAAGTCTGCGGGGCTCGGAACGAGGCCCCGGATAATCGGGAAACTGTATGGAACGCATAAATCTTGCATTAATTAGCTAATTATTGCGAGGATACGATCGGTCGATGTCTGGCGTGCTCTCAGCGAGACGACGCCGTTGGAGCACACGGGCCAGTGAATCGCGAAGAAATCGCGCGTGTGTGCGTACAGTGCCGCGCAAAAGTCTCAGACTATATTACAGCGTGCGCTTATAGATTTAACGATGTAACGCAACATATCGAAAACGAACCGGAAGACTAGAAAAATTCTCTATAAAAGATCCTCGTGCAAAATGTTCGTTTAACAGAGATCGAAACGAAACGATTAATAGCATTCGCTGAAGTCTGCCAGGTTGTTTGCGATTATTCACACGGAAGACGATTCGTGGTCTCGTTGGATTACACAGCGTAGGTGGGCTGAGAGTTTTGCGCGGCCCTGTATGCGTATATAAAAGATATTTATATTTTTCACTTCTTTTTCATGCAACAATTTCGCTAATTGCCTACCGTTGCGGGTTAAGTCTAGCGGATGAGCATGAGACTGCGCAATAAATATTCGTGATTAATTAACGATGCCAGATGCACGGTTTTTCTGTGGAAAAAGAAGAAACCCGCGCCAACAGAACACGTTCGATACAATGGCGAGGGGGGTGGAGCGGTGCGCGGGAAAGAGTATACACGGGAGCGGTTTTAATTGGACGTCGTATCGTTTCTCGGTCTCACACTTCGGACAGTTTTGTAGGCACGCGTCCTTATCACCGCTGATTATCTACCGCAGTATCTGGAACGATCATTTGTCGGGAATATTTATCCCTTCCTGCTCGCCGCCTCCGCCGCCGCGCGGAGAAAAAACCGTTCCTCCAGCTTTATCTTTGCCGTCTGCTCGGCTCATTTTCAAAGTGATCTGCATGCTTCGGTTAATCTCACTGGTCCTTGATTTTTTTTCTATAATTACCTTGAGAAGCGAAATTTATCGAAACGCTATAGCCGGGTTTGGAGCTGAAATTCGCCGCCGCCGGTATTTCAGTCGAACCATAGAACGATAAAAAGTATTTTTCGAGAGAGTCCTTTTGAAATTATTTTATAAAAAACATCTGATGGACTTTGGATTCAGAAAGAAATAAGTATATCTTAGGGGAAACGCCGACAAAAAGTGGTTCTTATATTTTTTAACATTGTGCCATCTTTGAAAAAAATCTGAAAAAAATTCAGCATAATACTTTTTAAAATATCTCATTGCTAAATTAATCCTGAAGTGTACGGGATGCACTTTTATATGAAATCTGCATATTTTCGTGTTTTTCACTGATTACAACCATCGTTTGCAACTAAAAAATCTGACAAATGATACCGAACATGAGGGCTTAATATCCGAAATATGTCAGATTTTTTTTAGAATTTAAAATTGTCAATAAATGGGGAAAATGGTTTTTCGTTTTTCTTCAATAACTACCCTTACAGATGAGATAGGGATCTGAAACTTGGCAGAACCGGGTCTTTTTGGACAGGCTATCGAATGGCCCAAGTTCGACTGAAATATACCGTCGGGTACGAATTTCACCCCCAAACCCTGACTACATCTTTTCTTCGAAACCACCGTTTTCTCCCTTGTTTCAGCAGCCGTGTGATCTCCGACGTGTGATCTCGGTCGAGATCCTCGATCGTTAGATCGGCGAGGCAGCCTCGCAGCGGTCGGTATCGAAAGAAACCGAGCAGTTTCCACGTACCGATCGGAGGGCTGGATCGGACCGATCAATATTCAACGTGCATGTTAATGGGCAATTAATAGTGGCGTGGCTGCATGGCGGACCAGAGGACTCGGAGGCTCGCATTCGCGGCGTGCCGCTCGCAGCTCCGTTTTTCGAAAGGGGTTTTGTAATCGACGGTGTCCACGCGGTGCAGACCGGGCTGCTCGGACTCTCATTCGTATGCAGCCGACGTGGCCGCGAAGGAGCTTATAAGTAACACAGTAATGACACAGGCTGTCATGGCGCGGAACAGTTTTCTCGGCTTCCATTGTCGTTAAGAGGCTGGCCGGGGCTGATTTATCGGCGCCGCCAGGGAAATTCCGCGCGGATCTCTTGCCGGATGCCTTTTCCAACGTGTATCTGCCTACGTGCATTAACATCGTTTTTCAACGAGACCGCGAGAGACCGGCGCGACGCTCTCTTTCTCGATGGATGCTGATCCTGATGAGCAGAGGCTCTCATTCTTTCGGCACATAAGCGTTTGTCAACGCTATCGAGTATGAAACCGAGAGGACGGTAACAAGAATTGGATTGTCACCAGAAAAACTAATTCGCACGACTTTTGCCCGCGTTGTCCGAACTACGCGAGGACTCATAATTTCTGCGATCCCGTAGCTGTCTGTAGGGACCATAGCGGGGGCAGTGCTCGGCAAAAAAGGTCTCCGGAGGGTGGCAAGGGGGTTGTCGACGTCCGGTAGTGGGTTATACGTGTTTGACGGCGGAAACAGCGGCATGATAGCTCGCTTAACCCGTCCCCGTGTCCCGGTACTAGTTGTTTTCTCGTGTCTGCCTCTTCTTTTTGGCCGGGCTTCAACCCCCACCCATGCAAACCAGCCACGAAACCACCCACGTGCACCCTATTCTCGTCAGACGAGCCTGCTCGAAGTACACCGTGACCGGCGATGTTGTCGATACGTTATTTTCCGTTTACAGCTTCTTATTCTTCGGTTAAAATGTGCAGTATAAACATTTGGAAAATTGTATATTACTGATAACATCGGTTAAGATTAATTACATGTTGACCGGCGATCAAACGGAGTCCCATAACCTGTCGAACTGCTTGCCGGTGTTACCTGTCCGAACAGACATAAGAGCTACCCACCACCGTACCTGCACGCACCACCGTCGAGGGCCAATGACGGGAATGACGACGGTGACACCGACGCCACCCCGCAACAGGGAAAAACTCTGAGGCGATCGATGGATCCGTCAAACGGATTTCGAGGCCGGGATTATTTATGGGCAGAGGCTACCTCGATGATGCTGATCGTGACGGGTGTCTTTCCGGGGCGTGTTCAGATGCGTCAGGAAAAAGTGAAGCTTTCCGTTGGACCCCGAAGAGACACAATCTCTTCTACATATAATCCTCGACTGTCGTTAAATCGACAAACATTGTTACAGGAAGAATTGCGAAATACTTGATCGGTGGTCTAAACGATTGCAGACCTGAAATCGGCGAATCATCGCGCGTGGGCGTAGAAAACATCAGCTACACGAGAGGCCTCGGGCATCTCTAATTTAAACGAGAACTCGAATTAAAGCTGCCCCGGTAATTCGAGATAGCGTGGAACAAACTGTAGACTGTAGACCGTTGGTTTTCGCAGCGCTGCACACACTCGACTAATAATTTTCCTGTTTATCCACAACCATTACAATTACTAATTACCGGGATATCTCGATCGTATCGCGAGAAGTCTTTCTTCTCCTCCCGGGAACAACAAACCCTTCCGGTCCCGTGTTGTTCGCTTTTCAACAACTTCCAACGAGAATCTCGCCTGTATCGTTGCTACCGAACAAAACGCAACACCAAGATCTACTTTTCAACTACCGGATCATTTTCCTGCCCCAATGTCAGCCACTTACTTCCCAAAACGCATGGACAAATTCGTTCGCAGCTAGTTGAAATATTGGATTGTCTCAAAAGTAATTATTGCAACAAAATTTCAGTCAGGTATTATAGAAATAATATTCAGTATCGAAGAATGATTATTCCAAAGGTCGATCGCTCTTATCGTCGCTGTCCACTATCAATAGCTCAGTTTAATAACTATGTACACAAAACACCTGACGATTTACGTGATGCAACGTGTAAAAGCGATTTCTATGGCTGATGCGACGAAACCGATATCGGATGCAAACGTATATGCACGTCTTCCAAAAGACTGCATCCACATGCGCAACTGAAATATCCCATGTTTAGAGCTCTAGAAATACAGAAATTGTGATTCAAAGGACAGAGCGAAACTGCAGTTTCTGGAACAATTCCTCGCGATTCCTGGAGAAGATTCCGTTCCCTTGCGCAACAGATATTCATGCATCGCGAACCGATGAAAATTCATGGCAATGGTCGCAAGAATCGCTTTGAGAGGTGAGGGTAAAAAAAGTAATATGGGACATAGCTCGGCCCAGTATGCCACGGAGAGAAAGAGAAAGAGAGAGAGAGAGAGAGAGAGAGAGAGAGGATCTCTGGCGCGTTTACGCGGTACGCAATGGGAACGCTTGTTAAGTCCCGCGCAGGACGGTCGCCTCGACAATGAGAAACCAATCCGCGTGCTCACCGCCTTACTTTGCTCCGGGAGAATGAAAGAATGCCACAAAACCGGCCGTAAATCCACCTCCCTCAAGTGCGTTCGCCGGCGTGAAATTAAGAGAGCAATGGCGAGAGATGAGAGCATCCGAGAGCCGAGCCTCCTCCGCCTTTCCTCGAACTGAGGCGAAACGATGCAATTTCCCTTCGAGACGAGCCGAACAACGCTCCGAGAACGGCCGACCAATTTTTCTCCCACCTCCAGATGACAGTTCTGCTGAATTTTTTCATTTTAAATAAATTTTTCAAAATTTCATTGTTCCACACGGAATTTTTCTATAAATTTCCTACGATTTATACGCATCCAGATTCGTATAAAATGATTTACAGTGGTCGAACTCGGCATAAAAGTGAAGATATGTACATCTTGAGAAGGAAATTGCAAAAAGTAACCTTAATGAAGATTTATTGATAACTAAAAGTGACCGGTAAAAAGTATGGGTGTTTAATTTCAATTAATGAACGGTTCTATTTCAGAGTATAATGATACAATCATCGGAATAATTATACCTTCTTGTTGAAGACTTTACCCGGTTAAACACGAAGTGAGAATTTAATTAGATGTTCATTATAGAATTTCTCCGGTTACATTATGCACTGCTGCATGTTTCATAAATGCATAGAATCCGCAGTCCAGTGATAACCAATGGCATAATCGCGTTACTGCGAGATTACATTGAAGTAGGATATGCACCTCGCTATCGTCTAAAAGCGCAGACACGTAGGTGCTTATCGAGATAGAAGATAAACGAAGAAAAATTGCTAGTCGACTTCAACAGACTTCACGAGGAAAATGAAGATATTAGACTTTATATGAAAAACAAGAATTTTTACCTAGATTACGGTCCACAGACCGAGCAAAAGATCATCGAAAAATTCCAGTTTTTACGAGAAATCTTCGAAAAACGATTCAGTACCATCGACTGCAGCATATCGAATGATCGAACATTCGACTGGGGGATAAAACCTGCGACTTCCGATGGACTAAAGAAACGATTTCGTGTCGATCTACAACAGATCGAAGCCGAGCAACGTTTATCGATGTTTCCTACGGAAAACCACGATGACGACACGGTTCTAGTTGTGAGCTGTTTTTTCGCGGTCCGTTCGGCGGTCGATAAAAAGTAGCTGGTAAAACAAGCGAAGTGTGATCGGTTATGGCAAAAGGGTGTGGGCACGGTCGATCGAGGGGGTGGTCACCGACTGATAGAGAGAGAGAGAGAGAGAGAGAGAGAGAGAGAGAGAGAGAGAGAGAGAACGAGAGCTCGTCTGCTCGGTGAACCGTGGATTAAGATAAACCCTTCATCGGTTTCTTGTCGAACGATTCTTCTCGTTGCAACTCGCGAAGATAGCACTGGCTTAAAGTACTTTCCGTCATTCCAGCGGAAATTATTTAACACGAGCATCGTGCGGTGCAGGCTCGCTTCCAGATAAAACCGAACTCCGAGGCGCGGAAAACAATTCGACCGTACCTGGGAATTAAAACGCCGGAATTGTTATCCACTTTCTACGGTTCATTCGATTCACTCGTGCCGACGCCGCTCCCTGCGCGTTCGACAAAATAAATCTATGTATCCAACAACGACTTGTTTTTTGAACACGGTTTTGCGAACCAGATTTTAGTCTTTCTTTTAGGAAAATTAAAATTGTCGCAAAACACCTCAAGGCCCATTATTGTGCAATCTGTTTAATTGAGTATCCACGAGCGGTAGGTTTCCTCCGATTGAACGGTGACCGGCGCGGATATTCCGAGTTTTCGATCAGCACGAGCTGATCGACTTTTTGCCGAGGCTGGTTTTTGCGCTATCATCGCCACCTTCGTCACGGCCACGCCCGGGCACGTGAGACCAAGGAACACGGTGTTACAGGTGTTTGCCCATCCTTTGCGCCCCGAGGATTCTTTTACGGTCCTTTCGGCTCAGTCTATTAACGCCCAGCAGCCTAGCAACGCTTCTTAAACGCTGCGGCACTCATGTTTTATTTAATCCTGCCAGTGCTCGACATTCCTACCCTTCCTTTGTCTCTTTCCTTCGTTTCTTAAGGACCCTGCAGAACGGTAAAAGAAGAAGCGCTATTCGAGTTTCATGTTAGTTCGAATTCATTGACATTAAGGGAATTTTTCGATCTCGATGGCAGGTTGTCACTGAATAAACACGGTACCTCACCACGCTGGACCTTCTCGCGCGTGTTACACCGCTTTCCCGCGCTCGTACAATGTAACAACGCGATCGAGATCCAACAGTCAGCATGACTCCGCGATCCACGCCCTTTATCACGGTGTCCCGCTGACTATTTATCTTGTTACATCGAGTCGATCCGTTTCTATCAGGAGATCAATGACGGCCGCCCAGACATCCGCGGCTTTCCGGCTTCTTAAACCTTTGGATCCTCCAACCTCGATCTTCATGGTCCCGAGGAACTCCAGGAATCCATTGTTTCACCTGCAATGAATTCAGTTAGTATCCGATTCTTTCTTTTTTTAACGTTATTACTTACAGGTGATTATTTTACGTTTAACGTGTTGTCTGTAGGACGACAGAGACACGTCTGTCGGCCATGCGTTGTCTAATGGTAACAAATATTTATTGATGCTCACCGTTTAGCGAATGTAAACGTTCCGGCGTGTGCTAATGGAAAACACTTAATTCCAGCCAGGTGATTAGTGAATGCCTGAAACGTCATCACGGTAGCCTGAAAAAAAATAAAACGGTGATGCTCGGATTACTGGTCGCTATCGATGAATCAATGGTCAAGATTTAGCGAAGAACATAGCCAGCCAGATCCCCGGATAAAACAAAACCGTGGAGCAAGACTAATCAAAGAACACGCCACAAGAAAGCGAACGGCACGTCAAAACGTCGGAAGCAAACAAAGATGGCGGTCAGAGACAGGAACCGGAACACGCGTCAACACGTCACCACGGCTGAAACCTTGACAGATGTTTGCACGGGTTGCTAATGTAATATCGTTTGCCAAGGGAGTATCGAATGTTGTCGATTGAACGGGAATGCTTAAATGACGAAAAAATATATGTATAATTGCGTTTGCTTAGTGACAAATTAATTGGTCGTATATATTCTTGAAAATGGTCTTAAACTAGACCGAAACGTAGAAATAAAAGTTATATAAATTTGTAAAACAGCTTAGTTAGTTTCGTAGGTTCAAACCTGTGTGCCGTAAATTTCAATTTAAATAATAATAATAATTAATTATCCGAATAAAACGAACGGTTCGCGGGACGATCTTAATAGTTTCCATGGCTAGTGTATTTCGAGGATCGACGAGATCGTGAACGGAACCTGCAGAGGACATAATAGAGTCCTTTCTAGCCAGGATCTAGGAGGTCGACGACAGTCGCAGGCCGATCCGTCACCGGCCGTTCGACGCACTTGTAAACCGTTTTCACGGCGTCGTAACTTGTACCGATCAATGACCATTTCCGTGATGATCGCACGGAATGGCACTCGCGAGACCGTCCGACGGTCTCCGTCTCCGGTAGGAAACGCGATGACAGAAGTGATTCAGACATTGTTCGGTCCTCTGTAATTTAACGGCGCGCCGAATGGCAGCGACGCTGCCCCGACGATTTTACGACCGGCTCTTCCAGAGCGCCGCTCTGGAAACAAAGTTTCCACGTTAAACCAGAACTTTTCAGCTTCTGACGCCGCACCGGAGAAAGAAACGAGTTACACTGTTGTACATGCTCGACGACACTGCGATCACGGCAGCCTCTGTTATCGGAACGCTGGATCTACTGCAAGGAAGATCGATCGCTGCTGCGATTTATTCTATGTTTAGATCAGAATCGAAATCAATTGTGTTCGAAGGTGATTCAAGCATTCTGCAGGAGTTGGCTTACGTGTTGTAGGTATTGACGATTTATACTCTATTAAATTCCCTAGATTTCTTGGAAACGCTAGGGGTTAATCAAAGATCGCAATTTCCATCCAGCCCATAAATCCCGATTTTATTCCACGGAATTCGAAGTTCTCGAGCAAGATGTAGTTAGCGTTCGAGGGAGCGAATGATAAACAAGTCTCGGGAAATCGGTGAAACGCAGCTGATCCTCGCGTTAATGGGAAAAGGATTTATGCCCATCGGCCTTGTATTTATTATTCCATCGACGCTGCCGTATTTATTATTATTTCCGTGGATCCTCGCGGAGCTGGGTCGAGGTCTCCTCGCCGCGGGTGCGTCGGCCAGCGAATAAGTTAATTAGCACCGGTGTGTCCGTACTGGCGATTAATCTCGACGGCGTAGCGTTCGTGTAAATTAGATGTCTGCGAGGGAAACGACTCTGTAATCGACTCACCGGTTACTGCTATTATTTTACTGCTATTATTATTATTATTTGATTTTAGAAAATATTAAACCATCTGGTAAGTAAAGAAAGGCATACTCTTTCACGAGACACAAAACTCGTCCGGGAATCTTGAAACAAAGTTGCTCCACTTCTCGCAGGAAAGATACAACGCGATCGAAATGAAAACCGGTCCGCTGTTGACACTGGAAAAGCGTGGCGGAACTTCGATTCCAATTAAAAGCCCCGGCGTACATTCGTCGAATTAAAAAAATATTATACTCGCAGGTGGAAGAGCGACAATAAATTACATCGAACTAGCCGTATCGTCGAGTAATAACGATCAAGGCAGGCGCGTTTCGATTAAACGGCGAGCCCCGATCGAACGAGCCTTTAATACGAAGAAAATTGAGATAAAGGGACGAGTCCCGATAAATATTTCGCTCTGTCGATCAAGAACAATGACACACCGATTAATACTGTTACAGGGAAGATTGCGGATCTGGTCGGTGGTATTATCGTTCGGATATTTATGGCAGGCGATCGCCTGCGTGGGCGGTCGGTGATCTACGATCGTGACTAATCGATTAACCGGATAGATTAAAATACGTGGTAATTCGATTTTTACCGGTCCGTGCCTCCGTCGGGTTTCGACTCGGTCTCCTTTTCCACGGTTCGGCGAGCATTTTACTAAATTACAGTACCGAGCTGCTGGCTGAAATATGCCCAACACCTGAACGGTTTTGTGTATCGACAAATGTGTTGTGACTCGTTCGATAAATTCTCGACCGTGCGAACAGCTGTCCGCGGTTTGCGCTGAAATTAATTGCGCGATGAGTATCATTAATGTCGCCAGTTTGGTAAATATAGTCTGTTTCAGGATCACATGTTGGACACCAACGAGTCGACCAAATAAAAAGTTTCTACCTGAATATGTAACAGTATTGTTACAACTGGACTAATCGCGACATCTATTATTGTATGACATAAGAGACAAGCAATCATGTGCTTTGACTTTATAATGGAAATATACATATTCAACCACCACAGTACATAGTTGATTTGAATTTATTCCGAAAGTTCCATCAAGTATTTTTGAATTGTTCCAATGGTTTTACTGTTTCAGGAGGAACTAGAATCGACTCTCAGGTATCGACGGTTGTGTTCTCGGTGTTCCCAGCAGCCCCCTTTAATGAAATGTTGTCCCGCGAATATGAGGTCCCCGAGAAATCGTGAAAACGTGTTCTTGCGCGGAAGGCAAGAAGGTTTCCCTTCTGGCATGTTTTTCCCCCTGTTAATGGACATCGAAACCACCGGCTCTCATCTGAACCGATCGAGGAATCGGATGGATCGAGCGACGGGATCGCGGCAAAGATCGAGAGACGTTCGCTCGATCGTGTCTCTCACCGCCATGGGAACATTTTCCCCGTATCCGCGACTGGAAAAAGCGTGTAACGCGAATAGCCGGTATCAGAACTGGTATCTCGCGATCAATATTCATTCTGCTTCTTACCCCTCCACCTATCATTACGATTTGTTTCTCGTCCCTTCTATTTTCCGCGTTCCTAACCTCCTCCTCCTCCTCCTCCTCCTCCTCCTTCTTCTTCTTCTTCTCTTCATCTTCTTTCTTGATCGTCTTCTTACTTAACCGGGCATTCTTCGATCTAATCTTCTATACGACCAGTTCGTCCGATGAATATACGCGACCTGGGAAGAAAATGTACTCGTTAGATCAGTCTGCGATGGGAAATTGTCATGTTTATGAATCGTTTTGTACAATTACAAGCGTCGGAATAACAAACTATATACTCAACCAAAAACCGATGAATTTCCAAATGAACAAAAATGCAACGAAACAGCCGGCTAGATTAAAATAGAATCTTTGTACAATTGTAGCTATTTAATCTTAGTTTACGAGGGTTAAGTAACTCAATTACAAAATGGCGGAGCCAGCCGGAGAACAATGGACAAGTTAGCGAACCGGTGGCCGGTTGCACCGAAAACGTGTCTCGATTAATAAACAAGCCGCGGTCGAGTTGCGACCGCTCAATTTTCCCGAGCAATTATTCAGACGACTGCGTGAATAATTACTCGCTATTCGGCCGGTTTGCCGCGCTAAGTGGGCCGGCCGATCGCAATCTTAATGGGCCGAGCCGTTTGATTAACCGTTGATTATTCAATTAAGGGAAAGTATTTCGTCACGGTCAATTGAATGGCCGCGTGCAGCTATAATAAAACACAATGCGGCCGGGTAAGTTGCCTAATGAAAGTTGCATCGATCGATTACGAAACCGGGTATATTAGATTCTGCCACACAATTTGTCGTTTGTTAATGCACGGCGAAAAATCTGTTCCATGTCCACACGGATCAGTTTTATTATTATTATTATTATTATTTATTATAGACGGGCAGAAGCCCTTTTTACATAAGTATTTACAAAGAAAAAAAAGAGAAAGATACAAGACTACTCCCTAGTAGCACAAAATATTGTATACACATTCATATAATATTAAAAAGAGAGTGAATCTCCTCTTAATATTTAAATATACATACAATATTTATTTTGTAATAAGTAACAAATATTTCTTTTTAAATACGCAGGAAATATGTATTTCATGTTACGAGAAAAATATATTTTTCTAAATACTATACGGATCTTTATTTCATATTAGAAGTAGAATATTTTGTTATTTAAATATTGAATTTATATTTTTCATATATTGGATTCACATTTACTTTATATTTTTTAAATATCTAGTTTATATTCTCTGAATATATAGCTTATATTTTTTAAACATTTAATTTATATTTCTTTTAATAAGAAAGAAGAAATTTTCTACATTTTGCAAATAAACGTTTAAGTTTAAGTTAGTATTAATTAGCACGCTACGAACAATACGGAATAATGGTGGAAAGGGTGTGGGAAGAAAGGGGGGCAGAAGAAAGGAGCACGAGGATATTAACTAATTCCATTCGATTAAAACAACTAAGTCGAGGCGGTGGCAAGAACTCTGGGACCGTCTCGACAGACTTGTTCACGTGGCGCGGGAACTCGTGCTTGCTTCGTCACCCTCGAAGCCACAATTTCTTCACACTAATTACCGATCCGTCCCGCCCACCTGACAAGTGAGAAAGTGTGAAACAACTCGGGAGGCAGAGAGCGAACCCGCCGACGGCAGTACGACGACAATCGACTGTGATTTCCAGGCACGATCGTCGACTCCACTACAAAATAAATCGCTTTGTTCCCCATATTCCGTGCAGTCGGTCCACAATTTTCAACGTTGCTTACGAAAAGATTCAAGATTGCTGAAGCTCGATTAAAACATCGAAAAATTATTCTGTCTCTCCGTTTGTTTCGATTTTTAAATTTAAGCAATTTCATTCGATTCAACACTTCGAATTCAACCACCGCCGCTAAAGGTTCGTGAACACGGTCCACCGTAATGTTCGATGAGGTCATGGTTGGGTTCGCGAGGGAGTTTATATCTGGGCCGATTCGTTCGGCACGGAGGCCGGGATAGAGAGATCGATTTACGTGAATAATGAGACGAAGAAGAAACTTCCTCGTCGATAAATTTAACGCGTTACGGAACCGCGACCGGCACTTTGCCCGAAGAACAAGAGTGTTCCACGTCGTTAGACTCCGAGGTTACGTCCGGGGTTCCAGAGAAAGAGAGAGTCCCATGGTGGTCCCCCCTTGCGACCAGGTGGCCAGCCCCCATCGATGGTAACTAATTAAATCATGAAAAAGGCGGTGAACGTGCGTCCTACAGTTTTTACAAAATTAATAAACCGGAACCGACAGTGGCTCTCAGTGTCCCCGTCGTTACGAGATCACGGTGAAACGGAATTAATCGAGCCAAACAATTTCATCCACCATTAAAGGTTCCCATACACGTTCCAACGTGAATTACAATTTTCGCAGATTATTCGTAAGATCCGTGGGAGACATACTTTTCAAATGTGTGGAATATTTCAAGACGTATTATGCAAGAATGAATTCTTTTTAGTAGTTACTCCATTTTTTTTCCTCTAGAGAATTTTTCGGTAACGTTTCAAGGTATGGTGGCCACGGAACAGCCGAAAGGGGCGGGAGATCTTAAGCGTTGTTAGAAGCGTGACAAATACATTTAACACCTACTTTCAAATTACTCAGCATGACGCTACAGAAAGATTGGCTCGCCCATGGCAAAAACCACCAATTTCTTCGTTGATCGCCCATCCGCCTGGTAGTTTGCATCTCCGCAAAGGAGTTTTTGCTCGGGCCGACTCGCGCCGCGTCGAATCGATAAAGTATTAATCGAAGTGACCATGGGCTCCTTCGTTTCTTGCACGGAAACCGCTCGATGGTGCTCGCTTCTAGCGCCTAACTTTTGGTCCATGTGTTCCGCTATTGCCACATCTCAACCAAATTCCCTGAAAAAAGGTACAGTGGTCAGACACAAATCTATACTGTGATTCGCTATAGTACGTTGTTACATTATACATTATTTTTGACAAATCTAAACAAATCATTCCGCTAGCCGTTTCTAGATACTGAAGGCGTTAAGGTTGGAACACGTTCTCTAATCTCCACCCCCGCACGAAGTGGCTGCGACTCGTTGAAATGTAGCAGAGGGTGGCAGGCATCGACGGGAGCGGATGCAGCTTTTCACGAGTGCTTTTACGAGTCGCATATGTGACCGGAGTCTCTTTCATCCCCCGCTTGATATTCCTGGCACCGTGTACCAACCCCTCCGAAGAGGAACGAGCAACCCCCGGCAACCTTGTCGAGAGGAGCCACCCTCTTCGTCAAGCCGCGAGAGAAGCCCGAGAAAAATCTTTCGTCATATTCACTGGGGAGTGATAGTCCGACATAACGCAACAAATTTCTTCAGGGTCTCTCCTCCAGAGGGTCGAGCCCATCCCCGCAACTCTCGTCGATCGCGCATTTAAATCGTTCCGCGCCGTTTCTTTTCTCGTTTTCTTACACAAGCGGATCAACCCCTCAATGTTCGCGAAGGGGTGGCTTCTACCTTTCGACCCAGACCCACCGAGAAACATGGCGGTCGACCACCACGACCGCCCAGGGACCGATTCCTCCCACGCACAATTTACAGTTTCACATTTTATTCCCATCGCGCGTTCGACAACGGATAAACTCGTTCCGGGTCGACTCGGAAATCATCTTTCGAAGCACGGCTGGGACTGCGCGAGAGGGGCTGCTGGGATCCGAGAAGATTTCTAGATCGTTTACATCCTCGTACGAATGTTAGAGTATACATTAGTGACTTTTCGGTATCTAAAAGAAAAAGTGAATTTTCGGTAAACCTTACGTTTAAGGGAGGCAGTTCCGATGACCTTGACCTCGACATATGTTGTCAAGGACAACATTCTCAACAACTTTTGTCATTACAACTACCCGTTGCTCGGTTTTAGTTTCCGAGATAATTGCAACAAAACTATTGCTAGTACGGAGCGTGCGCGAATACGTAAAGTTCAATACAGTATTCGCTACAATTTTTTGCAATTATCTCGTAAACTAAGACCGAGCACCGGATAGTTGTAATGAGAAAAGTTGTTCAGAATGTTGTCCTTGACAACATATGTCAAGGTAATCGGAGCTGCCTACTCTGAACGTAAGGTTTACCGAATTTTCTACAAGAACAGGATTGAATCGATTAAAATGTAATCCGTACACTATTCGAGGACTCGGCCCAGAAACTTTTAGGCGAACAACTATCGAGCGGTATTTCTAGAACATTAATCTCGGAGCAACCCTCTAGCACGAAAGTTAGCTGTCGATCGCGGCAGAAAGGCAGAAAGGCAGAAAGAAACAGTCGCATGATCGAGGAAACGCGTCCACGGAATCGTAGCGACATCAGGTTTCTATGGAAACGTACAAAAGGCACGTTCAACCATCCCCCTCGGGGGTGGGATCTAGCGATATCGGCGAATATTAAGAAATAGCTCTCGACCGGCATTTCCGTACATTTGCGGACAGAAAACGAGCCATTCGTTTGCCGGCGGGAACGAGGTGCTGTCTATGCATGGCACGCCGGCACCACCATTCGACCGTCCTATAAATAATATCGTGCCCAACCCCCTTTCTCTATCCTCTTCTCTCCTCGTTTTCATCGTGTCCCACCTCCCGCAAAACCGTATCTCTTTTCGGATATGGCGAGCGCGGTCGGGCTCTGTTCCGCGAGAAAAAGAGGACCGTATAAGTCCGGACTCGAAATTGAGAGACATTTTTCTCGATCAGACCCTCCGATCCGACGCGACGCATCAGCCGTTTATTTTAATTCCTCGTTACCTGTTAGCAGTCTGGGTTAGAGGGTGACTGGGTTAGAATAGTTTTCAAACCGACAAAATATATTCATTACGATGGTCATCAAGAATAATTTTTTAATGTGAATTTCTTTATCTTTTTAGAAAGAAGTCTGTAAAGGGGACACTTGGAAGAAAGAAAGAAATTTTTCCGAGTTAAGATCGGATCAAGTTCAGTCGTTTTGTTAACAGACTGAGACGCAATTTTAAGATAAAAGGAAACTTGTGCAGGCGTCGAAGCAGTTGCGTTCCTTCAAGATTTCTCACAAGGATCAGTTTTCTAACGTTTTGCTAATGGGGAATTCAAACTATGATCTGCGGCCGGCTCGCTGCTGTTAATAATTGATTGCAAAAGTGTAATTAAACGATCGCGGTTAGGTGAAACTTTATCTCCGAACGTAATTGCTGAACACGCAGCTGTAATTTGAAGAGAAAATTAAGCAGTACTCTACATACTCAATGAGAAATACACTCGGGATGTCTTAATAAACCGGAGGATATAGAAGGCAGGTGTGTGCACGCACGGTATTACGTTCGCTTCGGAACATATCTTTATCTTCTTTTGGAACATTTCGAACGAACGAATATATGCACGGAAGCAAAGAATATCGGTTTACTGTGTAGCGAAATTTTACGGCCATTGCATTTTAATAAATCCGAATTTACATTTTAGTGTAATTAATCTCGATGCGTCCGGATTAATTAGACTATTTTTTTTATAGTGTAATTGAACGGTGTAAGTTTTGCTGATAATTAATGATAGTACTAGATTGAAACGAGGGAACTCGTGTAACTTGTATAATTCATGAGCGCATTCTTGCTCCTCCGGCCGCCATTGTTCCTCGACATCGCTATTTTTGCCGGATGAAAGGGTCGCGACGTGTTTCGAATTTTCGCGTAACACGTTTCCTGCTCTTTTCATTTGTTTCTTTATCTGTGCCAGTTCCCCGAACTTGTCCCGAACAATCTTAATTATCCAAATAAATCATCAGACATATGAAACTACTTATCAGAATCAACATCCCGTATTTTCCAGAGTGATGATGGACAACCGCCGCGTCGGCCCACGAGAAAACGTTTATTAACCCATTCAGGGGGTAAATATCGATCGTCGAGTCGGATCGAAATCGGATTACGTCGCGGAGCGAAAATCCAGCGCGCTGCGGCAAAACAGCGATTAGGTGCGGGGGTGTATGAGGGTGCGAGAGGGTGGTAGAGTGACAGCCACGGAGGAAGGGTGAGTTTCTTGCTGGATGGACGGCTTTTCTTGCGGCGAGTACTCGCTGCGACACAAATAGCGTATGATTGAGTGAGCGCCGCGAGGGATTTCCAGACGTGGAAACGGAATATCGCGGGGGTGGAAAGAATGCCGGAGAGAAAACGTCGACGTTTAGTCGCTGGAGGTGGGCCGACCCCCGTAGCGCCTCGCGGGACCACAACAACCCCCGAAAATCGACGGCAAATCTACTTCACCTCCAACCGTTCGCGTTCCTTCAGATTTCCCAATGTTCCAGCATTCCTCGACTTCGTTAGGCAGTGTCTACACAATTTACCGGGCCGTCTATTATCATTTAGATTATTAATTTCTTAATTCACGATTCTTCCTCGCTGAGATTGAAAATCTCCAGCCAAAATAAAAAATGGATTTTTTAGTGAGGAGAAAAGAATGTTGGGGGTTTGAGAAGGAGAGAGAGAGAGAGACTGTTTGATTTATCAAGATCGATCCGCGGGGCTTCCCCACGAATTTTGCAAAGGCCCGCAGATACACTCGGCGAATCGTTTGTCCAGGGGACGTGGAAACGGTGGCCGTAGGGCGGCACAATCGCATTACTAATGATTTTACTTCGGGCGACCCTCAGGGCCGTCATATCGATACGATAGGACCGCGATACGTCGCCGGAAACGCCAGTCGGATAAACCGGGACCACTCAGACCACCCCCGTCCTTCGTTTTCCTGTCCGTCGGCACGACGAAGACGGAGCAACTCGAGATCAGAGGTTACGTCCAAGCTGATCGACCCCTCCTACCCCCGGCTACCACTCCCGCCATCGACTATCGATGATTTCGTTTACCCTGAACCGGGACAAAAACCGAATCAACCGAGACAATGTACCGAACGCATGAATTCCTCTGGGTAACATTTACTTAAAATTATCTCTGACTACTGACCCCTCCTGTTTCCGCTGAATTTCAATTTTTTTCATGTTTCCGTATAAATGTTGAGTGGATCTTAGAATATGGCCTTAATTTTTCTTCTACGCGCACAGTTTTTGAGAAATTTGAATTTGAACAAAAGGAATATTTTTTAAACATGTTTAAACAATCACAACGGATTATTATTGCATATCGCTGGATTCGGGAAACTCTATAGAATCTTTTGCTGTATTTTTATGTTATTTTTTACGTTATGCACGTTTCAAACAACATTTTAAGATTTTCTACTTCTCATTCGTTTTTCTCGGCTAGACCATGATCTTTTCCCAAAACCAGGAGTTTGTGCGCGCATGTGCACGCAAATAGCCACACGCATCTACACCCAAGTAGGTTTGTACACACCTGCAATGTGCCAATTACCAACATCCGAGCGGTATTAATCTGGCCGGGCTAATTGCATGTCGATTACAGTGTCGTAACGAGCTCCGATAAATAGACGGCGGTCGAAGTGAAAAGTTTCCGTTCCGCAGGCGAACTTCCCGTGGATGCTGGAAGGCCGGCCCAGAGCGTTTTACGAGCCGAAAAACTGTTGCTACAAGGCGTTCCATAGACTTCCGCCGGGTCATCGCGGTTTTATGGCAACGAGCCGGCCAATTTCGAGGCGCTATCGAACGGTAATTGCTCGCGGGTACAACCGCGTTTGTTTCACCGTCGAGCAAAGTGATAATTAGTTCAAGGGCCGCGTTATTTTTTCCAAGTCGCGAGCAATTGGAAATAAAATCGCTTGAAATCTTTTAGAATTTAATCGGCAAAAAAAAAGTGAATGTCTGGCCAAGTTCGACAGGCTGCGATTTAGGGAATTTTGTAAACCTCGCTGTGAACGAACGAGCAACAACGTAATCTTCTCGAATCGATCCAGCGGGAGGCCGAAGAGCAAATAAAGAACAGATGCGAGGAGCGTCTATACAAAACAGTGGAGTTCGAGAGACGTCGTTGGTTGCGACGTATCCGTCGCGAAATAATAGAGAAATGCGACGTCCATTCGATATTTCGTGAGATATAATATTGATACACGTACACTCGCCGCGAAGCGTACACGGTGATCCAAAATCGATGTTGTCGCTGTCAGATAATATTATCAACGATCCCATTTCTGGTCTTCGCAGTCGACAATCCTGCGGAATCGTCCTCGTCGAATGAAACATTGAAACGTAAGAATCGTTAATATATGAAATCGACGAGAAGAATGAACGATTTTTATGGAGTGGTAGTTTCAGCGACTTTTGTATCGCCTTCTAGGTATCGAGACGAGGAAAAGAGGGTGGAATATGATGCGGTTCTATCCAGATATGTGAACGACGCAGATATAATACAGGTACGTACCTATATGGAAGCCCGAGCCGGGATTCTGGCGTGGACGTCTGCCTCGCGATAAGATACGACCGCAGTCCAGTCAGAATCTCTCCGGTTTCGCAGAAAATTCGCGGACTCCCTTTATCGAGTTTCCTGATAAAGTTTCCCTCTCCTTCTCTATCTCTCTATCTCTCTTTCTCTCTTTTCCCTTGGTCCGTTTGCTCTACCTCGAGGCTGGCGAACGGAGCGACGAAAAAAGGAAAGGAAATTAGGAGATCCTGCGGAGTATCGATACTTTCTTTCGGCCCGGTGACTCTCGATGCCGATCGGCTAATTAAATTCGATTCGGGAACGCGCGGCTTATTAATTGTCGACTGCTCGATGACCGTCTCAACCTCCCTAGCAATGCAGTCGAGCAAAGGGTTGAAGAGATGCGTTCCGCAGGATCTTTGAGAATCATTGTCCGACTGTCCCAAGCTAAATCGAAGCAGTTCGAACAACGTATTCCGAAAAAATCACGGCCCCGGTTGTCGCTTTGTAGGATCAGTCTGGTAGCGAACAATGGTCTGGCCCGATTACAGGCGTTTTCAAAGGCACCGGGCAGCGACAAAAGCCCTATCTGATCCTTTCGGATCGCAGTTGCATCGGCACCGGTGCAGATCTATCGGATTCTATCAGAGCGACGCTGGACAAAACAGCAATCAATAAAGACGAAGTTAGGATCCGGGGGCTGGATTCCTTCAATCAAATTAGGAACATCAAAGTAGCCAGCAAAGCGAAGGAAAAGAGGACCGGGAGGACGACGGAAAGGTGGACGAGAGGGATGCTCTCTCTCTCAACATTCCTCGAGGGGTGGAAGCTGGGAATTAGCCTCTATCTCCAGAATCCGAACCCTCGAGACAAAGAGAACCCGCACACACACGCACACATAAACACACACACACACACACACACACACATACATTCTGACTCTTCCTAGCGCTGATACCCTTCGTCATCTTCCAGGATCGCAGCACAGGACTTCTCTCTGCTTCCTGATGCTAGGCTTTGTTAAAGAATCGTCCGAGTGGGCGTGGCCTTCAATAATTCGTCTACCCTCGTATCGGTGTCTTTGTCGGAACTTATCGGAGTCGACCTTGCACTCTGTCGTTCGCCTTTAACCTTCTTTATTCTTCGTCCGACATCGTTCACACTTTGTCGTTTGACTTTAACCTCCTTCGATTTTCATTTATTGTCTTTTTGTTCGAAGGGGGGAGATGAAGCTTTGAAAGGGAAAATTTTCGAATGTTTTTACATACGTTTCGAGAGGACAATTTTTCCCCTCGTAAACCTTGATCTCGTTCGAATCGAAAGGACGCGGGGGCCGATGTTATCTGGTAATTGCTCTGGCGCGGAGTAATCAGAATGAAAAACTCCCGGTCTGTTTGATCTTCTTCCACACGCATGGCCACTTGATGAGCAGAAGCGGTTCTCGAACGCTCAACCTGGCCGAGAAGAAGAAGAAGTAGAAGAAGAAGCGGTGTGTTCCTTCCAATGCCCGGGTGCGAACTTGCCGTTCGCGTGAGCTATGTGGTGCGTGCCGTCATTGCGTATTTATTTATTTATTTATTACTGCGCGATATCTCAGGAATTGCCGTTTCCGTGGATATTTATTCGCGGGGGCCTCTGCCGCTCTCCGCCACGGCGAATTGCAAATCCACGGGGGCATAGAAACGAATCGACAGGGAGAGGGTTCGTCCGACATGTCAGCGAAAAGGAAACCATACCCGTGGAGGCAAGGTTGCACACGCCCGTGAAATTCGTTCTGCTCCTCTGACACTGGAATTGCTGGGAAACGTTCGGTCTACCAGTTCATAAATTACTCTCCGCGATTCGCCTAGCGAGCTATTCAGGAAGACGCGGGAGAACGATCCTCTATGCGTGCCTGATACCTTTCCAGTTGGATGAAGAAACGCTGTCTGAACTGTTAGCCTGAGAACCGAACACATTTAGACGCTAATTTCCTCGTGTTACCTCTGGGGGTGTGCCCTTGCTCGAGAGAGATATTTTCTTTTCAAATGTAATCGTACGTCGTAGCTGCTTAAAATCGAACACAATTAACACATTGTACGAATAATTATGGACACTGGGAGACAGAGGACGAAGGAAAGGATTGTTAGTTTTCGGGATCGAAATTACGACGAAAGGAAAAGGACACTCGTAATTCATCTGGCAGGCGAGGCGGAGAACGTTTTTAGGTCGCGTAGTAAGCAGGAGGGGGTGTCTGGATGCTGCCGCATCGATCCGATACATCACGGGGGCATTTACATCCCCGCCGAGCAGCCCCCTTCATCCCCCTTCGTCTCCCAGGATCCCCCTCGATCCCTTTCCCTCTCGCAAGTCGTTTTTCCGATCTTCCCTTTCTGTTCCGCGTACGATCCCGGCCACCATCGAGGGTGGTTTTCTCCCGTGCCAGCGCTTATGCCGCCACTTTCCCGAGGGCGCTTGCGCAGCCACCCTCTCCTCCTCTTCCTCCTCCCCCGCGGCCCTCTATCCACCCCCGCGTACACCCACCCCCCGCAATTTTCAGCCTGAAACCCACCCCCTCGCTTTTCCGTCTTCCCTTCGCGCTGCCTCCGCCGACGATGCAACGGCCATTGTCTACGCGTCAAATCTCGACTGGCTCGAACCACTCGCCATGTTTCTTAACCCGTTGAATCACTATACAGAGTGACGGACTCGCCGGGGGCATTGCACATTTTGCGCGAAATAGAAGAAATTTATAAATCCACAAGAGAGAGGAATAAAGAAAATTTCGGTTTTTCGAAAACGGGGAGATTATTGGCGTTTACGGGAACTGTCGCGTGAGGACACACACGGCGAAACAATTAGAATGATTTTCTAAGGCCGGCGCGAGTAAGATCCGCTTCTAACGATAACGTTGACGTTAAGCGTAATAAAGCAGCGGTAATTGCCGACGCAAAGTTATGGCTGCACCTACTCATTAGCACCCGGCGAGGCTACTGCCTTAATTAGTAAACCAAAGGAGGGCCCCATAGCGCGCGTTCCGTATAAAAGTCTCGCTTAATGGACGTCCGCGATACTATTTAGCAGATGAATTTTCATTTGACCGCTGCCTATGACGAATACCGAGCGAATGAATAATGTCCGGCGGCGATGAAATTTCTGACTCCGTTTCGAGCTATTACAGAAGTTGCCCCCTCAAGTAAACCGAATACCGGAGACACGCAAGTTAGATTTTTCAAGCAGGAACAAATCTCCTGACAAAATCTGCTGAAGAATTTAGTAAGCCCCAGCAGACGTAGAAAAACACTGGTGAACGGTGATGCACGCGTTGCAGTTTCATTCACGGAATAAGAGCGCGTCTAAGGAAGCTTGTCGGCTCCTCGATTCAATCAGCTTATCGTCGATCGCGGCATTAACCAGGCAAACGATTTACGGGAAATTAAAGGAGCTCGGCCGTCGGAAAAATTTCCTTTCCCGGTTCTTTAATTATCCCCCGGTGGGATCGAGTGATTTAGACTAGCCCGTCTAATCGGACCGGCGAAGTAACGATAATTAATGCCGTTCCCCTCCGCGATTTGATAATGCTCCCGACGATGATGTGTTCATCGTGTGCGGGAAAATTAAAATAAGAAAATAGAGAGAAGCGATCGCGCGAGCGTGACTAGCGACCAACGGGGAAAACTGGAACAATCAAGGTAAGTATTCTTGGACATTATTTTTTCGAAAAATTCCACCATCGTAATTTCGCGAAAATCCATCAATACTTATCCCGCCTGTGGAGAGGCCATAGAAAGTGTCCGACGTCGGGAGGATCCTCAAGGATCCTTGATAACGACGTTTAAGGCTGGACTCATACAGAGCGCTGGTTTCCGGGAACCAGCGCCAAATGTCATCAAATTCGAGCGCAGATTAACGAGTCCCTGCTGAGTATAGCCGGAAAAGATAGTCAAAAATGCAGATTTCACATGGAAGTTCTGAATTAGCCAAGTTTATATTTTTACAGTAGCGACATATTGTTACAGGTAATGTTCATGAATTTTCTCAGATTTTTTGGTTTGGTGGATCGATGTTAAAAAAAAATAAAAACCGATTCTTTCGACGTTTTTCCTAAGTTACACCTCTGTATGAGCGCAGCTTAAAGCGTGGGAGAACAATGTCGGGCCACGTCGAGGGAAAAGTTCGTCGGTCAGCCGCGAGATTTCCTCGTTTGCAGCGACTCCTATTTTTTCCGTCTCCTTTTTCTTTCCTACTTCTTTTTTTTCGCTGACGACTGTTGCCAGTACATACCTATCCTCGCGCGTACACGTACGTTCCGGCCGAGTTTACGGATAGATACATTTCCAGGCGAGGCGTCTGGCAGCGAAGTTGCCCGGGAATTGCGGGAAAGGCGACGATGGCTGTTACTTGCCAGCAACTTTCTTCTTTTTTTTCCCCCGAAACCGAAAAGACGACGAGGCTCCAGGAAAACCGGCACGCCACTGTCATACGTGGAAATCCAGCATGTTCTATTAATGCGCACGTGTGCGCTCCCATCTAGCCGCGATTTCGTCCTGTTTTCCCGTGGACACGACCGCTGGCCTCTTTCTTCGACCTCCTCCTCTTCGTACACTTTGACGTCTTAACATTCGAGTTGCAGAACCAGAGAGAGAGACTCGTTCCCGAATTTTTTACTCGGTCGTTGCAGAATTTATTTAAAGAGTAGGCCACTCGAAGAAACTTCATCTTCGTAATTAACCACTGAAGAAATATATTAGCATTCAACAGGCGTCCGGCACATCGTTTACGATCGGTTCTTCCTAAGGTAGACGGACGGTTGCGAGGCAGTTGTTAATGCAGCTTAACAACCGTTGCATCGATGAATTACGACACAATGCCATATTCCACGGTCGAAAAGGAACAACGAAGGAAAGCGGAAACGAAAATCGCGGCGTGGAAAAGCAGCACGCGTATCCGGACAGGTCTTTACCACGATACAATGCTTAAGTTCTTCGAACCTGTTCGAACTCTTGCATTAGGATTTTCGCACATATTTATGGACATTCGAGGCGTACAAGCGAGCGAATATTTGACTTGCTAAAAGTAACTGAGCGTTTTGTTGTTGAATAGAAAGAGTTCAATCATATTCCCGTTTTTAATTGGCATCGTTATTTCCACGCACAATAGCTCGGTTGCCTAGGGTTGTGATATATACATGCAAGTGGCCGAGCATTATGGACTTCTCAAGTATCAATTACGAATTCGCGGTCGCGTAAAATTGCTGTGAACAACTCGCCGGGGAAAAGACAATGTATTCTGACAAAAGCAGGTTGCTCGTAATTTCATTTCGTGCCCCTTATCTTCGACGGATTCGCGCTGCGATCTCTGCTGACCGTGACGCCGAACAGACGCGTGCCATTACTGGAATCAGTCCCGATTCGAGCCCGTCTTCGCGGTTTCCGGGAACCACTTTCCTGGTAGACTATTAGGGCTCCTACTTGTAAGAATCCTGATAAAATGTATTTTTCACTTGGCATTAATCGATAATGGACAACAATTAAATAGCGACGGGCTTGGCATTCCTAAAGAAATATGAAGGGTGACGACATCGAAAAAAGGAGAGTTGAATTGTGGTTTAAAGGCTTACCATTGGCTGCCAAGTACCCTATCACTTTGCATACGACTCGCGCATGAGCATAAAGAACCCCTTCGAAGGGTGGATTTCACCCTTCTGATTGTAAAAAAAAAGGGTACTCTAAAGATGAAGGCTCGAGTCCGGTAGTAAAATGGCGATGGAAACGCTCTTCCTTTATCTTTATAAACTCTTCCTCGATCATTGTTTAACGATACACGAAAGAATAATAAATACATATATCGTCCATGATAAAATATAAGGGAATATACAGCCCCGGAATAATTCCAGAAGGCCGTCTGCTTAGGGGTAACATTCGACTCTACTTTCCCGGGTTCGGTAGTAGTATCCCGCGTCCGAGCGGCGTTAATTCCATGCGGCGCTTGATTGCCTTTGCCATTGTTGCCATAGTTACCATGCGAGAGAAAGCTACGACCGTGTCGGGGAAAATAGCGAGGGAGGGAGCGCGGGGGCGAGAGCCGACGGGTGGTTAATGAAGCCAAATCCGTTTACGATGAATGCTGCGGGAGAAAGAAAGGGACGCCGGGTTCGTTAGGCGGGCCCGTGTCCCGACGTCGACGACGACGACGACGACGACGAAGACGTTTCTCTTCCCGAGGAAAATGTTTGCTTAAAGATTTTCTCGAATCTCAACCACCCCGGCTCTAACGAAATTTATGACCGTTCCAATGTGTTTGCTCTGCGGACAATCGATCGTTGCTTAATCCAACAAGTTCTTCTTTCATACACTACACCGGACACCCCTACAAATTATTTCTGCACTTATTTACTGGTACACCCCTGTGCGCCTCATCCCTCCGCACTATCGTTTTAAATTACACCTACTCATTTTACCACGTTTTTATTAACTCCCTTCCTTGTTTGTTTGTTTGTCTCGTCTGTTCGGTGACAAATTTTGTAATAGCAGTTCAAAATTCACAATGCGACTGGGAAACAATTATTTTATACTTTTTGTGGTATATTTTAAAGATGTTATTTTTATCAACATAATTTTTTAAGATTAAGTTCCTCCGGTACATGTAAAATCGTCCAATGTAATTTTTAACTTTCCCATGTTCCAACCCCCTCGGGATGAATCCAGCCTGCCGAGGCCTATTTTAAGGGGGTCAGTTCCCCGATCCGAAGAATCGCTGTAGGGGGTGGTTTCGGTAACCGGAAGATCGCGTGCAGTCGAATCGCCGGTAATTTTGCTCTGGGTTCTTCCGAGGCCGACCACGCGCGAACACGCGCCGTCCCGGAGTTAGCCGCGATAAATTATCATTAGCACGACACCGTGTAATGATCACTATTATTCCCGGCATTTTAAAATGATTATCGTTATCCGTGCGGATCTTCGCGGAGGGGCGTCTTCCTGCGAGACTCGTTAAGATAGAAAGCGAACGAATAAGAGAACGTACAGCCGCGCAGCAGTTTCGTCGAGCTTAGGCTAGTAAAGGAATCCTGGCCGCCGCGCCGGTTCCTTTATCTTTAGTGGGCACTTTTAACAAGTATCAGGCGTGTACCCTACACACTTAAAAAGCTCGTGTGTACGCGGAAACGCAAGATAAAACGGGCCAGCAGCAGGATACAGGCGTAATTATCGTGTCCTGTCGCGCCTAATCGCGCTCGCCGCCATAAATCTGCGCCGTTTACGCGGTTTCTGGGAACGATACCTCCGTCCAGAGAAAGCAACGATCTTCCGCGATATCGTCTTCAGCTGGTAACAATCGCGAATTTTCTGCGGAAATATACATTTTCATGGAATATCAAGCGAAGCCGAGTTTAACTTGGTCGTTTTGTATGTAACAGGAGGGTTTGAGAATTTTTTTGTTCAGGTACGCTGTTTAATGGATTTTTATGAAACTTCCACTGGGTTCGTTCTATACGGTCGGAACGTGTTCTCGCATTTTTATAACACGTTATTATCGTCAGGATTAGAAAAATTATTCACCAAGGAAGCAGACTGAAAGTTCGTTCAGCCCGCGTCGAGATTAATCTTAATGTTTTCTTTCTTCTTCTTCTTCTTCATTATGGTTTGGGCATTCTGTGGTAATTAGCTTGTGGATTCAAGTGCGCGCGAGACGTGGCGGGATGCGTGTATTAACGAAAATATACGATTTTACCTTAATTCTAGTATTTTCGAGAAAAATGAAATAAAAACGCCGGATACGTTTATAGAGAGAAGAGCATGGTGTTTCTACAGCCACCAGGAACAATACAGTATCGATCCCCGCGTATTTTGCCTCTTGATATATCGCTGTGTTTTATGGCTAACACTTTTCCACCCGCGGATCCACGGGTATATCGTTTTCCAGACGCGCTCGAGGCTCGTCTCAATCAGAGAGAGGGACTCGCCACCACCCGTGGTGTGATTGGTGGTAGCGATAGATCATTTTTTAAGCCCTGTTGCCTGCTCCCTCCCGATAAGGGCGCGGCAACCACCCCGGGACTTTCTCCCTTTTCTCTCTCTCTCTCTCTCTCTCTCTCTCTCTCTCTCTCTCTTTTATTCTAACTTCGTTCCCGGTTCGAGGGACGGCCTCGAAGTTTAAACACACGTCATTGGCCGCCGAACAACCCCTGCTCGCTTTGCATACCAGCGGCGCATGTGCGCGCAACCCTTTGCGAGAAGAGGGTGGCCCTTCGAGATCCTACCTTTTCCCTTTTAAAATGCCTCACTGCTTTTTTATTGGCGAGCTGCTTTCATCGGTTGGGACTCTCCAGGGCAATTTAGATAAATCTGTATTCGAAACAATTAGAATATCGCCGAACTTTGACAACCAGCCGGCAGCTTAATTTTACAAAACTCTCGCGAACATATTAGTCGAGCAGCTACTACACTCAAGAAATAATCATTCTCGCGTCTACAGGGCGGGGGTGTACGGGGGTGGCTGGCATTGGGGGTTGCAGGAGAAGCACAGGAAGATTGGAAGAAAGAACGTAGCCGAGGAAACGAGCCAGTAGGGTCAAAGACGCGGGAGAAGGGTGGAAAACCGTCGGATCTCGTGGTCCAGGGGTTGGGGGGAGGGTTTTCCACCCCTATTCCACCCAAGTGCAGGGGTGGGGGGTTTCGTGTGGCAATCAATGCCGTTGAATTAACGCCTGGCTGCCCGTTTGCGGGAAAAGTAAGATTAAAAGAACCAAGAAATGGACGCCCCCGAGCACCCTGCTCTAGCTGGTCTGAATTCCTCGGGGTGGGGAATCGAGTCGAGGGAGTTGCCGGGGAAAAGGGGGTGGGACAATACACGGAATGTCTATAACAACGAGAGAAGCCGCGCTCTCGTTTCATCGCTTGCTTAATCTTCCGGCTGGCACGTAGTTACGTCAGTTTCTGTCACATACAAAGTGACCCGGTTAGAGGCGATACTATCGGATGTTCATCGATCGTTGGAATGAGTAATAACTGCCCCAGCTTTGACCTCGATCGATTCCTCGACGCTTCCGGCTCGACGTAAACCACCCCCCGAATAGCCGATGACCGGTGGATAATTAAATACTTTTCTTGGAAAATTAGAAATCGCCTACCAATAGCAGAATTAAGAAGAGGATCCCCTGAAGGGTTGCAGATTTCTTCCCCCACGGTTTCGAAGGACAGAAGAGCCCTCTCAGCCTTCGCAGACTTTTCAAAGGAGGAAACGAATTCACCGGTCTTTCGTGCGATGAAGGAAGGATCTACTAGTAATGGTTCGACGGCGAGTCCGAGGTTTCCGTTCGATGCAAACGATCGAGATAAATGGTCCAAAGGGTGTGGACCAGTTCGACGAGAAAGAGAATCCTCGGGATTCAAGGCAGAGACGAGGAGAGGGATGGTGATGGCCTGTGTGCGAGAACGGGGCGAAACGAGGGATCGAGTGCGGGGGTCAATCTATAATAAAGCTCGCGTTATCTCGACCGGGTAGCGTGAACGAAGGCCAGGACCTCGTAAAAAGAGAGGGAGGATGCTGCTTAAGAACGGATTACGAGAATGAAATCGGTTGGCGAACGCTTAACCCTCGACGGAATCGCTCGATCCCGGCGCGCTTTTATCTCCGACCGGTCAACTATTTTGATTAGGCCAGTATCGAGCCGAAACTTCGGCATACTCGCCCCGCCAATCGTCCCCACACGCCTCCGCTTCAAACCGATTCGCTATTTAATGCAACGCGAATTTTCTCCCCAGCTTTAGACACAAGCTGTTTCAAATGAGATTCACGTAATTTTATGGTATCGAGTACAGGTCCCGTTTCAAAGTTAAACAGTTCTAACACCTGACGTTCCGTCTCGACCGAGAATCAACCATCTACCTGTTAACCGAGTCAGCAGCCGTGAAACGCATTGTAATTCATAAGGGGGCCGCGGCTAACCCTTTATGTTAATAACTACGGCAAAGGGGGTGAGCGTCGCGCAAGGGTGATTTTTATCGACCACTTTAAAGCCCATTTGCCTAATGAGCCGCGATACAGGCCCGCTTATAAAGCCGGCGGAGCACGTGAACCGTGCCCGGTCCCCCTCTTAGCGTGAACGAACTATCAGAAAATCAACTTGTTACCGTTCGACGCAACCATTTTCACCTGTTCCTCTTCTGGAAACTATTCGTCGAAGCCAGGAATCATTTTCTAATATATAACGTATTAAAAATTATTTAACCGCGAATTACTCGAGAGGACCGACTTTCCGGTTTCAATGAAATATTGATTTCCAGTGGATTAACGTTGCCATTCATTTTGCCGGCTATTGTATTTTTTCCGTTCGCATTCGTAATCGACGGTTCCCTAGGTTGTCCACGACCTCCAAGCTATTGTGCTGAATGACCAATTGGCAACAACTGCGTTCAATCGTTCGGAATAATGATGACCGGGGCCCGGGAAAAGGGTCAGCACGTACGAATCATTCGTCACGACGCTGAAGAAAATAATTCATTTCCTGGCTTTTTCACGGTGACCGCTCGAACCACGACGATCGAATTAACACATTGTGTCGGATTTGGTTTCGAATCATTCCAATAATTATTTCAATCTCCTAAAACCGACTCTAATAATCCTGTGTGTACAGTTAATCGAAGAAGTGTTATTCCGTATAAGATCCTCGAGGCGATTTTCACAGCAGAGACCGCGATCAGCAGTATTCATCCGGCAGGAGGAGAAGATCCTTAAGCCCCCGGATAACTCCATGATCGCAACACGAGCCTAAATCGCGCGATCAATGGCTCCGGAAGGGAGGTGTCGTAATGGTCGCTAACAGGCCGAGTAATTCCGCATTGCTTAATAATCTGGACGGGCCATTAGGCGTATCTCGCGGGCACAGATGCATGTGGGGAACGGTGTTAGGGGTGAGATCCGTCATAAAGGTCGCAACCCCAGGAGTTAACTCGAGTTCGAGCGATCTCTCGGCGTCGAACGAGAGGAGGTTTCTTTTAATTAAACCACCCCCGACTGTCCCTTCTTCAGTTCCCTCTCCGCGATCCTCTAGATTCCACCGAAAACGGGACTCTTCCTGGACATAACAGCCGACAGGCTCGCGTTATCAGCGTTCGCCAGCAGTCCGACCACTCCCGCTTTTTCGCTCCCCTTCTTAACCACCCCCGCCGCTGATCCGATCCCTTAACTCTCGCCGAAGCTCCAACTACGACTTGCCAGTCTTGTGTTTTGGTTAATCTAATCAGGACTTACTATTTTTTAAATGTTCTGTACGTTAACACCAATATGTATTCACGATGAGAGTCAGATGGATTGATCACGGAAATATGTGTGTTCCGACATGAGGGACGAGCGGAGAAGCAGTAAAATCATCGAGGAGAGTACAGGAATTCGACACCAGGGAGTTTGTTCCGTGAGAACCGGCCATCGTTTCGGTTATTACAGTTCCGTTGGCTCGTTCGACGTCGCAGAAGCTTCTGGTGTTTCTTCGGGAATCCGTAATGGCCGATCGGCCGCGCCGCAAACAATACAGAAATTATGTTCACGAGAGTTTCGCCGGGAGTTTCGCAATCTTCGGGGCCCCCCGTCGCAGTTTCATCGCGGGGCTCTCGCCGTTTATTCAGGACGCATGACGAGCTTTACACCGCCACGTATTTCTATTGGGGCTTGCGAGAATATACGGCGCGGCTTTCCTCTAGAACTTTCTCGATTTAGGGGATGATTTGCGAGGATCGCGCCGCCCACGCCGTTTCTTCGCGGAGTTTACTCGTACCCGCGGCCCGGCCACGCGAAATTATACGATTTTGCATTTCCGCCAGAACTTTTCCGCCAGATTCGGTGTAACTGACATGGACATTTCCGGTTTATTGCCGAAAGATACCGATAAAGCTTCCGCGACGCGCAGCTTTCTTCGACGAAGTTCGCTTGGAAATGTCCTAGACCAATACCCGTTTTTATAGCAGACGGCTTTAGCGACGCGGTGTTATTTACTTCGCGTTTCACTGGTCTGCGAATTGTTATGCAAAACGAACAATTTATTATTATCGTTTTAATTCATCTTAAAGTCTCGCATCACTTTTCTTGTTGAAATTAAAATGAAACCGATCGTTCCATCGTGTACTTGAGACTCTGGGTCCGACGACAGGCATCGAGGAATTTCAGGTTTATCGCGTGGTTCGCGCACACACAATTCCACAGTTACTCGTTACGGTCCAGGTGAGGACATCGCGAGGAAATAAAAAAAAAAAGAAAAGAGGATGAGGAACACGTCGAGGCATAGATGAGGGAAGAAGTTACGGGTGTCACGTTGGACGATCGTAACATCCGCCGCGGACAGGTGCCCAGCCGCCATTGTCCTTCGCTATCCTCGGCAAAATTACTTATAATATCTGTCAGCGAACAGACACGGCCCGGTAGCGCTGTTACCGTCGCGCTACAATCCCTCGGAGAAATGCCCTCTTTATTATCTATCAGAAGCAATCTACCGAACACTTTCCTCGGTTCCACCCCCACGCCCCTGAACCATCCCCCAATGGTCGTCGTTCTTCGGCAAGTTCGCACGACGTCGCTCCAGGCTTACGAGACTAATTTCCCGACACGCTCCTTTGCTGCCTCGAACGTGGTACACGGTGATAATCGCCGGTGTTGACTCGATTCTAGAAGCCGATTCTTTGATTCGGGGTTGTATGGTAATATTAATTCATCAGCATTCTCTTTCTTGTTGGTGATTATGTAGTTTCCGCGAAATGAACGAATCCGAAAAATTTCTGCTCGCCGAAGCACCGATCCTGACCAACTTCGATCACTAACACACCTGCAATATAATCTCCCATTCACCGTTTCAGCCGGAAACCCATACAACACTCGTTAAAGACACAATCAATCCTTTCGTCCGACACGAAAGGCGACTGGCACACAATTCGGTAACGAATCGGCAGTCTCGGAAGGAGCCGAGTTAATTCGGTAGCTAAAGACCCAGTCGATTCACCTGAGTCGACTCACGGATCACCGGTTCCGGCGCAGCTCGGCGGCAGCGATCCGTTCGAATAAACAATTGTTAGTCAGACAACAAACGGCTCCGGCTGTCCGTCTTTCCCTTAATTGATCCGTTTGACGACGCTCTCTTCTCGCCGAGCCAGAATTCAACATTCGAAAAATAAAAAAAACAATTCCCAGAAAAGAAGCTTCTCTATGGGGAGAAACGTTTTCTATGGGAGACGATTCACGGAACGCCCGGAGAAATTTGAACGCACGATCGAAGAGCGGATTCGGTTGACGGGTTTTCAGGTTCCGGCTGGAAACGCCTCAGCGCAGAAACCGGCCGGCTAATTTAGACCGACTGTTCCGTGAAATTACCGGGCCTCGCCGGGTAATGAGAGGGTGCGTAGGGGGAGGGTATCCAACCCTTGGACACTGGCCGACTAATCACCGGCGCTCGTTAGCGAATTGAATGTGTCGGGAATCGTATCCGATCGGATCCGATCCGCACCGGACGAAAAGTCAAAGAGCTACTGCAAAATTTTGTACAGGCTGCTAGTTGCTCTTTGAAGCCGGACAATTTCGGGAAAAAAGTGGAGGATTGGCTGAGCGAATTCGAGGTGAACTGAGAGGATGAAAGAGGGCGTCAGATGTAAAAGATTCCGGACGATCGATTGAAGAAGGGATGTCGGAAAACTGTCGGATCGAACTCGTGCGTTTCGAGGATTGCCGGCGACTTAATGGACACCCTATATTTGCTCATTAACGGACCCTCTGTCGCGAATCCCGAGCACTTCCACAAACTCTCGACGGAGGCAGAGGAGGGAAAAGAAGAAGAAGGAAGAGGAGGAGTAGGAGGAGGAGGAGGAGATGGAGGACGCACAAAAGAACGGGCAGACGCGGCTCCGAGGGAGAAATCGAAGAATGAAGGAAGTAAGAGAGGTGGGGAAAGGGTGGAAGAGGAGGGCCGTGGTCCCTCATTACGAGTTTTGCGAGAGGAAAAGCGATATGCCGCGCCTCCAGACGAGAGAAGTACACTTTCGCTCGATGGATGGACCCCGGTATACTACGCTACCGAATGAAGATCCTCCGAGGCTTGTCTTCTTTTCTTCTTCTTCTTTTGCTTCTTCTTCGATCGGCTTGCTGTCTGCATTCGGTGGCGGAAAACAGCCAATCGATAGACGCAACATTCAAATAATTCACTTGAAGAGTGGCTAAGAAGATTCCACACTCGCGATAACTCGCGGAAGAATCGATGAGTAAGTTGGAAAAAGTGTAGGCTGTCGCGGTATTCGTGAAGAATTCAATTAGAGCGGGTATAGACAGTAGAGATGGCTAATAAGTGTCCGAAAGGGAAAGGTCGACGAGTGTAAACGAGGCGAAAGAATTTTCCTCGCGAGAATCCTGGCATTTTTCCCGTTTGCGTAATTCGTTCTTCTGCATCGGTAATTAATAGAGAGCACGGTGACGAACCGTTCACGGGAATGAATAATTCACCGATCGATTCAGTACCAGCGGCACGGTTGGTACAGAGCGGCATTGTTTTCCGTCGATTCCCACGTTACGTAAAATACGGTGAATTTAATGATGAGAAAGGAGATAAATCCGACGCTGAAAAATTTGTACTCTCCCCAGGAACATATCCCGTTCTCTCTCCTCGACTGTGTGTCGTTGTCACCGGCTAGAATCGGGAGAACAATCGTTCGCAAGCCGTCAGCCACAATTTATAGAATTCTCGGTGCACTTATTCCGATCGCTGAAACGTTTTGTCGAAGGCGGATTATATGTTTAATTGCTTGCGGCGACTGTTCAATTAAGGAGCCCGAGTTTTTGTCCCGTCATTTCAGAACCAAGTCCGGCAGAGCTTCTCCGCTAATTAAAGGATATATATATATATGTATACGTGATTCCGTTGATCGTCGGTGAGTTTTAAAAGAACCTTGAAAACCATTTCTCTTTAAACGCGATCTTAAATAGCGTGGTATTTACCAAATCTTCGCGATCCCAGTTGTTAAGGTAATAGCCTACCGATGATTCGCAGAAACGATTGCTGGTTCAAATGTCCAGAATTTTTCGTGAATGGGAAATTTAGCGTTCGGATATTTTTGATGTTTAAGAGCTGCTCCGTTCGAAAAACTCGCCACAATTATCTACAAACACGAAATAAATGCAGCCCCACTTATTCCCGCAAAACAATCGGAACCACCGACCTTTGGTCGTTTTATAGCTCGACTATTATCTTCGCGAACGCAGTAACTCTTTCTTTTCCCTTGAAACAGAGGTCAGAACCGGCGTTTCTCCCATTGTCCTGCACGAGATAATAGTCGTTCCTCGAAGCCGAGGTTTCAGATCATTGTCATTCATTCGAAGCGGTGGCGAAAAGTGCTCCTCGCGTATCGGGGAAGCACGAAAAACGCGATCGTTCCTTGAATCTGGTTACCGGTTCCCGGTGAAACGTGCGAACGATTAAATACGATCGATGTGTATCGTGCACGTTTCTTCATAAGCCGATCGTACAAGAATCGTGTTTCGATTTCCTCTTATTTTTCTTGGACGTTTTTTATCCGTCGCCTCTCGCCGATCGAGAACAGCCGCATTAGCCGCAATTAATATACAGACCGTGATTTCCAGCCGCTACTTAGAGGCCGCATTAGATTTCATAACGACGCGCGTCGATTAAATCTCGAGCTATCGCTCTCTCTCTCTCTCTCTCTCTCTCTCTCATTCTGTCTCTTCGATCGATAGCCGTCATTGTTCCCTTCGTGGAATTATTATCGCCCAGGGTAATAGCGTTTTTAGCGAATTCGCGGTCAGATCGACTCGCTCGTTAAGAAAACGAAGAAACAGACACGAACAGGAGAAAGAGACCGACCAGGAGAGATCGCTCGCATTTCTCCTCGTACGGCTGCTGGAATCCCGACGTATATATGCGTCAGCCATTCGATCCAGTTGCTAATAAATGCGCGGATTAACATTCAAATTTCGCGGCCGTGAGGCGACTCGATGATCGTCTACACATACTCGCGCACCGGTTTTTCTTTCGCTTCGACTATGTTCGATTATGTGCTCCGCGAACACGAATTCTTCTTATTTTGTTTCGGTGAATGCGTGGGAGACAGTTGGCATACTAGCTAATGTAAATTTTAAATGGCATCGTTTGTATTTATACGTCAACCAGGTTGACGAATAAATTTCATTATTCGCTGTGGCAGTTGTTTGTCAAACTTTCTTCCCGATCTCTTATGCTTCAAGCTTTATACTTCAGTTATAACCAAATTTATCACGAAATTTCTCGATCCAGCTAACTGCGCGCCACGCCGAAGGGATTTGAAAGAAATCGAAAGTCGCAATCCGATTTCTTCGCGTTGGATTCCGGTCTCCCTTTCTTCCACCGGCAGTTGACGGTAACCCATGAATATTCATGGCGTTGAGACTTATGCAGAACGTCTGTCCTCTGGCTAGGGGATGTAGGAGGGGAAGCGAGATCGCTATGAACGAGAAAAGGAGAAGGGATGAACGATCTACCCTAGCTCGATCTCGCTCGTCTTTTTCCCCGATCACGGTAGTTTCTTGTTCCACGATCGATTCCTCGTATTCCTACCCCCTTCCTTCTCAGCCCTCTACCAACCCCGTTCTACCGCACCACACCAGTCTCCTCGCGACAGCTACGAGTGCGCGTTCCTGCGGGGCCTTTAATTAACAAGGAATCAATCAATGGCGGTCTTCATGGAATTCCGAAGAAAAGAGAGCGAACGGCGCAGAAGTCGTGGGAGGAAGACGGGGTTTTAGTTCCAGTTTGTTTGACTCGCGAGTGCTCCGCCGACGCGAGAACACCAGCCTGGGAATTCTAAAGGAGGAGCCAGTCAGCAAGGAGAGCAAAGTCCCAGAATATTGACGATCAGACTGCACAGGAAACTTAAATTGTCTTCCACCATGTTGTTTTACATTGACTCATTCGATCATTTCTGTTCGAGCACTTTCGAGAAGAAGCACGTGCTACAATTTCCTTAATCTCAAACCTAACCGAATGAAAAATTTACTACACGTTCTTCAAACGTCGAAAAATATCTACAAACAGTTTCAGGTTCCTAGGTCCAATGCGACTTATCCTAAAAATTGCTTCGCCGAGGGTATTCAAAGCAATTGCCTATCCCGATTCTTCCCCGATCAAACGCAAATGCATATAAAATAAAGTATGGTCGTATCCTCGGACCCGACGAAGCAGCGGGTAGTTCTGGAAGGAGGCAGGAAGAGAGATGGTGCTGTCGGGTACATACGCGATCAGATTCGCCGATCCTTCCGTCCGGTTGATCGGCTCGTCGAATTTCGAAGGAGGGCTGGAACCAATAAAAATGCCCGGCATTCCCCGGTTCCCGTGGCTCCTCGTCTCTTCCAGCAGGAGTCCAGCAAGAGTCCAGCACGCGTCCTCTCCACCTCCACCCTCTGACCCACCCCTTCTTTTTCATCCCCCGCAGCTTCTTCGGTCCTGAGCAGCGTCGGTATCCTCTCCTTGTACTTTCTCGAAGCCCATCAAAGACTAACCAAATATTTGCCGAGGTCTTCGTCCACCCTCCAGCGGGGGGGGGGGGGTGTTCACCCCTCCTGCACAAGCCCCCTACCACTCCTTTAAACGTAACCCTGTGACCCGAGTCTCTTTTGTATCGAATCGGAGACCGTCGCGGGCACAGGCCGCTGGGGTTGACACTGTGTCATCACGGATTCTTTAATTTCTGTAATTGCGCGGGGAACACCGAGCTGATAACGGTAAGAAGCTGACGAGGGTGGTCCTCGATCCAGGCGGATTTTTTTCTTTATCTTCGATCCCTAGGGCTGAGACTCCGAGGGACAAGCTCAAACAGTTTGATATTGTACTTTTCATTAGGGAGGGCTCTGGCCCTCTTTGAAATTCCGATTGTTTCAATTAAAGGCGGACTTGGAGTTGCGTTTCTTCAATTTTGGGAATGCTCGACGATACACGTTTCTCGGAAAGATAATGGAATGTTCTAATTAAAGGCTTTGAGGAGCGTTTGAGGAAGACACAGCGACACTATGGGGGGGGGGGGGGGACTGAAACCTAAATGGATGAAAATTTTACTGTACACCGTTCTCTAGTGGAGAAGGTAATTTGACGGCAGAATTCTCGAGCGTTTGTGTCTGCTATAAGGGTAATGAGTGTCCTCGGACCGGTAAGACGAGGCGCACCGATATACTATTTCAAAGTTTCCGAAAACGTTTGTGAATTTCTCGTGTAGATCGCAATATTTATTCGCGTCCCCATTTACTATTAATGAATCACGTGTTCGTGGCTATGTATTAACACCCTCTGCGAAGAGGAAAGTGGCCACGCTTTCTTTTCGCATTGACCAGGGACCGGCTTCCATCTTTCACCCCGCTCGGACCACCCCTCGAAGTAATCACAATATGTATGAGAGCCGAGAAGACAGAAATCCGTCGAGATGCGAGCTAGCCTCACCTAGCACTCAGTTTTCTCATTGGAATTGCGAGCAGCCTGCCTCCAACGCGAACCACATACACGATTCTGATCTCACACGGTATAATTTTACGCAAAATTTATGGATAATCCTCCGTCATCATAACCGTCGACATTTGCGTGCACTATAAACTTTTGGTTCGCGAACGAGCAGAAATTTACAGGTATAGAAACAAAAAATGGAAAAAATGGAAAAAAGAATATTTGTCGAAAGTGATCCGGGGTACGGGGGATGAAAACAGCGGAAGTGCATTCGCGGCTAGAGGCTCGTACAATATTCATCCTTGCGGACGTAGAAGTCGGACGCAATCCTGTAAAAATACAAGGTTTTACCTCGGAGGTATATCAGAGACCCCGCCATTGATGGCCCCCGCCGTACAATAACATTCCACTCCTTCCGCTTTTGTGTTTTGTGAGTCAATTCGAAACATGAATCGTATAATAATTCAACGGAGCTAAGGAAAACACGCCGGGATATTATTCGTCCCACCTAGACCACCCTCGGGCCTCCATATTTATGGGCCGGCCAGCTTAATAGGAAATGATAGATGTCTTATTTAAAAGAACAATCCCTTATTTTCAATTTTACTGATACGGTCGCCATATAATGGAAACGCTAGCCAACGAAATTATCGGACGACGTACAATTTCAACATCGTCGAGAAAACAGTGAATGAACAAATGATTTATTAGTACTGGACAGTTCTGTGATGCAGAAATATGTACGCGATGTACGTTCGTCGAAACGGCTCGGGGGATGCAAAGCGCGTGCAAGGCTCGCCGCACGAGCGTGGCCACGTGCAATCTTCGAAAAGTGCAATACTAGCAGAGAATTATGAGAACGGGCCGTGAATACGGGCCATTATTCCACACGATAAAGCGATTCCCCTGCACTCACGGAATTATGTTTCTACTATTTAGCATCGGTCGGACGTTGCCCGCGATCCAGGGGCGTATTCGACATCGTGCGGGGGTGGAAAATGCGAGAGGAGATCGCGACAGAGGGACACACGGATCCCGTCTAGGAAAACGATAGACCGAACGGAAATGGAAACTCCGTCGATAGGATCGTTTCTCGTGCGCCACCGAGCGATTCGTTACCGTCATCGATCGATCACCGTTTCCGCGGACCGCGTTTCGGAATCGACTTTAATCTCGCCTCGCGAGCTTGCATTGCTTCTACTCGAGTTCTTATTCCGGCGTCCAATTCTGCGCCGCTTCTAAATCTCTTTTAGCAGAATTTCGCGTGAAACGGCGCACAGTGGGCAGGATCAAAAAATTTCGGAACATTCAACCAAAAAGTCGACTTTTCGAAATTGAAAACTAATGAATTTGTATTGCTTTTTAAGCGTTCTATGGACCTCAAAAATAAAGAAATTAATGAAATTGAATAAATATTTTAGTTACTGTGACATCATTTAAACAGTTGACAGTTTATTTCATATTCCCTCCCTAATACAATATTATTATACTAATGGTTTTAATAAGTAAAGCAACTAACTGATTCATCAACTACATAAAAATTTATAAAAATAACTAACAAATCATACAGAAAATATATTCTAACATGTATTATTCGAAAGAGATTATTTTATAATATTTTTTAATTCAAACTTCGTGTCAATATCTCAAACGGTACAAAAGTTGTACACAAATGCCCGTAAATTTTGTCGATCCGAACCACAGTGCGGCGACCTGTTAACCACATTGACAAAGAAAATAAATTTCTAGTTCAGTCGGGTATAATTCAGATAAAATGTTTTTACTTCCCATGAAGATCCGCTGTCTAGTTAATCGCCGCTAGTTGAACAACCCAACAACCGCGTGTATTTCGAAATAGAAGATAGAAGCCTTGGAGTGTACGGACTAGAACAACGTCTGGAGCGGCGATATCGTACTCGGCGAGGAGATCGTCGAGCACGCACGCGGCGTACCGCGAGCGTAATTTTAATTAAGAGCGCGGAGAGGAATCACAGGCAGCGTCCCAGAAGTTATTAGCCGTGTCCGTGGTCGTCATATTGCAGCAATTATACAGGCATCCGAGACGGATTCCTGGGGACGCGATTGATTCCCGTAAGGGCCGAGCGTCGATTGAATTCAACCGAAACGGGCAATTAAAACTGCGCCGCTGGAATCCAGTGCGCGGATTCCGCGCGGGAAAGACAGAACGGCCAAAGAAGTTGACGACGGTCGGGGAGATACGAGGAAGAGAGAAAGAGAGGATAAGAGAGAGAGAGAGAGAGAGAGGAGAGGAGAACGCTTCCGCAGTGACACGCGCGGATCCGTGACTTCAATGTGGTAGCCTGTTCCTGGGCCCGGCCGGTACGACGACGCGGCGGCGGCGCATCAAGGCGAGACTATCTTTCCTTCCCCGAGGAAACAATTACTCCTGATCCGAGTGCATAAATAACAAGAGAAACGGCCGGACGATGCACCCACGATCCGGAGACGCTGACTGATTTGCATCGACCGACTCGATCGCCCAGAAACTAATGGCTGCATCGATGGTTTTTCCCATTCTTATAACCTGATCTAAACCACAAATCTATTTTTCTATGTAAGAACCTTCTCTTAAAAAATCTTTCGAATAAAGACTCAATTCTTTATAATGTAAATACATAAACTCATAGAATCCTCCAAATGGGTCAATTTAGTAAATAAGGCTTGGTCACTACTCCCTCGACAGATTGATGATCTACTCCAATATAGAGTTTGGCTTAGGATTGATAATAACTTTGCTCCATACATCTGTGAATACATTTTTCTCAATCCAGCGATAGAGATAAATACTGAGCTTGGACCCTCCTGAAGAAAGCAGTACATAGATCCTAACTGTATCTTTCTGGACCACATTGCTAGTAGACCTACCAATTCCATTTCCATCTTTACTATATCTTCAGTTGTTATTCTTGTATTTGAAAATGTTCATCATATTACTTAATAAAAAAAAACCTGATCTAAAATAGACTGTTCCGCTAAAACATCAGACTTCGTCCTTAAGATCTCTTAATTAAAGGACGTTCGGAAGTCCGACCGTTCCGAAAACTGTTGAGAAATGAAAATGCGTCGGACAGAACGGGAAGCGAGAGAGAAAGGAAAGTGCGAGAACCAGGGAGAAAAATTGTTAAAAGGAATTTCCTTGACTTTAAGTGACGTTGATGTACGAGCGCGCGAGAACGCGAACGCCGGGAGTGGTTGTAATAACACCTACCTGAGAGGAACCACCGAATCGAGCGACTCCCGTTACATTACAAAGCGTTCCGTTAAGCTGGAATCTCCTTTGCGCGTCTGGAAGCAGCGTTTTCTTTTTATACTGCACTAGTTGTACCCGCGACTGAATCTTTTGCATGCAACAAATGTGAATGATCCCAAGCATAATCAACGGGACGTTCGGGTCGATCGCTCGGATCGAGAGCCAATTAGGATCGTTTACGCTGTGCTCGACGCGGAATATTTTATCGAGACAATTACCGCTCGTAATAAAGTCTGATCGGGTCGGACACCAATCAGCGGGGACGATCGTCGGTGTGTCCACGTCCGAGACCGCGGGTAATTAAAAGCATTGTCGGGGCACAAAAGCCCGGCGGGGGTGCCGCGGGGCGGACGAAACTCACGGCCGGTCGGAGACGGACGAAAAAGAGTTACTGGAAGGTACCGTGGATGGCTGTCCAGACCGGGGACTCGATTCGTAATTACAAAGTGCGATCTAAATCAATCCTGATTGCACGGGGAAACGCTGCGTCAAAGTCGTCGATTCGCGACACGCAAAAACCCAAAGGTTCCGCGGGACAATGTGACCCGATAATTGTTCCTATCAGTCGATTGACTCGAGAGTTTTGCAAATCAAATTAACGGGACTCTCTTAGAATATCTTTTTTTTTTTAATTTGCGGAAATCTCTTATGGATGACCATCCCTATCGCCGAAAATAAGGATGGATAATGTCCGATTGGCACGTTGTCTTTATATCTAGACCTCCCATTTAAATTGCAACCCCCCTTAATTACTGGACAAGCAGCCGACGGCTAGGCTTACTTGCCCCCCTTCCCCGTGGGACCTTAGAATATCTGGGTTAGGTCGAGTAAAGGGTTGAAACCTGTTTGACACAAGACAGATGAGAGCTGAAGGATTAGGAGAAGGTGCGTTTCCACGTGTTTTCGAAAGTTCCCCGACTGTCGTCGAGTCGACTCTGACGGTCGACTTTTTACCCGCAAAGGGAGGAAACGCTTGTCAAGGGGTGACTGTGGCTGTCGGCGGCCGTTCTTTGGGCGAGGGGAGAGGAGCCGAGGGGAGGTTGGCAAATACGTAGGATGCATTCAGATCAGCCTCTCCTGCGAGGAGGAAGGAACAGGGAGGAGAATAGAAAAGGTTTCGAGACGCGTCAGCAAGAAGAAACATCAAAGTCCGCGCCATTTCCTTCGGCCGAATACAAATGAAACTCGCGTAGGTACGTGCGCGGATCGTATATGCCGAATGAAATCGATCCCTTGGATCCTTCGGACACATTTCGCAACCAAGTATTCGCGGATCTCTGCATTTTCCCGATGCTTTTATGTGGAAGGAATTCCTAAACAACGAATGAGATTCGTCGATAAACTAAATATCGACGGACACACGGTCGCATGTAAACGACGTTACGATGGAATCGCGAAAAACCGGCGGTAATACGTGAAAAGGAAAATAGCAGCAATACCGTTGAGTGGCCGGAATGGTGGCCATGGGGGACCGACAAGCTCCCACGGATAAGGATTTGCGCCAGGGTCCAGGGGGAAATGCCCGTGCGAGTGGCACATGCGGGAATGCATATTTAGGGATCAGGAAGCGCAGGTGCGGACATTTCTGGCGCTTACAGGGCTCCCGGCAAGCCCTCCTCTCTCCACCAGAATCTCATCCTCCTTCTCGAGAAACCTCCATCAAACTTTCCTCTTTTCGTGAAGCGTCATAACTTTCCATAGACGGGGGATTTATTGAGCTCGAGCTCTATCGCTTCTCGAAATTGTGTTTTTGCTCCGAAAGTGCACTCGGCGTTATCTAAACTTGTGTATTTATTGTTGGACCGGAGCTTTGTGATCTCGAAACGGTTTTGAAAACACACACACGGTGGTCGAAATCATTAGAACACATTTTAGATTATGACCAGACACGGTTCTAGTAAAGTGAATGATTATTTCAATATGTTTAATAGATTGAAAATTATGCAACTATATTTTTAAATTCTCCGAATGTTTTCCCTCAAAGGATTAAATGGCTAATTACCGAAACGCTTAGCGGGCGGTCACATGGAATTAAAAATCTATTGTAAAAGTTAATCGTGACATAAAAGCGTGCTATAGTATATGTTCGAGGAGGTCAACCAAAACGATTTCCATCGCGCTGGTTTAGGCAGAGAATTTCTTTCGATATTCTAGTGGACAAGGGTGCCAGAGTGGTCGCGACACGCTGCTGAGGCTCGAGAGAGCTCCATGGTTCACCCCCCTCCCCATACCAGATCAATAATACCATCCCTTACTGAGAGCATGCGCGGTGAAACAACCCCCGTAAGCGGGCTGGTTTCCACCTCCGACAAGCTCCTCGCACCCCTCCATGCAACATTCATAGCGCCATCAATATTATACGCGCGAAATAATAACCTGTGCATTTATTACGAGGGTGGCAGGGTCTACAACCTCCACCCCCTATACTCGAGAGGTTTATAAAAAAGACGAGGGGGTGGTAAATTATGCGTGTAAACGGTTATGCAAATCGATTGGTCCACGGCCCACCATGGATATATTCGTTCCCGAAATTGTTGCAAGTTCGATTGTCCTTAAAATGATTATAGAAATTTTGTTCGCGACTGAATCCAGCATGGATTGATCGAGAATGAAACTTCGTCTTTACAACAGGCAAATTTACATCGTGAAGTCTGTCAGGAAACACCAAGCCAAAGTGACAGCGTAAGAGGTTACCATCGTGCACAGATCAGTCCGAAAGATTTATTGAATTTTCAATGAGTTACGATGTCGAAGAAATCGTCGAAATCGCTGTTCAACAAAGAAACACTCAACTATTTCATGAGGTAACGAGCGACTCTATTTTAATTTAATCGAAAAGACAATGGTGGGAAGCGTTTGCCTGCGGAACGACTTATGCCGATTTATGGAAAACTACTTTTCAAGCACGCACTTCTGGGGCCCGGCGTTCAACTGGATGATACCCGTGGCGACCATATCCGACACGCAGAAGCATCCGAGAATCATTAGCGGCAAGATGACGGTGGGTGAGTTTCCGAAGCACCGTGTCCCGGACCTTTCGGGGAATTCTGCAAAGCCGTTCATATAATAATCGTTCGGAGGAAAGGAATACGGGGACAACGGGCTTCTATGGTGAAGGGAACGAAGAGTGGCTACAGGGTCGGGGGGGAGGGTACGAGAAAGAAGGTAGGAAGGGACACGTGAAATAATTGCGGCGAATAACCGCTTATATTCTTAACGAGCGGGACGATGGAAACTGGTCCGGCAAAATTATCCGAATTCGCTCGTCGCTATTTTAATGTGCGATAAGCGAGAATCATCGGAAGGAACTAGGCTGGGAAGTTGAACGCACTGGAATAAGATGATTAATTAATTGATTTTCCGAGTATACACTGATTCTGATCGATTTTTTCAGCACTAGCTCTGTACTCCATGGTGTTCATGAGGTTCGCGTGGAAAGTACAGCCTAGGAATTTATTTCTGATGGCATGCCACTTTGTCAATAGCTGTGCACAGCTTACGCAAGGGTACAGATTCTTCAACTACCACTACCTCGCGCAAGAGGAACCTGAGCAGTGACTGCGCTGTTCAGAATTTTAACAAAGTATCTTCGTTCGATGATGTTTTTTTTACTGGGGAACTCCTTATAATATTTACTGGGGAATTCCTTAATGAAGCATACGATCAAATCGGTTTAGATTATTCCTTGCCACCGTCGTTTTCATCGAACGACACACTAAAAATGAATCACTAACGCTTTAGACAACTCTCATTATTCTACTATCAAGCAAATAAATCAACAGAAACGTTCGCCTGCAGTTTCCTTCGCGTTCATGAAAATGTAAAACGATCCACGTCAATCGAACGTCCTTTTTCCCTGTTTCCCTCTTCTTTCCTGGTATGTCCCCAACCCTCCTAGAAGAAGCAGCAAAAGGGCACTGGCTTATTCGCCGCGGCCCCAATTCGACGGACTCGAATATATAAGGAGAGCAATAATTTTCTACGGTCTCTGTCTCTCCCACTCTCTCGTTCTCTCTGTTCTGTTTCCCGAGCGATAGCGCCGCCTCGAGAGAGAAAGGAAGGGCACTCGATCGTGCTTGGGGTGATTTTATGGGATCTGGCACGGATCAGAGCCACGAGCCCGTCCCATGGTGTATTCCGGGTTCCGCGTACGTGCGTAAGCCGTCGCTGTCCCTATGTGTCTCTGTCCCGGTTCTGCTCTTTGCATTCGTCGAAAAGGACCAAAGGGAACCGGAGAGGAGGTCCGCCCTCGCCTCCCTGAATAAATATATATGGGCTGATTAGCCCTGCTTGGCTTCGATCATGCGTTCCTTCCCTTCATCGGAGCGTTTTGCATCCGGTGACGTCACTTGGCTCGAGGACTATTCGGGATCTGCTGCTCCAAAACGCGAAATCGACGATTTTCGATCGTTCGTAATTGATTTCTTGAAAAATTCCTACATTTCTGGAGACTCCTCGGATGCTTGTCTAATTAGTAGAAAATAATGGGTAATTTAGAACAGCGACTTTGAAATTGTACAAATCGACATTACAACGTACACGCGTATACGCGTAAGACACAAATAACTGGAATGATTTTATCGGCGCAAACGGGTTCTATCAAACTTTACACACTATACAGCTATTTTGTGGGAATTACCGGAATGTTCTCGATTCGGATTTGAATCGTTAGGTTCGAGACCACGTTTGCTATTAAAAATGTTTTCATAGTGTAGGAAAAGAAATGTGATGTTTCGTCCTAGACCATGTAAGACAACACAAAAATACGAACCAACTGAATACAATTATTTCAGGAAACGACAGACATTTATTTCGACGGCCGATTAGAACTCTAGCAAAAACCAATTTCGGTAGAGATTATCGGAGCGTCCTCATCGATTAGCATGCTAGAGGAAGGGATTCCGAAAAATTTTCACGAATCGAGCGACTTTCAGTGAACGCCGACAGAAGGTCAGAGGGAGATGAGTCCCCTGGGACTGATCTGGCAAACAAATGCCGACGATTGAATCTTGGCATGTTGCAAGACGGATCGTTCTCTTTGAATCACAGATTGCCTGCCGCCCTTGCCTTGTCTTTCCTCTCTGCTCTCTCGTTTCGTTTCGTTTCGTTCCGTTCCTCGTTCCGCGCGAGGATCCTCTGTCTCCTCTTCAGCCGGTCCGAATCACTCGAGGATGAGAACTGGCCTCTTCTCTTCCTCCTCTGGATTCTCTTGCTCCACCTTCGACCGGAGGCGCCTTGATCCGAAGAGGAGGATACCGGAGAAGGAAGAGACAAGGAGAAGAGAAGAAGCTGCCTTTCGGGGCAGCCAGCGGCCGCGGCAATTTGCCACATGCTCGCATTGCCTGCCTGCCTGCCTGCCTGCCTACTCTCGCGAGGAGAAACGATCCACCGGCGCGGCGTCAACGACAGTCGAATCCAGGCTCCGATCTATCGGACGCGATCTTCGGCCGATCTCCGACGGCCTCGCATTCGTCAAAAATCGCTGGATTCATCAGAATTTTTTCCGTTTCATTTCAGTTTCTTCGTTGGCCTATTTTCTGGAAATTCGAACGTCTCTTTACATAATGTTGGCGTTGCTAAATTGCATAGAACCACTCTCACCTTATTTAAAATCATAGCCGTAGGAGAATTAAAAATGACATTATGATATTCGGGAAGATCCATTTTCACTGGAGCACCCTGTAGGCTGAGCAGAAACCTCCCTAATCAATAAATAAGCAATTAAGTGGAAAGCGTTAACTGCGCGCGATCCATTGGAACGAAAGCAAAGATCGCGGTCAGCCAGAGAATAAGAATTAAAAGAGTTCTCTGGGAACGTGGTGGAACGGGGGTGGAAAGGGGGGGCAAGGGAGGGCGTGGGTGGGGTCAGAAAATGTGAAATGAACTGTAAAGCGGAATGCACAGACTGTAAAGCTCGTCCCCGCAGAAATCCATGAACTCTCGCGAGAACTATAGGGGTGGAACGAAGAAAAAAAAGGAACGCTAGAGGGTGCGACCGCCCTCCTCGACTTTTCGACGGTCGATGATCTTTAAATTAAGTGCACCGGCTTATGACGCCCGTGTAAAGTCGTTCAGGGTGGATTTTCTACTCGCGACTGTTCACCAAGAAGAATGGAAAAACGAAAGAGGAGAGACTCTTGATACGCGTGACGAATGCGGTCTCAACGAGCAACCCCCTCCGGCGAGATGAATCAAACGCACCCTCGCGATGCAGGACATACATTAGGCCAACACGCCGGACCGGAATGCTGACTATTTTCCCGAAGAACGGAAAGAAATAAGGACGTTATTAAAGGGGACTTGGAAATGCTGCTGCCACGCAAAACCACCTCCGCAACGATTTCTTCTTGCCGGAATCGCAAAATTTTATTACGAGCTTGTTTCTATTTCGTTTCACGTTAGCTGCGCTAACAGGAGAAGACGATTTAACCTCGGTGAACCAACGACTACGAATTAATAAACTTTTATGTCGGTGCAAGGATCCACTAATCAGGACTTTTATTTTATTTTTAGTTTCCATTGCAACGTTCGAACAACGTCGAAGTAGTTTCGTGCGCAAGTTGTCAGTGTTGTTAAATACGTTCGGTTGATGGTTTCGGTGTAAAAGATGCTACCACCGCGTCGGAGCGAAATAAAACGTAACGTCTGTTGATGCTCTCGTACAGGGGTAGGAATATTCCTGGTGGATTCATAAAAAAAGTGCTCAAGTCACCCCTGAAAAATAACATGAAACCGGGGCACAACCGCCGCGCGCCATACGGCCGTGAAAGCGTCCGACGTTAAAAAATCATAAGGGTGCCGTTTTCCTCGTCTCGGTACACGGTTTTCCCGAATTCTCGTGATCGACGTTTTATGGACACGTAAAAATCGCGAGCACGGCGCCCTTAATTTCCAAAACGTTCCCACCGTAAAACTGTAAAAATGTCTGCTTGAAATTGAAATCAATGAAATCGGTGATAAAATCGGCATCAATGTTGTCGGATCATTTGCGAGAGAAAGGAACTGTGTTGAACGAGCTATGGGAATGTTTGATTTAAAGTGTTCGAGCGATAAGGGATGAGATTTGTCACGGTCACATCGGTTTTAAACAAGAAAACATTCTGAGGTGTCGAAAAAAAATGGAGATTCACCAGCAGAGAGCATGAGAGTACAAAAGGTTAGGGGATTCCGACTGGTTGGGGTGGTTCGTCGCGATGTTTTCGTTGAGGGGGTGCGCCATCGTAGACGGCAACGTAATCCTCGATAGAGGGCCGTGACACATGGGAGCACGGGGGACATCTTATCTTCATATTACATACACACGATGGTTCTCAACTTCGAGTACCTGATCGTTCACGATGATTCACTGCACCTGAAACTTTCAACCTAGCTCAACTTGGCTCCCTTAACGTGGAACTTTACGCGAAATAAAAATTGTATCCGAATTACGACACACTGATGTCCCCAAGATGATCCTGAATCTCTTAATCGGAAGTCCTCGTGGATACGTCGTTGCAGGATGCAGCCGTCGCTGGTTTCTTCCCGAGGAAGCTAACCCTAATATATTGGATCGAGTTTAGAGGGGGTTGGAGTCACGTTATCCTATCCGGGGGTGGTCCTCTAGGAAGGTTACGGCTCATAAACCATCCTTCCAGTCACCGAAATCGTCTGTTATTCGCGTGTGGGTGCGTTTCGTCTCTCAGCACGCGTGCACGACGACGAACTTGTTTACCGGCGCCCGAGTACTTTTAGAGTAATAGAATCCCGATCTGGTGATCGATAGGGCCCGACTACGCGGCTGATCCAATGATCCAGTGGCGAGAACTCTCATTTCAAGATTAAAACTAGAGGATCATTTTCCGGACGATTTTACACGTTTCAGACATTTTTCATTTTCTTTTTAGATAGTAGATCTATAAAAATAGGATTAGAACAATGGTCACGTGGGTGGCAATAAGTTACACCCTCCCCTTTTCCTCGTCCAGCTACCCCGGTATTCAAGGTTTCACGTATTCCCCGGATTGATCAGGCCAAGGGGTTTCGGCCAGGGTCCAGACGCTTCGGTTGGCAACTTTGAAGGATATTTTTTATTTATGTGACGTGTTTGAGGGCGCGGAAAAAACACATTCTCCCGATCTGAAGCCAAGATCGAACCAGGGAGCCGCACGTATGTCCTTCCACCCCGCCGAGAACCTTCAATTTTAAAATTCCCTTCGGTCAGGTTCACCCTCAATTCACTCCCGTTCCGACGTCCACTGAGAGTATCGACGAATTAAACATTTCTACGAAAAATCTATAACTTTTTATTTTTAGCTACTACGTTTCGAAATGAAATAAGATATTTACGAGAAAATTCAGATGCAAATCTTGTACGGACGTGACGCGCATTGGAAAAGCAATGGAACAGTGAACAAAAGTTCGAGCACCGGCAAAATAAACTCTCCTACTAATTGATCACTCAAAATCGAAGGGAAAGAAGATCCAGGGAAGTTGGGAGACGCGGTTGGTCCCACGGGATATCAACGAAATTCTACGGATCGGGGCTCTTTCAAATATTTAGCAGCAATATCCAATTTCGCCTTGTATACGCCCCTGCGTCTCGCCGAAGTAGATTCCTCGGGCCCGTCATTCTGCTAAAAGCTGTTCTTGATCGTCGAACATTTCGATATACGTTCCGAGTGAAAACTGCATTTTTCTATTGATATATACAATGTATGAAAAGATGCATAGACTTTGGTAGAAAGTCCCTGCAGAGTATAAGCCTATAAATACTCCGAAACTAATGTTTCCTGGGAAATTTGTTGAAAGGGGTAAATCGAGCATCAGGAAGTTGAGTCTGTTCATAGGGGTAGATTGATGGAAGTATACGGTAACGACGGGACGCATTATGGCTCCCGTCGGTTCGCGACCGACAAGCCTAGACGAACGGGGGGCGTAACTTCTAAATGGATAAGATGTAAGAGTTAACACTCGTCTGTTAGGAGGACGAATTAGGTGTCTGATGTATGAGACGTCGTCATCTTACTCGGCGCTTCCGGTGTGTGCGTTGCGGACGAGGCATGCGCCGCGTAAACGAAAGAGACATTTTCCTCGTGTCGGGTTTCGGCGAAACGCGATTAATCTTTTTCGCTGGGACGAGCGTGCTAGGTAAAGCTGAAATTTTCTTGTAATTACCACGGATCGGGTTGGAGATGCCCCGGTTTTCTTTGGCAGCTCTGTTTTACAGAGAATTTCAGCCTCGCGCCGCGACCCGGAGGAAATGTTCATCAGGACGTGCGCGAGAACTTGGAAGACCGATTCGTGGGAAGATTAAATTTCTTGATGGGAACTGACTCCCCCCGGCCGTTTTATCGCGATTTGTACCGGACGGACCTTTATGATAAATCGTGTGAATATTAAGCGAACGTAATTGCTTGAGAAAACTGCTAATTCAGGTCCCGATCTAACCCAGATCTCGCGCAGACCTTCGTTTTGCCCGGTTATTACTTTTCCCTTGGTTTTCTCAGTTTTCTTCGGTACTTTATGAGAGAACAAGTTCTTGCATAAAAAGCCATTCCGTGAACGAGGAATAATAACGCGATTATTCTTTGTTAATACGTTCGCGTTGGCTGTACGAACGAGTCCTTTCCGATTAACATCGTGTAGTAGTCTAATAATTCCAATGGAACTATTCACCTGGATTAATTGAATCGAGCGTCGTATGCGATAATTTCACATTTTAAAGGGCAAAAGAAAGCTACGGAAAAATCGGAAAATCTTCGAAAGACCGAGGTGGTAGGCGGAAGGGTGAAAAAATGCTCGTGCAACCAATCGATCATTTTGGAGCCAATGAATTCCGCGTTGCAGCGATGTAGTGCATCTTTTGCGATCGGTTAGGCAACGAGCTCGTGATCTAGACGGATCACGGTCGTGTTTGCGGGGGTGTTCGTTTGGCCATATCAGTGGAAACCCTTTATGTGAATAGCGTGAGGGGTGGGTATAGGAGCTAAGGTTAGCCATTGGTAAAGGGGTGAATCGGTGTGGACGATGGTGTGGAGTGATTGATCGTCGCCTCGCGACACCCCCGTGTCCGCGTAGAGTGGATAAAGGGGGTGGGAAAAAGGAGCAGAAACCCTTTCACGCTTTCACGGATCAGTCACAGGATCACGTTCTCTATCTCAGCCCCCGCCCCCGTTTCACCACCGCTGGTACACAGCACATGCATCACCCTGCCATCTAACAGCCACCCCCTGATACGGGGCTACAACGTTTGCTTGTCTCTGTGAAGCATCGCGGAGCCGAATCTGCAAAGTTGGCACAGCTGAAAAAGAGACACGATGACTTTCCTCGCTCGCGTCGGGGATAATGGTTGCGCGAAGGGCGACAGAACATCATCGTCCATCCTGTGATAGGGGTCACTAAACTTGCGCATACGAGCAATAGTTACCAACACGCTTGATCTAATAATTTTCTTAAAATTCCTCTGGATAGTATATAAAGTATATAAATCTTCTCTCTGCATTCATTATGTGCCGTTTAATAGCCTCGTAGACGACCGTAATATCGCGCGATTATTCGGAACGTGCAGTCAATGGATTCGCGCACGTTTGCAGCAGCGAAATAAAATCATAAGGGAAGTAGTTAAAGTGCAAGTTTAAAAGGACAAGGTTGCCAGCGTAGATTGCATACAAAAATTCCGAAAGACTGGTGCTTCCTGCAGCGGCCACGTGTGAACGATGAAACATTTTCGGGCAGCAGCGTAGTTTCGGGCGCGTTTAACTGCTCGATGCAAATGGGTAAAAATTTCCTCGGTCCCGTCGTTAAATATTATTAAAGAATGCTTTTAGCATTCGAGATATCGCGGCGACTGGTGGGGGGACACGGTTATCGATACAGCCGCTTGATCCGGGTCTGAGGACTGTCCTTAAATGTGTCGTAAACGAGCCAAGAGGGAGAAAGAGTGAGAAGAGGAGAGAATCAGGATGAAAAGAGAGAAGAGACGAGAGAAGATGAAGGAGAGAGTCGTTTCTCTACTTTGTAAGGGTGCCTCGCGCTTTGCCTCGCCCGGCTCCGGCCAATAAAAACTTTACAGCCGCGCCACCCCTGCTCATCCCGTAATGAATGCAAGAAATAATTATCTCATGAATACATTAGTTTTTAGTATCCACCGACACGGACGCGGACCGTAAAACTCGGCATTCGATATAGAACTTTGGCCCACGATTTCCAAGTGCGTGGCCGCTCGCCTACGATCTCTCGATCATTAGCCTTTCTCCTTTCCCCTTTCCCCTTTCCCCTATCCCCTTTCCCTCATATTTGCCATTAGCACCACCTTTTCAAACTTCACTTTTTAATATAAACAATATCGAATAAAAACGGTCGAATAATTGCTTATTCCAGCGATGAACAAACCTGATGAACCGAAACGAGAATTATTTATGAGACGGTGCCAACATTTTGGTCGTTGGACGAAACGAAAAATTGCGGGAGTTCGCAGCCCGAAAAACTAGGAAATACACAGAGCGGGGACCGGTAGGACGGATTTTTTATCGGGAATTTGCCGTATATATCGATCGATCCCTCTTTCTCTTTACGCGAGAGAAAAAAGAAGCCCAACGATATTCCGTCGGAGCAGTTTGTTTCAGCGTCGAGCAGGATACTACGAGTCTCCGGGTACCACGTCCCGAAAGGTTCTCCGGTGTTTTTCATTCCTCGTGTGCAGCGCATAAACACATTTTTATATGACACAGGAGTTGATGTATCTTCCCCTTTCTGGGAGCGGTACCGGAAGGAATAACGCCCTTTGTCCTGAACCGTGGGCCATCGTCGTTGATATTCCGCCGGTGTCCCCGTCCTTCTGGGACAACCTTGCCAACCCCTTCCTCTTTCCCTCAATTCCCTTCTGCCACGCTTACCGGAAAAGGCGTGAGAAAATGCCGATTCGCGATAACGCTACTCGATCGCAAAAACGATCGTCGATTCGATCCTGTTTCTGCATCTCGAAACAATTTTTACCGACTTTTAAAAGAAGATCGCGGTCAATCATTAGGTAACACAAATTTGTTACCTAAAAAATTTTCAAAGACCTTTTTCTATAGAATTTATGAATCGCACCCCTTTTGGAAAGTTGTTTTAATCGAAAAAAAACGTCGGGTAAAATATAATGATCATTTCCCTGGGAGTCATGAAAATCCGAGCGAACTTGCACGCAAGAAATTACGCGCGAAATAGAATGATTTGGGGTCCGGTACAAAGACTCGGAAGATCTAGCACATAGCGGGGAGAAAAAGAGAGACTCGTTGCCGAAGCCAGCGCGCGGAAGAATGGAGTTGACGGGGCGAAAATCATGGAGACCGGGACCGGGACCGGAACCGGAAACGAAGCTCATCGTTATACACCGTCGTGACGTCACTCAACAGTACCGTGGATTTCTTCGGAGAATTGTTCCCAGTGGAAAAATGAACGGCAAGAAGAAAGTTGATATATCGCTCTAATAATTATTGCCCTGTGGATTTTGTGTGTTTGTGACTTATAAAAATGATTCCAAGTTCCGAATAAATTGGAAAAAAAATTTGCTAATCTTCAGGGGTTTACGTCTCGTTTGCGCGGTTTGTAGTCTCGTTCAAGCCCGATTCCTCCGGCCATTTACTATCGTCAAAGGTTCGGGCACGCATCACGTACGGAAACACGCGAGCTCTATTCGAAAAGCGAGGAAAAGAAGAAAGGGCGGGGAGAAGAAGGACGATCGATGCAAAGGGCAGGGAGACGTCAGGATTTGGGATTTTCGCACGTGTTTCCAGTCCCGTCCACGCGATTCCCGTAATCCCGTGTGGCCGTTCTGTCCGTCCCCTTTCCCCGTGCACGGAGATTTCTTTCTTCTCTCGTGTAAAAGGAAACGGAATTGAAATCGGCTTTTCGAAATTGCGCGGCAACCCCCGCGAACAGGACCTCTCCTCCCGGTCCCTCCACGGCCGTTCTCAAGAGAGAAAATGCAAACACGGCTTTGCTGACTGGGCAGAGACCGATCGAGACACCCCGGACGATATACCCGTGGATTTACAAGAGCGCAGAGGGTGGAATATATCGTTGCCCTTTCGATTCCCACCCCACAACACCCCACCCCCTTCATCCCCAACAAACGCGAATCCAAAGCAAACCGACGGCTCTTTCAACTTTGAACCATCCCTTAACTCCATTTCGGGAGTAAATCTCGCGCGAGGGATGTTTAAGCGGACAATTCCTCGAGAGAAATTGGTTTCAGGCTGCCAAAGAGTGCACCTTCTATTTCTTTTTAGCCCTAGAGACTTTTCAACCCTTAAATAACTCCTTGAGATTGTTTTTCAAAAGAAAAGTATTCTCTGCGATTCGAATCAGTGTGCAATCAGTCTACAATGAAGTTCCTCTTTCCAGTAACATTGATATTCGATTAAATTAAAATACGGTAAACAAGAGAAAATTTTCAGTGCAATAGTTTTTTTTACCACATTTTGTTTAACAGGAGTTAGTTACATGAGGGGGTGAAACAGAAAACTGTATTGAACGAATGGTAGTGTCCTCCTGCGGAATCGCGTTGAAGCTTATCGTTGAACATCTTATTACACCACAATTACCAACAAGCTGCTTGTTTAATTAAGAATTATTAAAATATCTAAATATCTTGAATTATTTAACGACATATACTGTTGATTTAAAATTTTTAAAATGTATGTAACTTACCAGTTTAACAGCATTCACTGGTATCCATCAAACCGGTTAGTTCTTGGTATATCACAATATAATTAATTTAACTCGTTTTGTTAGTTAAAATTTCTGTGAATATTTAACCCTGCTACAAAATTTCGATTAAAAAATTTTGCTATGCACTGATTATTAATTTTTAAATAAACCACAATCACCGGTTGAACAATACTTTTGAATTTATCTGAATAATAATATTTAAACAGACCAGTAAAAATATAATCTAAAGCAGGTGACACACCATTATCATTACAAGAATCTATGCTGTATGTACATAAAACATGAAAATAAAAAAATGTACAAAATAATTAATAAATTAAGGAAGAAGAACAGAGGAATGTTCTACGCAAGATTGAACGAGTTATGCAACATTAAATCCAACTCGTGTATTCTTGAATAGAATTAAAAATCAGTTCTATTTTCAAGAGAAGAACCTTATCAAAAATATACTACACGGTACTTAATACGAACAATATTCACATTTTCTTGTAAATGCAAATATAGTTCAACCTAATTGCTCAGTTGTCTATGTATTAAAAAAAATATTCACACCACTCTGGCACCCACACTATCATTTCAGGAGCACCATGATGCAGATCCAGCAGCAGTTCCAGTTGAACTGATCTTCCCTACTTCAGGTTCAACGAAAAGCAGATACGCCAGGATATATCCCACGTTCAGCCAATCGTAGGGAAGCAACAGCCCATCCCCGCAGGCACATTCTCCAGTCACAAGAGCTGAACAGGGACCGTAGCCTTTATAAAACAGACTGCGGCTGCTTTGAGACGGAGCATGCTCCATTGGAATATTCTAAATCCTACATAAAAAGGGGTGTGCCCTACCGTTGCCAACTGAACGGAAGGGAAGGGTGTAGTATCGTTCTCCACCGTCACCGATGGAAAAGGATGCTAGGCATTCACAACACAGATGGAGATGCTGGAAAGACGGAGCATGCTCCGTTAGAATATTCTAAAACCCCACGTCGAAAGGGGTGTGCCCTATAAACTCTAACAGGCTACGTGGAAAAGAATTGACCAAAATGCAACTGTAACTCTAGAGTCAAATTCTCTGATTGACTCATTGAAAACTTTTTTAATTCTATTCAAAGTACATTCATAATATATTTGTCTCTGATATTATTAAATGGGATATTGATTTAGTATACAGTTAATTTAACAGAAACTAAAAAAATATCGAATCTACAGGGTCAATACTTTCTCAACTGCAACACCCTTTTTTAGCAGCTACCCCTTTCCCATTTTTTAGGATCAAAGGGGTGATAGGTACCCCTCTGAAAGGGGTAAAATACAGAAGGGGCATAGGGTAACTTAATGTGCTAGAAAAAATCTCTTTGCCATGTGGGGATTCTATGCAGCTATATATTACACAAGGCATAAAAAGAACAAATCGAAAAACTCCCTTTTTATATATAATAAAAACAGATTCTACTTAAGTAGATCCTCAGTCGTATAACCTATACGTCATTTCTCTGCATTTTAAAGCGAAACTATGGTCACATGAACAACAGAAATTATTTCAAAAGAAACTCCTGCAGAAAATTAATGAAATATTTACGAATTTAAATAATTTATTATGTGATACTAATCTCTTCTAACAAAAAAAAAGAAAAACCTAACCAATAATATCAAAAGAACTGGAAAAACGTGGTAAATACAATGAATGGAATCTAGTATTTCTACAAACAATTTCGTACATATCATGGAACATATTAGCCTAAACCTTAAATAAATTAACCGTCTACATAAATACCACTACCTTTACATAAATACATAAATGTACGTATAATTTTTAAACTATAATTATACAAAAGTAACAGAAGAAACAAATTGTTTAAATACCAATATTCACAGCATCTTCTTTATTGTATTCTCCAATATTCTACTTCGCAGCGAGCAACATTTATTACTTTTGTTTTCATTTTCAACTTTTTCAATTCGAATTTTTCTATATATCATAGGCATAAATTCAAAAATTTTCAAGCGCCATCTACGATAAAATGTTCAAGTTTCTTGTACAGATTTAAGTCGGTATTACAAATCACCGACGTGATCAATGGTTCACAGACGAAATGTAGTATCGTTTTTGGTTTTCAGATGTCGCCCATATGAAGATTTAAAATTTAAAAAAAAGACGTGGTAAAAAAAGGTAAATTCAACTCTATTGATGAATTATACTTCCTTTACGAAATAATAAACTGATCTATCAAGGAGATACTTAGGACAATTTTCAAAGTGCAATGCCTATGATAAAAGTATTCTATTCTTCAAACGTCAGGACTGTTTATCATCTATGTATATGCAAGATATTCTTAAATGTACAATCACGTGAGTTTAATTTTTGAAATATTGATTTAATATTGATTACCTATAAATTGATTGATGTGAAGAGCATGCTTTTCGTGTCTATATATCATGAATATTTTCTTTAAAATAAGTGACACATCAATATCCAACATCCATATTGATGATGCAGTCTCTATTATAGATAAATATGCTGAAAACATCGCGACCATTGTAGAAACTTTCATGCATTATGTTATTTCTCTAGAAATAATAGTTATATGCCTACCTAATAACATTTTCGGATTTTTAAGACTTAGTTGAATATGTGGATTATCTATGATTGCCTGGTAGACTGGACTATCAGGATTAAATCCTTCATTCATATCTTTTAAATTGGGACTTTCATCCCCGAGCAATTCACATTTGAAACGATAAAAATTTTCCAAAAGTAGATCTACGATGGTGATTAAATTTCCATCATCTGGTATATTCTCAATATTAAAGAAGCAATCGTTATCTTCATCATTTTCTACATCATTTTGGGTTCTTATTAACCACTTTATTGCTTCTATTATATTTGATCTATAATAAATGAGTATAAAGTATAAAGTATTAGACTGAAAAATTACTGTGTCTAAAAAAAAAATCGTACTTTGTCAAACGTAGAGCTTTCAAACTCTTCTTATGAGTGTAGCCCATTTCCGTAAGAATTTTCACATAGTTTTGATCAACAGTTGGATTACAGGACGATTTCAATTTTTCTTTCAAAATATTATAAGTTTTCTCAGCTTCCGGACTATACGTTAATATTTTTGCCGATATCCTGACAAGCGAGATAAGAATGTTTCTGATTTCATTCTGAAATTGCAACAAAATATGTTCAAAATAATTGTGTTTTGTAAACAAACCATATAATTAAACAGAATGTTTTGTGACAGATAAGAAAATATTTAACAGGTGAGTGTCTATGACAATAGATTGTTATAAAAAATCATCCCTTAAAACTTTTCCTACCTGATGCCAAATACTCTGCATGTCTACATCCATAAAACTAGGAGGGGGTGGAATACGGCGGGGAGGATTGACTAAGGGTAAATCATGTGTAGCTAGAAATATTGCTTCTTCGTTTGGTCCTTTGCTGGTTCTTCCAGTCAAAGGCAATTTTGCAGTTACCGTACGTATTTTTACTAATAGCAAATTGTCTAGAACACAGAAAATTACTTTACATTATCATTTATATCTTCATTGGTATAATTATTATTTCCACAGAAAAGTGCTATAGACTTTAGAGATTTAAGAAGATACTTCTGATGCTTCCAAACATTTATACGTACATATGAAAATGTACAATATTTAGGAACTAATATTTTACCACTTTGTCTAATTTCCTCGTCGCTAATATTATTCCCATTAGCAAGTTGCTTGAACAACAATAAATGTACTAAACGGAATTGGGATGGGTCTTTTGCCTTATCGTTGCCATATAATTGCTTCATTGCTACTGTTTTAATTTTCTCTATCGTAAAATTTGGTTGTACAGTAACGTTTGCAACGTGGCCTTCTGGGCTAAAATAGAATAACGATTGTTCGCAAGTAGCATATAGCAAATATATTATTATACCTGAAATTTATTTTTTGTACCTTATAACGTTAATTAACAAATGTTTTGTTGGCGCCATATGGGTTGGTTTTTAGGAAACTTTATTTGTTATACCAAACCTGAACATATTCTTTGGGTAGGTAAATAATTTAATTAATCCTTTGTTAGTGTTAATCTTAAAATCCACAGTAATTAATTTATAATTCTTCATTGGTACTACATGCAATTTTATACGAAAGTAAGTAAACAACAAACATCAGACAACAGCTGATTCGCTTTTGGTGGTGGTGGTGGTTGCTATCATTACCGCGAGAGGGTTCATTTATTCAAAATCCAGAATTAATGGAATTAATCAAATTATATTGAATACAGTATTAACTTAAAAAAAATAGTCTTGATTTCGTTTTGATTAGAATATTTTATTATTTTTATTCGCCTTCTTAGTAAGAAGTTCTTACCGCCGAGAATCTCCTCGGTGGTCTTCTGTACCGACGGAAATTCCATTCAAAAAAAAAAATTCCATTTTTTGACGGTGGAAGTTACAGTGACCTGAAAGACCACATCGCTAAAAAGTTCCACCACTTATTACTTTCTTATTTCCCTTCTATATTTATGATTTGAATTATTATCCCGAGAAATTGTTCTATTTTCGCAGTATTAGCTCGATGTAATTGCCAATTTTTAATACTTTATAGAGCAATTGGAGTCATTTCCACAAAATAAAATATTATAAATCGGCAATCACACCGATTGCCCGGGTCTCACCACGTGAAGGTTGTTGCGAGTGAGACCCACCCACCCACTTGGTATATATGATACAATTGCAATATTATACAATGTGTTATATAATTAAAAAAAATCTAAAAAAGTATATTATACCATTATAAAATTATATATATATTATATAT